>BJKM01000063.1:567862-1139375 GCA_015082035.1 Chaenogobius annularis | reverse complement strand
CCTTTTGGTGCCAGAATGGTGCCAGCCTTAGCCCAGAGTGGAGTGCTTTGACCTGGGCCAGACTTTGGGGGCTTTGCCCTGGTTCCTCTGGTCCTTTTGGGGCCAGAAAGGTGCCAGGACTTAGCCCAGGGGGAGTGGTTTGACGTGGGCCAGACTTTGGGGGCTTTGCCCTGGTTCCTCTGGTCCTTTTGGGCCAGACTAGTGCCAGGCCTTAGCCCAGAGTGGAGTGCTTTGACCTGGGCCAGACTTTGGGGGCTTTGCCCTGGTTCCTCTGGTCCTTTTGGGGCCAGCTGGTGCCAGGCCTAGCCCAGAGTGGAGTGCTTTGACCTGGGCCAGACTTTGGGGGCTTTGCCCTGGTTCCTCTGGTCCTTTTTAGTGGCCAAAAGGACCAGAGGAACCAGGGCAAAGCCCCCAAAGTCTGGCCCAGGTCAAAGCACTCCCCCTGGGCTAAGTCCTGGCACTAGTCTGGCCCCAAAAAAGGACCAGAGGAACCAGGGCAAAGCCCCCAAAGTCTGGCCCAGGTCAAAGCACTCCACTCTGGGCTAAGGCCTGGCACTAGTCTGGCCCCAAAAGGACCAGGCCTCAGCCCAGAGTGGAGTGCTTTGACCTGGGCCAGACTTTGGGGGCTTTGCCCTGGTTCCTCTGGTCCTTTTGGTGCCAGAATGGTGCCAGGCCTTAGCCCAGAGTGGAGTGCTTTGACCTGGGCCAGACTTTGGGGGCTTTGCCCTGGTTCCTCTGGTCCTTTTGGGGCCAGAAAGGTGCCAGGCCTTAGCCCAGAGTGGAGTGCTTTGACCTGGGCCAGACTTTGGGGGCTTTGCCCTGGTTCCTCTGGTCCTTTTGGGGCCAGCCTGGTGCCAGGCCTCAGCCCAGAGTGGAGTGCTTTGACCTGGGCCAGACTTTGGGGGCTTTGCCCTGGTTCCTCTGGTCCTTTTGGAGCCAGACTAGTGGCCCCAAAAGGACCAGAGGAACCAGGGCAAAGCCCCCAAAGTCTGGCCCACGTCAAACCACTCCCCCCTGGGCTAAGGCCTGGCACTAGTCTGGCCCCAAAAGGACCAGAGGAACCAGGGCAAAGCCCCCAAAGTCTGGCCCACGTCAAACCACTCCCCCCTGGGCTAAGTCCTGGCACCATTCTGGCCCCAAAAGGACCAGAGGAACCAGGGCAAAGCCCCCCAAAGTCTGGCCCAGGTCAAAGCACTCCACTCTGGGCTGAGGCCTGGCACTAGTCTGGCTCCAAAAGGACCAGCAGAACCAGGGAAAAGCCCCCAAAGTCTGGCCCAGGTCAAAGCACTCCACTCTGGGCTAAGTCCTGGCACTAGTCTGGCTCCAAAAGGACCAGCAGAACCAGGGAAAAGCCCCCAAAGTCTGGCCCAGGTCAAAGCACTCCACTCTGGGCTAAGTCCTGGCACTAGTCTGGCTCCAAAAGGACCAGAAGAACCAGGGAAAAGCCCCCAAAGTCTGGCCCAGGTCAAAGCACTCCACTCTGGGCTAAGTCCTGGCACTAGTCTGGCCCCAAAAGGACCAGAGGAACCAGGGAAAAGGCCCCCAAAGTCTGGGCCAGGTCAAAACCACTCCCCCCTGGGCTAAGTCCTGGCACTAGTCTGGCTCCAAAAGGACCAGAAGAACCAGGGAAAAGCCCCCAAAGTCTGGCCCAGGTCAAAGCACTCCACTCTGGGCTAAGTCCTGGCACTAGTCTGGCCCCAAAAGGACCAGAGGAACCAGGAAAAAAGGACCCAAAGTCTGGGCCAGGTCAAACCACTCCCCCCTGGGCTGAGGCCTGGCACTAGTCTGGCTCCAAAAGGACCAGCAGAACCAGGGAAAAGCCCCCAAAGTCTGGCCCAGGTCAAAGCACTCCACTCTGGGCTAAGTCCTGGCACTAGTCTGGCTCCAAAAGGACCAGAAGAACCAGGGAAAAGCCCCCAAAGTCTGGCCCAGGTCAAAGCACTCCACTCTGGGCTAAGGCCTGGCACTAGTCTGGCTCCAAAAGGACCAGAAGAACCAGGGAAAAGCCCCCAAAGTCTGGCCCAGGTCAAAGCACTCCACTCTGGGCTGAGGCCTGGCACTAGTCTGGCTCCAAAAGGACCAGCAGAACCAGGGAAAAGCCCCCAAAGTCTGGCCCAGGTCAAAGCACTCCACTCTGGGCTAAGTCCTGGCACTAGTCTGGCTCCAAAAGGACCAGAAGAACCAGGGAAAAGCCCCCAAAGTCTGGCCCAGGTCAAAGCACTCCACTCTGGGCTAAGGCCTGGCACTAGTCTGGCCCCAAAAGGACCAGAGGAACCAGGATAAAGGACCCAAAGTCTGGGCCAGGTCAAACCACTCCCCCCTGGGCTGAGGCCTGGCACTAGTCTGGCTCCAAAAGGACCAGCAGAACCAGGGAAAAGCCCCCAAAGTCTGGCCCAGGTCAAAGCACTCCACTCTGGGCTAAGTCCTGGCACTAGTCTGGCTCCAAAAGGACCAGCAGAACCAGGGAAAAGCCCCCAAAGTCTGGCCCAGGTCAAAGCACTCCACTCTGGGCTAAGTCCTGGCACTAGTCTGGCTCCAAAAGGACCAGAGGAACCAGGATAAAGGACCCAAAGTCTGGCCCAGGTCAAACCACTCCCCCCTGGGCTGAGGCCTGGCACTAGTCTGGCTCCAAAAGGACCAGCAGAACCAGGGAAAAGCCCCCAAAGTCTGGCCCAGGTCAAAGCACTCCACTCTGGGCTAAGTCCTGGCACTAGTCTGGCCCCAAAAGGACCAGAGGAACCAGGGAAAAGCCCCCAAAGTCTGGCCCAGGTCAAAGCACTCCACTCTGGGCTAAGTCCTGGCACTAGTCTGGCCCCAAAAGGACCAGAGGAACCAGGAAAAAGGACCCAAAGTCTGGCCCAGGTCAAACCACTCCCCCCTGGGCTGAGGCCTGGCACTAGTCTGGCTCCAAAAGGACCAGCAGAACCAGGGAAAAGCCCCCAAAGTCTGGCCCAGGTCAAAGCACTCCACTCTGGGCTGAGGCCTGGCACTAGTCTGGCTCCAAAAGGACCAGAGGAACCAGGGAAAAGCCCCCAAAGTCTGGCCCAGGTCAAAGCACTCCTCTCTGGGCTAAGTCCCGGCTCCAGACTTGCCCTAAAAGTACCAGCAGAGCCAGGGGAACTGCCGCAAAGTAGTGCCCGGGTCAAAGCACTCCTCTCTGGGCCAAGTCCCGGCTCCAGACTTGCCCTAAATGTACCAGCAGAGCCAGGGAAAAGCCCCCAAAGTCTGGCCCGGGTCAAAGCACTCCACTCTGGGCTGAGGCCTGGCACTAGTCTGGCTCCAAAAGGACCAGAGGAACCAGGGAAAAGCCCCCAAAGTCTGGCCCAGGTCAAAGCACTCCACTCTGGGCTGAGGCCTGGCACTAGTCTGGCTCCAAAAGGACCAGAGGAACCAGGGAAAAGCCCCCAAAGTCTGGCCCAGGTCAAAGCACTCCTCTCTGGGCTAAGTCCCGGCTCCAGACTTGCCCTAAAAGTACCAGCAGAGCCAGGGGAACTGCCGCAAAGTAGTGCCCGGGTCAAAGCACTCCTCTCTGGGCCAAGTCCCGGCTCCAGACTTGCCCTAAATGTACCAGCAGAGCCAGGGAAAAGCCCCCAAAGTCTGGCCCGGGTCAAAGCACTCCTCTCTGGGCTAAGTCCCGGCTCCAGACTTGCCCTAAATGTACCAGCAGAGCCAGGGGAACTGCCGCAAAGTAGTGCCCGGGTCAAAGCACTCCTCTCTGGGCTAAGTCCCGGCTCCAGACTTGCTCTAAATGTACCAGCAGAGCCAGGGGAACTGCCACAAAGTAGTGCCCGGGTCAAAGCACTCCTCTCTGGGCTAAGTCCCGGCTCCAGACTGGCCCCAAAAGGACCAGCAGAACCAGGGGAACTGCCTCAAAGTAGTGCACAGGTCAAAGCACTCCTCTCTGGGCTAAGGCCTGGCACTAGTCTGGCTCCAAAAGGACCAGAGGAACCGGGGCAGGCCCAAGAGTTTACCCCGGATGGGGGCACCCAGACCGGGGTAGTTCCACCTGTTCATCCTCCCCTCAGGCAGCTTCGGGGACAACCAGGCTCTCCTCTCGAACACGTGTACCCACCCTTAAGCACTCCTCCCTGGGTAAAGACCCTTAGCGCAGCCGGCCAGGACTTCGTGCCCCTGGTACCCCACGCGGCACTTAGAAATATTTCTAAGTGCTGAGCATGCCCTTGGTACTCTACCGTAGGGTACCAGGGGCATACAGATTTTTTCCTAAGTCCACTCAGAAATATTTCTAAGTGCTGAGCATGCCCTTGGTACTCTACCGTAGGGTACCAGGGGCATACAGATTTTTTCCTAAGTCCTCACTCGGACATACGGTACTCCCGCGTCGTACCAGGGGCATACAGATTTTTTCCTAAGTCCTCACTCGGACATACGGTACTCCCGCGTCGTACCAGGGGCATACAGATTTTTTTTTTTAGCCCAGGGAGGAGTGGTTTGACATGGGCCAGACTTTGGGGCAGTTCCCCTGGTTCTGCTGGTCGTTTTGGGGCCCTGGTACCCCAGCTCAGCACAGTGTAAAAAGACAAACAAACCGTGAAGGCAAATCCCGGCCCCGGCCCCGGCTGGGACATATTGGTCCACGCTCCGACACCACAATCCCCAAAAGGTTGATCCACGGCTGTAGAGTGCACCACCGCGGTATGCACACTCGCTTAGCAGGTGCTCCGCAGTTCCAGTTCCAACCCCTGCCACGAGCACTGTGCATGCATGTTCCGTGCGGACTCGGGTCGCTCCTGGGGCTACAGCACCGCCTCTTGCACGTCTCAATGCCTCTTCCGTTGTCCAATAATGTTCTCCCCGGTCCTCCCCTGATTTTTGCTAAGTGGCTCTGCCCGTCTCCCGCCCTCCCCGGTGCTCTTGGACCGCCCTGCCCCTGCGGGACATGCTCCGTGCGTCAGAGGGCCGCTCCGGGACCCAGGCACCCTCCCGGTGCGCCAGCACCGACCCTGGCACGTCCCCGGTCCTCCCCTGATTTTTGCTAAGTGGCTCTGCCCGTCTCCCGCCCTCCCCGGTGCTCTTGGACCGCCCTGCACCTGCGGGACATGCTCCGTGCGTCAGAGAGCCGCTCCGGGACCCAGGCACCCTCCCGGTGCTCCAGCACCGACCCTCGCACGTCCCCGTCCTCCCATGGCACTTGTGATTTCCCCCTGCTCCTATCAGGCCCTCCCCGTGTCTCCTGCACCACCCTGCTCGTTGGGGACATGTTCACTGACTTCCTCGGACCCTCTCTGTGTCTGCAGCACCGCGCTGCACGTGGGGTGCTTATTTCCGTGCGTCCAGGGTCCGTTCCGGGACCCCGGGCCACTCTGTTCCCCCACTGGCAAAGTGTGCTCCACTCCATCTCCAGGAGTTGCCTTTCAGACCCAAATAGAACCAGAAAGAGGCCCGTGTGAGGTGGACTTCATATGCCAGTGAAAGTGCTTGGTCCCCGGCTTGAATAGAACCGGGATTAGTCGATAGCTCAATCGCCAAAAACGTTGTTCTTCAAAACCGCCCGGCGGCCGTCCCTTGGAGACTTGCAGATTTGCAAAGTTCGCGTGGAGGCAGCGTAAGACATTTCGCCTGGGGCAGCGTACTCAAACCCGGAAGAAACTGGGGATATGCTTTTTTCGCACAGATGAAAATATGACTAAGTCCAACAGGCATATGGTACTCTACGCCAGGATTTTTTCTAAGTCCACACTCAGACGAAACAGGATTTTTTCTAAGTCCACACGCAGACGCAACAGGATTTTTTCTAAGTCCACACTCCAGAGACGCAACATGAATTTTTTCTAAGTCCAATGATTTCACAAATATCTATATTTTATATGTTTTCACATATTTTATTATTATAATTATTTTTTATTTATTTTTTATTTATTTAATTTTTTTTTTTTTTTTTTTTTTTTTCATTCACCCCCACAAACTCTGGCGCCTAAAGGGTTAATTCTATACAGTTCACCAGGTCACAATTTGTATTTTTTCACATGCCTAGTAGAAATATACTCCATTAGACATAATGAATAACTGAATTGTACATTTATCCCTCTTGTTGCCATTTACTGAAATGGATTTCCGATCTGTGTCCTGCAGGTGCTGAAATACTCCCCAGACAGGACGTCCCAGCGCCATCAGCGGTCGAGAGTGCGCTGGGTCATCGGAGAGATCTTCCTCACGCACCACGAACAGTGCGAGTGCTCGTGTCCGTATCAGCCGCCGCGCTGACAAACTCTTCACACTCCCCCCTCGCGTATAATACTGCCACAGACTTTGGAACAGCAGTAATGCAAGCAAACGAGACGCAGAGAGGGCCAAGAGGATCTCCAACAAGCCACAACTTTTAAACTATTGCCATGTTGTTTTGGCAGATTTCCATATTCAGCGGCCAAGGATTCATGTAGTTATTTTCAAACAGAATTAATGCTGGAAGATGGATTAAAAAGTACATTATACCAAATAAATATATAAACTCTAACCTGGAGAATCTCAGCATTCTTCTGCCCACATGAAAACGATCCCTCAATTCTACATCGAATCTATCTCATTCTAATCTCCAAAACATCAGACATCTTCTCATTCCAAATATGATTAACATTATTAAGAGGTTTAACATCTTCAACAATCACAACTACAGTTCTGCTTCCAATTAGTCAGTTTAGACTCTCAACATAAAAGCTTTCACATGGAAACAACAAAACTGTAAACCTATAATTAACCTATTATTTCATTTAATCCACTTGCATCAATAGATTTATAAGAGATTTTATAAAATGCACATAAACATCAGCTCTTAAAGTAGCACTTACACTCACCAAATTTCTTTGGTGTGTGTAAGATTGATGAATGATACGGAAGGATTTGTTAATATAATTTAACTTTAATTTTTAAATCAGTTTTTAGTCATATCTAGTTTACTTTAATACCAAATAAGATACATAAGAACCTTCTTCTAATATGTCAGCAGAAGCAAGACATTTAAACATATACATTTTTCAGATTTACATGCCCCTGTGCCATTTTGGCAATTTTACCGTTACACCTTTTTTTGTACATTTATGTGAGTGAACTACAGGAGTTTCAAAACAACACAAATACAGTGAACAGCAGCAAGATCATGAATACAGCAACACTTCATTAGATGCCAAAGAATCATTTATGTTCAGTGTTGCCAGATTGGGCTCGCTCTCTCCCCTCTCTCATATTAGACAGTTTACACACCCCCGCACAGAGTGGATGAGCTGTAGGTTTCAGGAACTCAACAATATGAGAGATAATAGCCTGTACTGCATTTTGGGTCATAAATGAAAGCATGAGAGGATATGGAGCGAGGACAGATGAGGAGAGCAATGACAAGAGTTCAGAAGGGGCCACAAGATGCAGGGATAAGAATGGTAAGAATGATAGAAGTCATGATTATGTTGTATTTTGTATGTATGTTGTATAATAGCCCCTTTTTACATCATTTTGACCACTGATGAAATTTGTTTTTTTATTCAAACTACACAATAATCCGTCAGTGAGATCTGCCTGGCAACACACTATGTTTTAAACACCAACATTTAGAAACAGAAAATGCCTGAGATGGATGTGAGGCAATGAAAGGTGAGACACTAGAGCTGAAAATGAAAAAAAAAATGAGAATAATTTTGCGTTTTTTGTGTAATGTTTTCAAAAGATTTTATGTGTAAAAATTGCCAAAATTGCACCTATTTTAGGACATATACATTTGAAAAAAAGGATAGATCCAGGTTTAAATTACAGATGGAATTGATAGCTTTTTAAGTTTGGTGTGTCTAGGTGTTACTTTAAGGGATGATCTTTGTGTCCCTATGGGAGAAAAATGCTTTATGAGAAAACAGCATTTGAAGATACACTGGCCAAAAGTTGATTAAAGGTAATGGAACATCTTTAGGCACCAATTGGACAGTTTTGGTACTTCCATGTGAAAGCGTTTACGTTGAGAGAGTAAACTAATATATATATTTTAAGTACCTTTACTTTGGCATCTCATGTTTTAGCACAGAAAAAAGTAAAACAAAAAACAAATGACAATTTTCCCATGCCAAGAAATTACCTTTGGGCTCCATCTACTGGCTGCAGAGGTAATTACACAGGAGAGAGAAACAAATGCTAGCTTTCCTCCACTATGCTAATGCAGCCACGCAGTTGTAATGTCATGTAATCGGAATTTAACGGCAGAACAAGTCTAGCAATAACTTACGGACTTAAAAACAACTTGAGCAGGAACAATGGTAGAATATGACATCACACAAATTCAGAAAGGTTTTGACACTCGGAGGGGAGAGGACTTTCTAGACAGACGTCATCAAACTAGTGTGAATGAAACTAAATACAACTCCAGTATGTTTTGGATGAGGGAACAATGTTACAATATGTCAATCTTGCATATTATGTGTCCTTCAAAGGATGCTTCTCTGTAATGTATCTTAAACCATACAACATTAGGATCTTAACATTCACAGCATTAAAAACTATACACGTGGACATTAGTTTTTCCTCCCTCAATTTTGTTTTGTTCACATTCCAGTCTTTTCCACTGCACTCTCTCTTCTCGTCTGAAGCCTTTTGTCTTTCAGCTCTTGTGTTAGTTTTTGGCTGACTCCGCTTGCACTCTCTAATACATCAAAGCTCATGTCAGATAGGACCGCCGTGCTGCTCTGCCCATGGGCTCTTGGCATTCTAGGCATTCCGGCCTAACGGGAATCCTGCTGCAGACACACTGGAGAGGTGGGACATGACAGAAGAGGGAGCAATAAATACATCAGGATGAAGATTGCATCTGCTTCTTACAGTAATGACTTGGATTTAGTATTGCAGTTCAGAGGAATGTGAGGCAAAGGCCAAAGATAAAGTTACATGTGTTGAACCTAATTATTGTGTGTTATTAATCCGATGGTCTATGTTCAATTAGAGATAATAGGCCCTTTTCATGAACCCTACCGGCTAGTTCCGGTTGCCTTAAAACTGCGGCGCTCCACTTCCTGCTCCGTTCATTCCTTATGGAGAATTAGCAGAGTCTCGCTAAAATAAATCAATAATGAATTAACACAAAGTGGAGAGCGAGTTACAGCTGGATAATCACAGGCAGTACGTTAAGATCTTTACATAAAATGTAAATACGTCACCTGAAGTATTTTTGTCTGTACGCTAATGCTAACATACAATAAATGTAATCAATAATGTTGAATTAACACCACAAACTGAACTAACCTGCTTACAAAAACATTTGCCTTGGCATTCTAAGTACTTTAATCAAGTTTTTCTGTTTAATATTTAAGTTAATGCATGTTAGCCTTTAGCAATGAGACAAAAACATTACATTTTATGAACATGTAGGTTTCGTCCATTGACATCATGCTACGTAAAAGTCTTAACATGCTACCAGTGATTATCCATCTGTTACTCGCTCTCTGCTGTGAGAGCTTTTTTATTGTTATTAATTTGACCAAGACTTGGCTAACTCCCACAGAGAAGTAAAGATCCACACTTTTATGGCAACCGGAACTAGCCGGACGCCATCGCAAAACAGGCCTATTACCATAAAGCAGGATAAAATATACTTTTATAGCATTTGGTAACAACTCACTTCTTTAAATGTATCCATTAATTTTTGGTTCAAATAAAAAAAGCATGTAAAGTTGCTTAAAATAATTAAACAAAAGTAAGATAATAATGCAAAGTTCAGGTAAATAAATATGTGTATATAGTTTTGAAATATTCAAATAGATTTAAGGGCGCTGCACCCGGATTTGTAAGTGTATACAACTTGAAAAATAGAACCTGTTCATTCTTTGCAGCAAGTATCAGTCTGTTAATGGTTAATGCATTCCCAGTATCTGAAATATTCAATATGAATTTAAAAGTGCTTATCACAAGTCCAGGGCGAGTGTCATGGTAAAGCTAACAAACATTAGCATGCTAACGGCACACTTCCTGCTTTGCGGAGAATAAAACCCTCTATAATTAGATGCAGAGAATGCTATGTGGTCTCATTTTCACCCAAATAGACTTTTACAATATATCTGTACTGGGGCAAAACAGATTTAACTTTATTACAGGAACAAAATATCAGGCCAAACCAAAATAGAATAAACCCAAAAGAAAAGATTTGGGTGACGCTTTAAAATAAGGCTCCCTAGTAAGCCATTTATAAAGGCGTTAATAAGCACTAGTTATTTGTTTATAAGCACGTATAAAGCATTTCCAAGCATTTATCACTTGGTTATTGAAAACTTTAATACGCAGCTTATTACGCTCTTACAAACGTCTTGTACATGGTTTATTATCACACACATGTATGGTTAATGGCCGAATAACATTCATAAAGGTTTGATATAAGCATCTACAAACACTAGTAAATGCCTAATAAGGGCATTTAAATAGCTAGTCCATATAAATTGTTTACTAAGGAAGCTTATTTTAGAGTGTTATCAGCCTGTGTAAGCTTTTGTATTCAAAGGTGTCACTTCAGTCAGTTTAAGCTAGCAACACTGAACAATCTTAAGTCCTCATGCTCATGAGCAGGCAACAAGAAATCAGAGCTTCTGTCTTTCCTCTGTCCGTCCTCACCTCCCCATGTGTCCCCCACGACTCGTCTGCAAAAAGACAGATGTTACAGTGAAAAATGGGAGCTTTTTGTTCTAGAGACAGTCGAGAGGGTAGATCCTGACACAGAGATGATTCTTTGGTCACGCTGAAATGTGATCGTGTGCTCTTTCACCCAGTGCATGTGGACGCTGTAGGTCATGGACATTACCCACCTTCACATGGGCTCAGGTTGAGACAGTCCCATGCATTTGTGTCACTCCTGCAATACAGACCTCCTGCAATACAGACCACATACGTTGGTTATATTGGGTGAAACACTAAACAATATGGATTAGTGATAGACAAAGTACTAAATTAGTAAAATTACAGATATGTGTGCAAAGAGAAGTGTACACCATAGCAACTTGATTAAAATGGGTCAGTGTATGTCATTCTTACAGTATGTTCTTCCACTGTATTGTTGAATTACTCTGAATATACTGTGCATATCCTGTGTTGCTACTGTTATCAGCACATTCCACTGTTGTGTGCCCCAAAGTGACATTCCTCCTTTTCCTCATAACTGCTCTGTTTTTCACATCCGCGTACATTTCACCGCTCATTTAAACCTGTCGCCGGCGTTTTAAAAAGGATCCAACAGACCGTAAAACCCCTTCCAGTCCTTTGAAAGTGTATGCTTTGATCAGTTATTATTTTGAAGAAAAGTTGTGATGCTTGTCAGATCCAAGAAAAAAAAAAAAGAGAAAAAAAACCTGCTGTTGTCGCCGCTTGTGCTGTGTCCAGGAGAAAGATCTTCATGACAAAACTGTATGCTTTCCTTTAATAATTTATTGTCATTGTTGTTTTTGTTGTTAAACTATCAGCTGGTTGTTTTTGATAAAAGAATTTCTTGCACTGCTGCTTTCTGAAGCCTTCATTGTTCGACTATTGGTGTGATTACAGGTAATAGCTGGATGGGACTATTGGAGCTATAGGCAAGAGTCAACTATCTGTCACTACAGAAAACACCAGAGCAAAGCATTAGTAATCAGGTGAGCAGAGGTCACGTAATTATAGCTCTTCACAATCACGAGGCTCCTGGGAGATCCATTGTGTGTCACTGATGAGCTCCAAGATACAGACCGTCACTGAGCTGTTTGTCTGGCTTCAATTACACATGATGTGGAGCCAGACGCCGGGTTAGTGTAGAAGCTAGCGCGAAAAGTCTGAAACTGCAGCACATCAAGCATTTTGAACCAGTATTACACTTGATAATACTATACTTATTCCTGCCTTAATGAAGCATGAACACTGGAAGACTTAATTTATAGTGAACTCTTAATAGTTAGGAGTTTATTGAGAATGATTCCGTTTTAGTATCTATTTAACTATTACTCTAACGCTAATTCCTAATCCCAAACTTAATTAAGTAGTTACTAAACCTGAATCAATCTTGATAAACAATACGTTAATGATGAATTAACTTTTTGTTCAGGCTTGGTTAAGGCAAATTATGGTGTAGTTATTATTAAGTGGTCCGAATTTTGTACAATGTTAATGTATTTAAACAGGCTACAATCCCATTTAGATATATATCACACTATTTGCAGTTTGCTTCTTCTAAAACAAAGTTGGAAACAAGTAGGTGTGGGTGCCGTTAAAAGTGACCTCTGTGGTATGTCCTCCATGTCAATTGAACACAATTTGCTACTCATTAAAGAAGCTTCTTCAGTTCTGACACAGATCTGTAAGGGACTGGCATAAATATCCTTTTAAGGAAGGAGTTAACTACGCAACACTTACTCAGGAGACAGATTACAAATTTGGATAGTTCGATAGACAAATAACAGACATTCTTGTGCAACCTTTGTGGTGTTATGCAAGGCTTGAGCGCCACAGAAAGCCACCTGTCAGTCACTGCGCACATACTAAAGCAAAGAAACATTCATTGCAGCCCACTGTTTATTGTTTAGGTAATAATAACAAACTAGTTATTGATTAAACACTGGTCTCAAAAATGTGAAAACTCCGCCCTATAAGCAATTGCACATTTAGTCTTTCACGGAAGGTCGCAATGAAGATTCACAATATGTCGCAGGATTAAAATCAATCTTTTGCCTCAATCCAAGGCAAACCACACACTGCTCTGATGAAGCTAGACAACGGCCAATCTCAAACTGCAGCGCGACACCTTCACAAAGAACTATGTGGCCTTCAATGACAACAAAGATAGAAGGGCATATTTTATGAAACAGTGATTGGAATTAAATATAACGATATAAAGCCGAGTGAATGGGCACAGGCTGGAGTGAGGGAAGGTCAGACAGAGAGGGAACGCACTTTTGTTTTTAAGCAGTCACTGGTGCAAGGCTGTTGTGCTCGTCAGCAGCTTCTAAACCACGCACAAACACACATTCATGTTGACTCTCCAAAGACTCAAGACAGATACTGACCTCTTTCAAAGCTAACACCAGTCCATCCTTTTCTGCTTTTCTCTAGATTACGTACTGCAGACTTCCATTATCACGCCTTCATTGTCTTTACCTTTTTTCTTATTGTCGTCTCTTGCAGCGTCGCTCTTCCCACGGCGGTTCCTATGGCGATCTTATCAGGAAAAATCAGCGCCCTATGAAGTGATACAAGAGCAGGAAATGAAACCCTAAAAGACCGGGGTAAACACATCAAACTAGCCGTTATTCCAAAAGTCAATACGTCTCCTCTGTCTGCTCCATATAGCTGGACGTTGTTATATGGGTCGTTTGTCATTTTTTCAATGCTGCTAGTTTAAGCGCAGATGTGGGAGAGGTGTCAAAAGAACTGTCCATTTTCGATCATGTTGTGTGTTAGTCATAGGGCAGACTTCAATTCTCTGAACGCTACAAGTCCATTTTGGTATTCTTAGTTTTTACAACCTTAGGCACTGCAGAATGAGGAAACTTTACTTGAAATGTAACAATTTCATTTCATCTTTTTTCCAGTGAAAATCCACCTCTAAGAATATTGATGCAGACATTTGAAATGAAAATACTTAACAGTTAATTTCCAAATGTGATCAAGGGAGAACACTGGTCACAAAGCATGTGCATACACTGACTGCCAGACCAAAAAAAAAAAAAAGTTGCACGCTCTAATATTTAATTGGACCGCCTTTAGCTTAGATTACAGCACACATTCGCCGTGGCATAGTTTCAATAAGCTTCTGCAATATTAAAAGATTTATTTCAATTTAGTGTGACATTCATTTTCACCAGTTGATCTTGTATTGATGGTGCGAGAGAGTGACCGCTGGACAAAGCCTTCTCCAGCTCGTCCCAAACACTCTCACTGGGGTTCAGAGCTGCAGTAGATTAGCTTCGGCTTCTCCTTAGATGTTTTCTCTGCTCGATGCCAATGACTTGACCCTTCTCAAACACACTGACATCTTTTCCATGACCACGGGATTTGTATTTCCACATGTTTCAGAAATGAGAAGCCGCTCACTGCATCAGTTGAGTTTAAGTACCGTGTTGCAGCTGAAACATCATCACCCGTGCAGCAGTTATCCAAAAGAGGCTCGTATCTATTTGTTTAATTGAATCCAGGTGGCAGATTTTTTTTGTCAGGCAGTGTATAATGATTCTACACTTATTTGTCAATGAAAGTTATTAGGGATGGGACAAGATCTCATATCACAGAGATAAAACTGCGCTACGATGACATTGAAAAATTGTGATATCTATCAAAGGATACGATGGAAAAAGTTCAGAGAAGGGCAGGATGTTTTGTAACCTTCTATGGGATCCAAAACGCAGTGCAACGTCTTTCATTCATTCATTCATTCATTCATACTCTACCGCTTGTTCCAGTTAAGGGTCGTGGGTGAGTGGAGCCTATCCCAGTGACTTTGGGCTTTAGGCGGGGAACAGGGGGGTAGCGTAACATCTATGCTCCAAAACCTTGCAACGGAAAACTCGTCAACGACTTGTTCTGATATATACGACTTAAATCCAGCTGACCACTGAACCAGACACTAAATTGGACAGTATAAAAAAATGCATAGCACACACTGTAGTAGTTCTAAGGGCAGGCAAAATGATAACATCACACACTCTCTTCTTTCATCGGCGTGAGATCAATTTGGAGTTTGACGATTTACTAACCAGAAATCATAGTGTGATATTTTTCCCCTATGTGCTATTGGCTATTGACAAAGACACAAAAAAAAAAAGGATGTTGAGTTACACCTCTTGAGAAGCTCTAGTTTCAGAAAGATAAGGCCCAGTTTTGTGCGAAATTGTTTCTTGTCCCACACCTAAAAGTTATTTATGGTGTCTGGTGCTAGATAAATCCACATTCCCAGGCAGTGAAAACGCTTAAACTTTTGAACAATGCTCTGGTTTCCATTTGCTACAGTTGGCACTCTCAGACTGTGTAGTGCATGGCATGATGTAATTTAGGGTGGAGCACAATTATATTAAGCCAGTCTGTCAGATGAACTGGTATAAAAGTCTGTCGCTTCAGAAAGAAAACGTATGCATCATAAAAAAGTAAAACTAAATTGAAACTAAAGGCCACAGAAAACTTAATAAGAGGGATTTACAGAGACAGGAGAAACAGAGCCAGATGATGAGGAGGCGGAGGAGGAGAGCTGATTAAATCACTGAGGCATGTGGAAGACTGTGAGAATGTGACCCAGAAATGAAATACCATGTTGGAACTGCCCAATTCTATACTTCATGTGGGCTATAAACAGGGACTCCCTCTTGACTTTACCAATGCGAATTCTGAGTACAAGCCAAAACATGCTACAGTGTGACAGACTGGTGGTGTGTCCCAATACTCGCACTTGTGTGTAATGCACGTTCACGAGGACGGGCTCAAGTGTGTCCCAAATCTTTAGGATGTTTTGATCTGCTGCACTTCACTACGTATTTTTCTCCAGCAAGTGTAGAGCGAGGCAGCGTCTACTTCAGCCAAGTATTATTCAAACAATGCATTACACTGGGATGTTTTGGACCAGTCAGGCGCTTAGCAACTTAGCAGAAACTTTAGCAACTTAGCAGTGAGCACTAACTGAATAAAATGGAGAGGAATTATGCTAAATCAATTTTAGTGAGCTTTTAACCTTGTTACAAAAATGTTTCCACACCATTGGTTTACACCAAATTGCATTTTGATTGATTTCAGCATCTTTGAGTAATCCTGCATATTCCTGCAACTGAGGCTCGTGTGCTCAGAAAATTCCTCTTTTCACCTTCCCCCTATTTAGTTGGAATTATTGTATGTCACGTGACCACTTTTCAAAAATAAAAACATGCCTGCTGCTTGTTACTAGGCTTGTGTTACGGCAAGACATATCATCATGGGGGGAAAAAAATAAGCATCGATACCGTGACTCGTATCGTATCGATTTTTAGGATTTTTGGCCTGTAGGCTGTATTAGACAGGACAGATGAGAGTGGGGGATGAGAGAGAGAAGGGGGATGAGAGAGAGAAGGGGGATGAGAGAGAGAAGGGAAATAGTCAGAGTCGTGAATCGAACTCTCAAAACTGCGTTAATATAAATGTCATTTTTGCACAGAACCTCCTTCTGTTTTTTGTGTAACTGATTCTCAATATAATTTATAATAAATTGTCCAGAGGGCTGTTTAGCACGCCTATAGACGGGCACGCTGTTTACGGTCCTGCAGGAAAAACAGAAGCTAATGACGTGCAAATGAGGTGAAATAGTACTTTCGATAAACTAATCTCGCCTGTGCAGAAGATGCTGCTGCAGCATGTTATGACCATGCTAATTGTTTGGCAAGAAACATACAGTACTTAACTGGACTGTGTTCTATATATTTCCTGATTTTAATTTACGTTTTGATTGTCAGATTCTGTTCAAACACATTTTAGACTCATAAAAGAGCGTTAATGTATGAGAAATCTGAAATACTAAAAAAATCCAAGAATCTTTTGCCGTTCTAAACATGTTTATAGAGGTCTAAATGACAGCGTTTTTTTTATTGTTTTTTTTTACATGAGACAGAAAAATGTGTTGTTTGCAAAGGAAATTTTGATTTGATTGGGATAAATCTTGCAGCCATAGTACTATCTATGATTTCTGCTACACAACTTGAAAAACCCAAGTGAAATGAGACAGTAACGTCGAAAGCTGTAACATAATTCCCCTTTCTTTTCTTCTATGTTAACCAATTCTGTCCTATACTCTAGTGTCTCTGGTCCGTCCACATCTAAGCGCACACACGGAGCCGTTCTTGACCTCCAAAGCCATCATTTCCTGCTCTCCCACCTCTTTCACTCTACATTATGGAACAGCTTTCATTTAGGTATGAATATTATATATTTCCTTTGAATAATACAGGGAGACAGTATGTGTGAGGAATCTGCCGACATAGGGAGATAAAGGGTGCGCTTCTAACAGTGTCTCCTCGCCGCCACATTCAGAATCGTCCAATAAAAATGACATTCTCGGGTCCAAACGCTTCCATTAAATAAATTATTGTGTTAAAGTGCCAGCTGGAAAGTGCACAGTGCCCCCAGTTCTTTTATACGAGCCAAAATGGGCCGGTGTCTTGTAAGTCCTGTGGCTACTCTCTCATCATAGTGTGTCAGACTCATCTAATGCAGGTTTATGCCTCAAGGTTAGTCCTCTTACCCCCAGGTGAACTCGCTAATGAAGTCGCTACAACAAGCAATGAGTCTGGCTGCGTGGATGTAAGATTTCTGAGGGAAACTTGCGTTAGATTTTATGAGTTCAAGTCACGGTTAGTTAAAATAATTGGTGCGTCATTCAGCCATCTGCTAATAATCTTCTGAAAGCTTATTGATACTTTTCAGTGACATCACATATAAGGCACCAAACACAGACTATTAAAAAAAAATCCAGAAAATATACACAATGGATTTAAACAGCACTACGCTGTGTCTGTGATGGACACAAGCATTCATGTTCCTGTTGGATGTCCCCTAAGTGCACTCATGAGATTCTGGGATCCGGGTTAAAAAATAAAGACACAGACTGGATTATTCATTGTTTTGTCTGAGATGGGAAACTATCTTCAATGGAAATGATCTTAACAGCTCAAACTAGGGTAAACAGATTTGGTGACTTCACACTATGGTTTAAGTGTGTTAAAACATCACCTTTATCTGCTTTCATTCAGTCCAATTCAGTAGTGGCCACAGACCTGTGACTGACTCATGTTGCATTCCATGTTGCACCTCCAAAGATATTCCTGTGGTATACTGTAGGTTCTAAAACTTCTATTAATAACCGTAGCCTTAAATATTTGCAGTGATTGAAAAACTGTTCATCTTGACATCAATATTTGAATGGCTGTGATTACAGGACAGATGAAAATCAAGGAAAACATCAGACGATTAGATCCTGTGACACGGAGGCAGGGGAATTATTCTGCATATGCACGACACTTTTACCCCTGAGCCATGTAAGGGCAGAGAATCAAAATATTGGTATTTAAAGGGATACTGGGTGTATGTTGATTTGATCATTTTACTCTTCAGATAACCATTATATTTTCTTGACACAACATTTATTTTACACAAATTAAAGCTGAGTTTTAAATGCTTGAAGGCTGCATTATACAACATTTAAATATAATGCCTGTAAATTCGACACCATTTTTACCGCATGAAACATTTCTGGAGTTTTTATTCTGTAAATTAAAGAGATTACACCCATGGGGGCATCATACTGTAAACAGTGGAGAGTGATCACCAGAAAAATAGAACGAGAAGAAAAGGAAATAAGCCATGGCCTGGGGCGGATACAGCCACAATAATACGATGGAAGTGATTCAGTGCTGGCTCTGGCCTCATGCTTTAGATATAGAGTTTGTTCTGAGCACAGCAGTACAGTTATACACTCAATTCTTACAGTCTATTTAATTACCTGAGCTACCTGCTTCAAGGATTTAGGGGCTTACCGACTCGTACTCAAACGGACTGACGCTGGCACACACACAAAAGATGCATTAATTCTGCTACCAAATGAAACTGCCGACATCGACAAGACACACTGAACACAGATTGGAGTTGCATTTAAATGAGATTAAAAGCTTTACCTCCAAGTGACATTTCCTAATCGGGTTTGCAAAACTAAAGGATCCATTCTTTATGTATAGAATAATATCACATGTACACATCTAAAAGGGATCTGTCTATGATTCCTGATCACCAGCTCACCCAGGCCATTTCAGATTCAATATTCAAATGAGTGGATGCAAGTAAGAAGTTGGGTTGCTATAGTAGTCCCAAAAACAATAACATCAACATTTTATCATAATAATTTATTAAGTTTGATTAATTTCGTTTTGTTAAAGTAATGGTTAACCGAAGACAAATGTTCACCACGATGGACAATAAAGTTAAAGCCCCATTGCATGCTAAAACTACAGTAGCTAGTGGGCAATGACTGATTACAAAGTGCCATAGTGTGTGTGGTCTTGAACCAGTGACCTTGATTCAAAGGTGTGTGGTGTGCATGCACTGCACAGAAGGGTCTGTACTGTTGGAGCTCTTGGTTTGAAGTTGGATTATCTGCTCACACAATAATTTCAACTGGTGTGATCTGGGAAGAACAAGGCACGCTTGGTCAAAAAACTGCAGCAATCAAAGTATGTTCCAAGCAGGATATGCATAAACACATGTATTTTCAGCTGTTTGTACTGCTGAAAATACCTTGACATGCATCCTTGGAAAATGTATTGGTTGAAATATAATGCAGGTTTAATTGATTTTTGGATGACAAGGGTTGCTCCTAATAATTCAGATATGCAGTTCATTACTTATGGAAGAGGCAAACGCACACATCATTGTGACAGTGAAAGCAGATGCAGATGTATTGCCAGGCATACATCTGCTTCTTCCTGGTCCAACAAACAGAGCTGGCACTAGAGCTGAGGGGCCGTGCCAAACCCTCACAGTGAATACTCCATACTGTGGATCACTGTGAACCTACTGCAGTACAACTGACTATACCAGACATACAATACTAAAGATGTCATCATGCTCGGGATCATGATCACGATCATGAGCGATAATAAATACCCTTTTTTATATTATAATTTTTTCTTTCTGCTATTTTATGAAACTTTAAAATCCATAGCAAACAAATTGATGCTAAACGGCACAGTATGTAACTTTCTAGAGGAAAGTCACCAGCGATTTACGGTTATGACGTCAGACTAGAGACACGCTCCGTTACTGCCGAAATTTGTCTTAAAAGTCACCGTTTCACTCACATAATCCCAAGAAACAAGGAACAAGAGATGAGTAAACACAAAAAACAGGGTTAGGGGTTACAGACCGCCTGACAAGCTAACGAGGTTAGCATGGCTAACAAGCCCTGCGCTCTCGAAAGCCTGCCCCCCGCCGCTGAGCCAAGCTCAGGATAGTCCATATGAAGTTCATCAACGAGAAGTCTGGATAACAAACGGTATAAAGGTTTTTCACCAGATTGTAAAAGATCACAATGTCTGGAGGAAATTTTGCTGGAAAAATGTTCAGTTTTTTCATAACACTGTGTCAAAGTGCTCATTACACACAAGGAAATGCTAACTGTTGGAGAAAGACCAACATCGTAACAGACATTAAACAATATTATAGAGAGAGAGAGAGAGAGAGAGAGAGAGAGAGAGAGAGAGAGAGAGAGAGAGAGAGAGAGAGAGAGAGAGAGAGAGAGAGAGAATTTATGGAGTAAGAGAGAGAGAGAGAGAGAGAGAGAGAGAGAGAGAGAGAGGAGAGAGAGTAGAGAGAGAGAGAGAGAGAGAGAGAGAGAGAGAGAGAGACAAGGCCAAGTTAGAGTACATTTTGTGGCGATGGAAGAACTCAGTAAGGAATGTGTACTTACTGTGACACACATTTTGTACAGCTTTAGTGCAATAAAACCATCTAAAATGAAAAAATACAGCATGCTAAGTTACAGTTAAAAGTTCACAAAATAACTATGAAAAGTATATTGTACTTATGGGATATAAAACTATTTCTTGCATGATTGTATGATACAGACATATTTTTTAACCTTCAGTAAATCTTATATTTTGATTTTAACAGCTATGCAAAAAGATAAATTGGATGCACAGAGGACAAACCGGGACACATTTTCAACATCTGGAATAAAAATAAACTCTAATATCAATGACAACAATAATGGAACCGATATGTTGCCAATCCATTTATCTGAAATACTGATACCAAATTACTAATGAGAAGAAATGTAATGGTGGTGAATCCTAATTAGCTAGATTTTCATTATACTGGACTGATATCAGAACTATTTCCTCAAATATGTTTATCTGGGAAAACCCAAAACTGACTCTTCTCTAAAATATAAAAACGTGTCACATTTGGAATCCTTCATTCCTGTACTTGAAGCTTTGCCAATCCCCTGTGAAAAATAACCTCATGCTTCCTCATGTCACCAAAGGGGGAAAAAATAGAGAAAAACCCACAAGACTGATCCACTAAAGCTGGCTATCTCTCAAAATAGATGGAGGGAACACTGTGGACCTAAAACAACATGAACAAAGGAAATAACAGGTAGTGCAAAAACAACATCACAGCCTGAAAGATTTCACCTCGCAAACGCTGCGAGCAGGAAAGTGTGTGCAGCCCGTGTATAAATTATGAACTACTTTCTGTCTACGGGTGGTGTGTGCATGCCAGTGACCCGGCCATTTGTCAGGCCGAAAAAGGTCCAAAAACAGGAAACACATGGTGGCTCTTGTTGAGGCCACATTGGGTAGTGGCTCTGAGTATGCAGAAGACGAACATAAATCATAAATTGATGATGAAAAATGCTTAAACAACAAATAATACAACTGTAAAAACTACATTAGTGAAAACATTTATACATTAAATACTATGGTTTTGGAAAATGAACCTATTAAACATTTTTATTGTCCAAGCAGGTATTTATCATATTATGGGGACTGGAATCTGTATATAGTCACTTGATGTGCTGCCCAGCGGTGGAGTGGTTAAGGCGGCAGCACACATGCTAGGGTTTTTTTTTGTCAGTTGTTTGGTTTTGGCGGGTGGATGGTTGGTTTAGTTTGTTCCCTACCCTGCATTACTGTGACTGGAGCTGGAAATGGGCTGAAAAGTAACAGACAGTATTTGCACCTTGGTTTGAAGGCTTTGTGTTAGACGAAACATGACATTTATGCTGTTTAAGCCGGCATGAGTGAAACATGGATTCACACAGGAATACTGTTTTAGGGCATGTCCAGGATACACAAAATCACAATCAAAGACCTTGAATGTAAAAAGTGGCAGTACAAACCTGCAGACCTCCCTAGACCATAAATACACCATAAATACACCAAAAAAGGTCAATGCAAATCAGCTCATGATTGTTAATGCATAGAAATGAGGGCGGTTGATCAATGCCTCTTTGCCAAGAATTATGGCAATGGCTTAGAGGTGCGGCCACATTCACCACAGAGCACTGTCACTATTATTTATGTTTACACTACTCAAATATTCCACTATACAACACAAAGGCTGCTAATGCTGTGGCTGAGGCTTGACTGATCGATCATAACACCAACGTCATTTTATACATTCGTTGAAGTTGTTTCGCCAAAGGTTTATAATATACTATTTCGGTTGTGCTTAAGTGTATAATTCATGAGTTTCAAATTCCTATTATATGCAATATTTTGGAGGACTTCTTCCAATTCAAATTTTTTTTATTGCTAATCACTATGGCAATGGTCCTAATTTCTCATCATTCTGAAACCCATGCCTAGTGCAGTGAGAACAGTAAGAACCAAGCAGGGCATACATCAACCATTTGGATTAGAAAATGGCATTTTTTGTGTCATATTCCATTTGAAGGCTGATAATCTGTAGGCATTTATACTGCCCTAAAATGGATTGGCACTGCCCTAAGGGAGGATTTTACCCTGAACAGCTCTGTTTTTCCTTATGACCTGGTTCTGTGTCGTTATGTCCTATTGTTCTCTCATAGCAAGTAATCACCTGTGAGGGAAAGGCCAAGTCTGCCCTCAATAAGCAGAGGCTGAGAAGGTGAAAAACAAGGAAAAGGAGCTGGAGAAAAGCCTGAACGCAGAGCACACCAAAGTCCAACATCTCCAACCAGACTTGGATGCACAGAATAAAATCAAGGCGATGACACTGCTTTGAATCACAGCGGAGGAGGAGAAAACATCTGCCTTCCTCAGATGTGCAGAGCTGGAGACGTCACTGAAGGAGTCAGATGATCAGCTGCCACAAACAAAGGCCATAAGGTTTAATAAACAAGAAAAAAAAAATTGCGGACACAATTTTTATTAACTTTTAAAAGTACAAATTGCTATGTATCTAAAGTGTATCTTGAACCAGCAGTGCTTCACCTGTGGCATAAAAGGGTCGTCTCGTCTCTGTAATAAAAACACATTATGATCATATTAGTGCACTCCAGCTCGATCGTTTATCAGGCATAAGTGCAATATGTTTAGGTCATCATTACTATGAGCCAATGACTGAAGACTGGATTATTATTATCATTTTCTTATCTTTTTTGCAAAGTAAAAGTCCACACGGCATTGCATTATGGGATGTCATACAATTAGGGTACAAATTAAAACACAATCAAAACAACACAGGGTTTTTTGGGGGGGGTTTCTTTTAAGAACAAAACATTTTTTACGTCATGTTACAGCATTAATAAACTGCAACCTATTCTGTATACTTGTTTTAAGTTAGATGCAACAGGGGGGGAAAAAAACCTATAATTTGGACTAAATCTAATGCAAAACATGATTAAAAATGTGCAAATGGAATCATCTCACAGAACTTTGTCTAAAGAGAGTGAAAATGACACTCTGGCATTTGTAGAATAACATGTTTTTAGCATCGAGACAAAGTCACATTGGGAACTTGCAAACACTGAGCAAATTCTCTTTGATGACAAGGACAATATGACAGAGGAGAAAGGAGCATTAATTAAGGAGTTCAGCTGTTGAAGGGGAATGTGCACACAAGCTGTTCAAAGTTTTTTCACAGTTTCACAGTGTTATGTAATCCAGACAGACTCTTGGATCACATAACAGAAATAAAACACAGATAGATAATGCATTTGAACTTGTAGTAGTCAGTAAAGTACAAACAAGAGGAAGTGCGGTGAACGTAGCGGGTTAATGCACGGTAAATAAAGTTCACTGTGTCTGCCCTTGACACTCCTGGTTCATAATTTACAGAAAGTGTCTGAAAGTGTCTGAAAGTGTCTGAAAGTGTCCGACCTGTTTGTCACCCGACAGAAACTTCCGCACCATTTGTTATGATGCAATCGACTGCGAAAGGCTGCCGTTGAGAGCTTAGAGTAGAAAGGACAACCCTGTCGACTACCGGCTTTGATTAGGATATAGTTTGCACCAATTAAAACTGTTGGGGAAAATCATCAAATATATCAATTCCAGTAAAAGTTTAGTGAACTTGGAATGGGAAATTTATGGGTCGTTTGAACCAACTCCTGACACTTTGAAATGAGGCATTGCTCGGATACGTCAAAGATTGATTATTTAATCCATCACCACACAGAAAAATAGGGGATTATTAAACTGATTTATAGGTGCACCAGAATTAAATACATTTTGTACAGACCTACAAAGCTCCATTATATACTGCAGTACTTTAGAATTGTAATCATTTGATACTTAAACACATTTAGCACAAACAGATACTGGTTTGAACTGTAAAGATTGAGTGTCAGAGCATGTAACACTTAATTCTTTTATGAGACACAAAACATTTTCACTTTCAGCATTCTTGTTTGAACGCAGCCACAGTGTTACCCTTGATGTGCAAGTCTGAGTGAGAGAAAGCCATGATATCTGTATAATGATTAATCGACTGATCCTGAGACTCAACAATGAAACATAATCATCGTCTTATTTTGACTATACATGTCAAAATACCATTTTACAACAACCACAGTGGCATTATTAAATCTAAATGCTGTAAATCTTCTCTATCTAGAAGCCTTAAGTCAGGATCTTTCAACCTTTATTTGGTGTAAAAGTCTCAACTAGGGATGTCAAGATTATTCAGTTAATCGATAATCGTGGTTAATTGGGTCTCAATATAATCATTACTTTCAGCCCTAACACCTAACCCATTTAACCCAACATTACAACTGTGATTCATGTCAAATTAAAAGACCATTGGAACACATTACCGATAAGAAAATGACGCTAATTGCAAATGAATAGATTACTAATTAATGAGATGAAGAGTTGGCCCACAGCAAGGTTCGAGCACACTTGACCGCTCCTTCCCAGCAGCCATCTTCACTCACACTAATGCTCATTGTGACCTCAAAGTGCACTCTACCAGGCATAGGCCAACAATAGGATGGAAATCTGGTTGAATACCGTGAAAGCAGTGAGAAAATTAGCGGTTACATTCACTGCGTGCAAAATAGGTGACTGTCACTTTGTTATTCTTCTGTCAACCCACGTTTCCTACACAGCCTTCGTCAAAAGCAGAGCGGAGAAGGCACAGGATTTGCACTTGTGAGTGGGTGGGAGTGTTAAAAGGATTTGGGAGCCATTAGCGCCGTTTTCCTCTCGCTGTGGCCCTTTAAAAGCAGCGGACTGACACCGTGTCTTCTTTGGCGCGCTTTAGATGTGTCTCTAAAAGGAGGAGTGAAAAGACGGCAGACGGGGGATGAGTCAAGCGTGCAAACACTCCTCCCTCGTATGCGCCGACAAGTATTTCCTCAGGCTATACCTCTCTGCTCAACATCTAGACTCTGGTTAAGTCTAAGTTATGGCACCTCTTTTCTATTGGTGTACAGAGGTTCTTCACACGGAGCACTTATACACACATACGCAATTTGGATATGTAGATGTAGTAGAATGCTCTCCTTTAGGCAAAAATGAGGACACGGTCGATATGGATGTTGGAGTTCTGATATGGTACAAAAAGGTGACATTTACTGTTATTCTGTCTTTTGACACTTAATTTAAAGGCTGAAAGTATGCGCGCCACGGCAACTAATGTGCATAACTTCCGACAGAACGGCCTCCCCTTCTCGTGCCTCTGATATTATGATGACCTATTCTTCATGGAACTTTTGTGTATGAAATCTCAACTTACTATGGACGCATGGACAAAGTGGGAACAGTGAAAGATGTAAAACTACGGATACACTAGCATTTTAACTGAATCAACTTTAATTTATTACTATATAAATAAATTGGTTTGATAGGTAATTTGGATGGTTTGTATCTCTGTCTCTGCCCAATGCTTTCAAGTCTTATCGACGCTATGTGACCTTACTTATGCCGGGTGAAAATAAAATGTTTGGGTCCCCTGTCCTTTACAAAATAAAAATAAAAAAGTGGCGGTGTGTTGCGATTGTATAAAAGTGTGAGTAATAAACAAGTCAGCACTCAACCATCTTCTTTCAATCACTGTCTTAACGTTCTCATCTGCAGCGTGTCGGTTGACTTCTGGGGGCTGTTTGTTCACGCGCCATCTCTGGGTTACAGTAGGTGCTGCTTTGTTCGGTATCTCTCCAATGAGACTCCAGGCTCCTTATCTATTTTCACACACTTACTGTCCCATATTCCTTCTCCTTTCTTCATCTCCTCTTAAGCCTCTTTCTGGGCTTGCTAAAATGACTTCCCCTATACATTTGTCTTTCTCTGGTCCGACAGTCCCCAAGCCTGGCGCAGCGCTTTCACTCCTTAATTCAGTTTCCAAACTGTTATTTTTAATAATGACTTTTGCACATTTGGAGCGTACACAGAATTGGTCCAGCTGAAGAGGTGGACTGTGCAATCAGCTGCTGGCTTTGCTTAAGTAGAAACATTATGTGGGAAACTACTGAAGAGGTGATTTTGCAGAGCTGTACTATGCAAGTCCATGTAGTAATTATTTAAGATCTTTCCACTGCCTAATTCATAATAACACTTTGATTAAAATTCTTCTAAAAGAGGCCATTATGTAATTACTACACTATAAGCCACAGCCGCCCTGGGTCTACAGACAAAAATGTGCCAGACAATCTGTGCACTGGTCAGAGCTGGGATTGACACGCAAACATTACGAGATGACAAGGCCATTTTCTAAATGTTATGTATGGCCTCACATGAAACTAGTACAAAGAAAGAAAGAAAGAAATCATCTGATGAAGCCTGTTTGCCAAAATGCAGTCTTAAATGTAAAGATTTGTAAGTTAGCTACTAAGAGTTCTATGCAGTTTTATGACGTTTGAAGTTGCTTTTATAATGATATTTGAGTGTATTACTGCTTCAGTTAATGGCATCACGTCAGTAATGTGTCCTTACTAAAACACTAACTGATACACAAAACAAACAAACTCAGGATTTTAACAGAACACAGAGTTGGAGATTTACCTCGAGGCACAATCACAAACATAGGTCTGAGTCATCAGTGTTACAGTTTGAATGCATTTGCAAGTCAAGGATCAAAACTTGCGACTTGCCGATTACTTTTAAACCAAAATGCAGAAGTCAGCAAGAAGTCAGAAAGATTTTCCCAAAAAAAATTACATTAAAATGACCAATTTAGTTCACTCAGCCATTCAACGAGGCTACAATTCTATCCACAACACACATGGCTCAACACATTTGTTTTTCTTGCTAGCTAGCTAGTTAGCAAAAAAGGCTCCCTTCTAGGTCCATAAACAGATTGAAAACTCTTGAATGATTCAATATTGGTAAAGATGTCATGTGTAAGGCTATCCGACCCAGGGTTCACCACCTGTCTCTTCTCTCTCCACACTCAATTTGTTCATCTGTTTTGTCAGACTGTGCCCATCTGCCTGCTTGGCCCACTCCATCTTTACTAATGAAGCATGCTAGTGACACAAACGCCAAGCTAATTCGGCCCTGGCTGTCGTACTTAGAGGCATTACACACATAAAACTTCAAATTTCACAGATTGAAATGGTAAATCAATTCAAATGATCCAGGATAGACTATACAATATTTCAGATAAATGACAACAGTGGGTCTAAGTGAAAGAGTTGCTAGTTGGCGTCATTAGCACTTAGCGTTGAACAGTTGGGCTTCTGAGTAAAAAAATAGAGCTCAGACCTACTGCTCGCCACAGGTATCAATCTTTTGAAGATGAAGTATTCAAGCGAGAGCTTTGAATGAACCCTCTACAAATGAGGCTTCATTTCCTCTATTTCAATCACATGTTCCGAAGTCCAAGGCAGAATTTTTGAAGTGATTCACTGATTCACAAGGCTTAAACCATCCATCACTAGTAAAAATTGCCAATTGAAAATAATAATGTCTCACCTGCCACACAGGGCCAGCCCTAGTAAGCGGTTGCCTAGGGCACCATGTGATGGAGAGGGCGCCAAATTGCATTACTTTACATTACAGCCATGACGCACATCCTTGCCGCGCAGGCAGGAACGCTTTCAAATTAAGTGATTGGGCTTCATGTAGGCTACTTACAGTATTTCAGACCTCTGACCTATCGTGACTAAGCCCAGTAGCCCACTCTATGTTCTGCCCTATGGACTCTCCATCTATAGGTGCATTTATTTACTATAGTGAACGCATAACAACAGCGCAAGTGCGTCCGAGTAACGGGGTAAGGGAGAATTTTATGTCTTGTATCGTCTTCAAAAGAGGATTTTCGCTACGATGCATCTTTTGCACTCTTTTGAGTCACACTGCTGCCATCATGTAGTTGGACTATTTCTTAAAACTCACTGACCGGATGTGACTCAAACTTGAACCAGCTTCAGCTCAATTATAAACTGTTGGTGACAGAAGAAACACAGCGCATACTCTACATCAGTACTCTGGGCCGCAAGGTAATCCCTCATTTATAGCAGTGATGAACCGTGGCCTTGGGACCTAGTCCTTCAGACACTCATATTTCAAAATACAACTATCATTAAAAATGCCACAAGCAACTCTAAAAAGCCTCAGACCTCACAGTTAACAACTGAACCCACAGGAGACACATCTGTGTGTTGTTTTGCATTCTTCTGTGAAGGCCTAGAAAGGTTCCCTCTAATTTATACCAACTCCATCACATCAGACGTGTGTCTGCCGTGGGCCATTTTACGGATTCCTAGCCCCTCATTTATACCAACTCCGTCGCATCGCCGGTGAATCACCCGCACATCTGCTAGAATATATAGAACGTGTTATAAGTGAATGAGCCCGTTTACACCACTTTTGTGTCTCTTGTCTATCTGTGGCTCTGCGCAAAAATGCCAGAAACAAGGAAATGAAAGGTTCCGTCATGACATAGTACAACACGGAGAATTTGACCGCGTTTATCGTTTGTCTGGGTATTCTCAGAGCCGCAGACGGACCGTAGACGAGACCCAGTGGTGGAAACAGGCTCATTCACTTTCCACATTTCTTTTTAATTATATAGGCCTACCGGTATATATAATTTATACATATATATACACACATATATATATATATATATATATATATGCACATACATACACATATATACACATACATACATATACATACATGCACACATATACACATACACACTATATAATTATATATACACAATTATATATAATTATATATATATATATATAATTATTTATATATATAATTTTATATATATAATTATATATATAATTATTTCTATATATAATTTTATATATATATATATAAAATTATATATATATAAAATGATATATATAATTATATATATAATTATATATATTATATATTATATATATTATATATATATATTATATATATATTATATATATATATATATATATATATAAATAAAATCTTTCCCATTTTTTTTATATGTAATTGGTAGAGGGGCTGCCAAAATTGTTAATACATTTATGCAATTTAGATGTTATTCCCCTTGAAAGATCTGATTTTTAAGATTTAATAAATATTTCAGTCAAAATGTTATGGTGGTCATTGCTTGGTTATAATAACTCCTGATTTGTAAATACCTATAAAAGTCCTGTTTCTCAAAGTCAAAGGATTCTTTCAACATATCAAAGCTTTTCATGGATTTTTCTTTTACAATCTGGTAGAAAACCTTTACACCTTTTGTAATCCAGACCTTGATTCTCAGGTCAGCTCTATTTCGTACACAATCTTGGTCATAAAATAACCAGTTTAACATTTTAACATCTTTGTTTAGTTTGTATGTTTTGATCAGCTCATTACATGTTGTAAGCATAGATTTTACCCAGCGATTCTCTGCTCTTTCTAATGATTAGACGTTAGTTAGAAATACAGGCAGTAGTTTAACAACATAGAGTGCTAGTTTGTATAACGTATTGATCGGTGAAGTGAGACTATAGAATCCATCCTGCAAACTAAACAGGTAAGGTTTAGCTCAGTAAGATAGGTGTTTGCCCTTCACATGGGAGACTGGGGTTTAAGACTGACCTTTGAATGCAAGTTGTTTTCTTCTTCACTTTTGCGTGCAAATGTTATCCACTAAAAATTACTGAACACCCAAATGTTGCCCAGCCATAAAAGTCACCTCACGTTACTGGTTTGAACCATACTGGGGAACATTCCAGGCGAACTTAAATAGGCGAACTTAAATAGGCAAACTTAAATACTTAAATCAGTGACCAAATTGTTTTAGCCGCAGCTTTTTGTTATGAAATACAGAAGAGAGGTATTGGATGTATAATTGCTATGCCATGTATTGTAACCTAGGTGCATATAGGTTTTTCATCTTCTCTTCTCCCATATCAAATTGTAATGAGACAGAGGCAGTGTGCAGTCATGTGTGAGCCTTGGAAACTGGCTGCTGATGTTCCTCAAAGTAGTCCTGCAAGAATGTGCTCCTGATAATACTACAGTACTGCGCTGATGCAATGCTGACGATACTCTGGAAAGAGACCACTCTCTAAACCAGATCATACTTACAGATACTGCATATACCCTGCATCGTTTGGACTCTTATTTAAGACAATTAAACTGAATTGTAAGTAAGATTTAGGATGACAAAGTAACAGACCCAAAACAAATATGTTATTATGTGGCCAATGTACATAAGTGTATGCTCGGTGAATAACAAATGGCAGAATCCAATCCTTTCTGCAGTAGCTAAAATGCAAATGTTGTGTAATTATATACAGTTTTCATAAACAAGATGTGGTTCGGATTAAAGCCGTGCATCTGTCAGCGAAAGTGAACGGCCAAACTCTGATTATTGTCCATTACAACTCCTCTATTCCTCCACAGGGCAGCGAAGAGAAAGTGAAGTTTTATTAAAGCAACATACACAACTTTTTAGCATTATTGTGGATATTTTCATCACACTGAAAAATATAGAACAAGCCACCTTATTGTGAGCGGATATGCAGCGCCACACACCTGACTCATCCTGGTCTGGAGGAGCCTCCAACAGCTTGTCTCCATGGAAATGTTGTTCCTTTACCAATAATATTCCACAGTATGGCCTAAAACATAACTATATCCATGGCAAATGTTCAGAAGTATGATTTTAACTTCCCATTTCCATGCAAAGGATGTTCTATCTCCAGAAAGTTACATACTGTTGCTTTAAATTGAATGATAATGCCAATTTATGTACATAAACAAGTCCATTCATTAAGAAAATCTATGCAGTTATTTCCCGTTCGTCATGTTTAAGTTTTGCCACTGTGAGCGCTGTCCTGGGTTGCACTTTTTTGTGTTAAAATAGATGACATGCTCCATTGAGCGCACTGTATTATACTCCATACTGCATGGGTGTGTTTTGGCAGTGGGTCCAGGGTTTGTCTAAGGTCTGCGGGACAGGCCTGCGTTCATAAATCTGACCAGCCGTAACCACGGTGATTTGCAGGTTCAGAGAAACCATAAACATGAGCTGAGAGCGAGCAGGAGAGAGGGAAAGAGAGATGGGAAGGGGAGAGAGTGAGAGAGGAGAAAAAAGAGAGAAAGAAGAGAAAGAAAGAGGGACGTTGCTGGATTAAGTGGTGAGTGTGCTTTTTTTCGCTGTGTGTGAAAATGTGGGTTTGCTCAAGGGCATCCCCGGGCCGGAGATGCGAGCGCTCCTCTGCGATTGGCCGAGCACTCGAGGGGTCATCAATCTCCGCCGCTCCATTGGCCGTGACGGCAGAGGGGAGGGGTCCTTGCAGCTGGTCAGTTAGATGCTGTCAGCTCTTTAATCTGGAACATTCTTCAACATTAGATGGAGTGCACAGAGAATCACTGGGGCCCAACTGGATCCACTAAAGCCGCGTCGCTGTCCATGGTGCTGTCCTCATGAGGTTTATTGCACCACACGGACTTTTGGAGAAGCTATAAAACGGGGACCAGATTAAAATGAATTGTGTCTTTCAACTTTAACTAAAACAAATGTTTACAAGAAAGATGAAGCGCAAAGTAACATGTTAACTTGTGACCTTTAATCAGAGAGTGATTGACAGAAAATAAAGAGAAAAAAATTAGATTACAAACTAGATAGAACAATAAAAACCTCCCCATCAGACTATCAGAGAATTACAATTCTGTCTTGTAAGTACATTTAGCAATATACAAGCTTTTAGAACTACTTTTGTACACCTGAATATTGCTTGAAGAATAATTCCATCTTTGTTGCAGAGTGAAGAGCAACATTGTTAAAAGGTTCAAAATGTCAGACAGCACAATAAAGTACATTTAACAAAGTGGACTGCAACAGTTTAATTGAATTGATGAATAGATGAAGTGTGCAAAAGCCTTTCCCACGGCAAGATGTAACCAATAACATTCAACCAGTCCAATATATTGCATATCGAATATACATCTACGTGCATTTAGCCATTCTACCAGATGCCAGGTCAACAAAAATATTACACATAATATGACCGGTATCTCTCCAGCTCACTTACACTTTGTGTGTGGACAGATACTTATCACATTTTGAGAACTAAAATCAGTAAATCATGGAGACCTGACTCAAAAAACTGGTCCACATGATTTAAAGTTCAGATATGGTTTTAAATGGGTTAGCTTTAGGGTTCAGGTTAAGGTTAAGGTTAAGTAGTAACTAAGGTTAAGGTTAGGGTCAGCTTACAGGAGATGACTTTAAGTCTATGTAATGTTCCCCAGAGGACTGGAAACCCATCACGTATGTGCGTGTGTGTACGGCTGTGTGAAAGGGGCAGCCAGGATGACACCATTTACAGCCACATGTTGGACTGTGATTGATCGGGCCCACAAACCTGATGTGAAATCGATGAGGAGAAAAGAGCGGAGATGGCATGTGTGGCCAGTCTCGGCAACATCGATCCGCGTGGCAAACCGTGGAGCGAGGCAGCTGGACTCTCTGATGAAACTCTCTTTCTCCAATAGATTTGTACACTGCGTGAGATTGTCCAAGAAGCGAGAGAGCCAAGGAAAATGAGCCAAATAGTACATGCAAGAGTCATATAACGCAAACTGTGACATGAAAATGAAATGTATGGGGATATTTATCCAGAATATTCTGATATGCGTTTTAAATCCATGTTTGCTTTGATTTGGTAATCCACCTGTCAGTCACAATCTGGCAAATACAGAGTATCCAAAAAGATTACCCAGGTACGATGTATATTGTCACTATGAAATTGTATTATAACATAAAACATATTCGTATCAATAGAAATAAATGTATTAAATTATATTTCAAAGGATATACCATACATTTTGTGAAGTACTGCCTGATGTGCGCCTCGCCAATTATGCGTTTCTTGAAGGAACATTGCGCTGCCATCAAACAAAGGTCACGCCTCAGTCTGACCACAAGAGTGCTCAATGTGCTAGATCAGTGGTTCTCAAACCTTTTACACCAAGTACAGACAGTACAGATCTAAAGCAGGACTATAACAGGACTATTTCAGGGCTAAATTGGGCCTACACTTAATTAGGAATACACCACAGTAGTTTTAAGAAAGTAAGAAATTACTCAAGGAAGAGCAAAAAGATTTACTTAAAAATGACAATAACTGAAGAGGTCTCTGTGTACCACCTAAAGGACCTCATGCATCACCAGTGGCACATGTACCACAGTTTGAGAAACACTGTGCTAGATTTTGTGTCACTCGTTTTATAAGCAAATTTCAAGCGTTACTGATAACAAATTTCAGGGATAAAGTTTTTGGGAATTAGTATTTTCTTTTTTCTTTTAAAAAAACAAACAAACAAATAAACTCATCATGTACAGAAACACACACTATATAATACATTTATTTAGAACAAGAACACTGCTTTGAATCAATTAAAAATAAAATAATTGAATATAAAATGTCTGAGTTTTGTTTCATAGGTCGCACACAAAGTTCCTGAAAGCCTGTAAAAAACTGAAAGACTGTAAAATCAAAATATATTGTGATCTTAATCAGCAAATACCTGATCTGATGTTCAGTAAATTTGTTAATCCCAATGAGAGCTTTATAAATAAACATAAGGCAGTGCTGTTCTCTTCTTGCATCCAATGACTGCCATTCTACTTTAGAATATAACTGACTGTTCTGTGTCCTTCTCCTGTAATGAACCGTAGAGCTGAACCTTAGAGCTGAACCTTAGAGCTGAATGATAGACTTGAGTTCAGAGGTTTTGAGACTGTTGCTGTAGAATGCATATATATAATAGCATCATAATCTAGCACTGAGAGAAATGTAGCCTGGATTAACCGGTTTCTACAGTTAAGAGGAAAACACGTTTTATTTCTAAAGAAGAATGACAATCTTGCTTTAAGAGTATTTGTCAGCTCTTGTATGTGTTTGTTGAAGGAGAGTTTATCATCGATCCAGATGCCAAAGTATTTGTAGTAGTACTTGTTCAACCACATTGCCATCGAGCGTGAGAATAAAAACTTTTTAGAGTCACTAGATTGTCTTTTGGAGAGCAGCGTACATTTTGTTTTACTTGAATTCAACAATAATTTTAACGGTTTTGTTGAATGGAGTGAAAATCCACTTGGATAATTTGAATCACTTGTTATCTGCATACACGTGGATGCTACTATAATATATATATTACTACTATAATATATATATACACACACACACACACACACACACACATATATATATACATATATACATACATATACACTTACATACATATATACATACATATACACTTACATATATACATACATACACATATACGTACTGTGTGTGTATGTATATATATATATATATACACACATATATTTATTTATTTATTTATTTATTGATCAACGGCGCTATTCTCACAGCAAAATCATAAAAAATATTTCCAAAGTCAGAAAAGTTTTCAATTCAATTTAATTTATATTTTTGCAGCGCCCAAAATCACAACAGCAAGTGCTGGGTAAATGCATCACAAATATCTTTTTTCATTGTCAGACTAATTGAATCTTTAATCATTTCATTTGGTAAAGAGGGAGCAGAATATTGTGATAAGGATTCAACCATTTGCCAACATTTTGGAGAACTGCCCTGTGATTCAGTGAAAGTATTGACGTAGTCAGTAAGATGCTTCGGCTTTACGAAGAGTAGAAAAATATGTATTGCACTTATGACAAAACTGCTGCCAATCTGCTGCTGATTTGGTTACTTTGGCTTCTGCCCAGGCTTTGTCACGCTCTCGAGATAATGCAGCGACAAACTCATAGATTAGCCTTATTTTTGACCCTGAGGGGCAAGAGGGGCATGTTTATCAGTAATATCATTAAATGTTTTAATGAAAAAGTCCAGTGCTGTGTTGGGTTCTGGAATACTAGTGGTAAAACCAATGTCACTATTGTACAGCTCAGACAGAAATGTGTGCTCATTAAAATGTTTATAGGGTCTTTTAACACTTAAACTTGATTTGGATTGAATACATTTTGTTTTCCGCACAAACCCAATAGCACAGTGGTCACTAAGATCAAGAGGAAAGACACATCTACATTGGTACTTCTGAGACTTGTTGCGTAAGATAATGTCCAATAATGTTGCTTTAATGGGGTCTTTAGGGTCGTGTCGGTACTATTATACTATGTCGGTGTAATCCCTCATTCGTCCAGGAGTGTTCCATTGTAGAAAAAGATTCAGTTGTAGTCATCTGGACTCTGTTTTAAGAAAAAACTATTATACTACTATACTATTATTATTTTCGCAGTAGGGCTATAAATTATTTGACTTGGAGACTGTGGTACTTAAAGAAACAGTAAAACAATATTTTTATAAATATTGGGGTCGATCACAACTAAATATATTATAAGAGACGAGAATATGAATATTCCAGGATTAGCTTGCTTTGACCACACTCTAATAAATTCTATTTTTGATTGAATATTTTGCAGATTCATGTGAATAACTTTTAGACCTTTTCTTGATTTAAACATTGATATATTTAAATCAGTGTTTTGAACATCATCTAATTGAGTGTTTGCCACGGGTAGGCTTTTAGTAGATTTAATGTCAATAAAACATGATTTGTTGTTTTGCCGGTCTGTTTCCACTCTTAAGCCATGTATTATTCACCCCATAAATAAGAGGCTTGTTCTCATCAGCTGATTCCCTTCCCATTTGAACAGGGGCAATCGGGGGTTGACAGGTTGAGGTTCTGCTACTATTATTCTCCTTGTGATACTGGTATCTTAAAAGATCCATGAGCATTAGAAGTCAGCGCACCTGATCGTCGCACACTGACTGCTGCAGCTGCAAGAGGGAGGTCAATGTTGAATAAGAGAAGACGAGAGCCATACATACTTGGATGAAGGCGATCACATTTTAACAGTTCAGGAATTTGTAATAAAGACAGGTAACAAAAAACAAAAAACAATTTACTACTAACTAGCCAGTAATTGCATCTAGTTTAGTTTAGTCTACATGTCATCTCCAGGTTAGGCTCAGTCTCACAGCGAAGGTCCTCTGGATGTAACACCAAACCATCTAGGTGTAAATTCTTAAATCTAAACTCAGTGTAGATGCATTTGAGAGTGACTTAATGGTCTGTGTACAATGACTACCCGTATATCCCGAGTATTTTTCTCCAAAGTTGGCCAGTCTTAATGTGCAGTTTCTTTCCTTTTATTTATTGCAACTCAATGCAAGCATAAAATATTATGACTGTTCCCCAAATTTCCGCTTTATTAAATCGACAAAACCTAAAAGATGCCTTTTTATCACCATCTCCTCAAAAGGAAACTCCACCTGAAAAATAGTCCGGGCTGCAAAAGGCCGTTCCTGCCTGCATCTGCATTTCTGCTGTTGGGGTAAAGTGTATTCAGAGCGGACCATGCTCTGCATCGGGCTGAGCCATCTGTTGAGCATCTGCACCCAATGAAATGCTTGTGCACTGACAGCATTTCTGTCACTTTAGTCAACAACTCGCCCAAACTGCTGACTCTGAGGAGCAGAGCAAAAGGCTGGGACCTCTCACCAAATATTTGTGAAATGCAGGATGAGCTCTACAGGTGTTACAGGCGCTAAAAATCAACTTGGGGCAAGGGCTAAAATGCATTTTAAAATGTTTCGATAGCTATCAAATACTCCTCAGATAGACTTCCAAGAAATATAAATGTATTAAAACTGTTAAAGTAAAGGTTACCCATTGCATTTAGTTTTAAAGAAGACATATTATGCTTTTGTCTGCTATATAAATAATATGTGGCAATGGTGCCCACAGTATCACAGTAAAAAAATAAAAAATAAAAAATCTGAGAATGAAGCAGTTGGTATGCTTGGTGGTACATTTTGAAAGCAGGAGAATAGATATTACTCTAATCACTCTGAATATGGTACAATATTGAATGGGTAAATGGGAAGATGAATATAATATGATGATTAAAAACTCTAAAAAGTTGATTTTGCAAAATGTCTTTTCAAATAAATATTCATGTTTTTATCTATATTAGTCACACATTTTAAAAATAGTTCCAAATTCATAGCAATGAATAAATATTCTAATTGTTGTTTCAAAAATGGCTTATAAACATCAATACAGAACAATTTGTGCAAGCTACAAGATCATTTTGACTGCCTTAAAAATGTGCTTGTAGCGGTCCAAACTTATAAACAAATGATTCACCGCAGTGAGTTTATAAGTGGGTTTTCCAGCTTTCACAGACCAGAGCAGAGTTTAGGCATCATGCTCCTGCTAACAACATCTAGCATGCTAACAGCACAGTGTTCTGCAGCGGACAAACATCACTGTAACTTTAGATTTAGATGCAAACAGGACACAGCAGCTACAATAAAAGGGAACTGGGGCAATGCTAATGTTACTTAAGAGGAGAAATCGGTGTTACAATTTTCCTATATGAATGGGAAGAAAATATGCAGCTATAACGCTTTAAAAGTGAGCCACCGTCCCTAACATGTCAAGTTTTGTTCAAAGAACTTTAGCTGCGATTTGCTCTTAACAAATTCAAAGGTCAAAACCATGCACAAAGACACAAGCACGCCCACTACAGCTAAATGCTATCCTCTTCACCTTCAAACTATTCAGTCTGCCAGCTGATTCATCCCACGCTGCTCTATTGTTCAATGAAATGTTTGGAGGGAAAAAAAAGCAGCGAATTGAATGTCCACCTTTGAGATTGTGTATACACTTTTTATATGTAAATGTTGTCCCCATTAGATGATTGCATAAAATCATTGGTACTGTCGTCTTAAAAAGTTTTAGACAGCCAAAATGCTCAGCAGTGTTTGTGCTGACAGACAGGCAAAATAAAGTAATCCTATCAATAATACTATGATCTCCTTTGCAGTCAAAAGATCACAGGATTACAGAGGATATGTTACAAGACGGTGGTTCCAATGCGGTGGGGGGAGAATCAGGCGTTTGATGGTAGGTCAGGTGTATTTTCAAGTTGTCGGCTTATTTGAAATTACAATATTGTTTTCAACAGTACAGGGGAGAGATTTCCAAGACTACAAGATAACGCAGAAGATGAGCAAGCATGAGGATTTCAGCAACGACAAACATCACATATTCAGATATTTTGTTAGAGTTAAAATGCACACTTTTGCCACTCAGTAGTGTTCCTTTATGTTTGTGATTTTCTAATACTTCTAAGTTTTCTTTCCCAGCAAAATGTCTGACATTAAAAGGGATGAGGTCCAGAATCAAGGTGTATATTTTCTCTGATGATTGAGGTGTTTTGAAAGAGGCCAGTCACCCAGACAAATGTGATGTCTTCATTCATTTGGCTCTTTCATCTTCATCCCAGGGCGCCGCTGTGTCATTACCTTAATGCTCACTGGAGATGCTAAATTGCAGTGAGGTGCAGAAGAGGCTGACCAGTCATATAAAGGGGTATTAAAATCTAAATTCTCTTCTTGGCTGTGGTGAGGATGACTCCATTACAGGATGAAGGCCCAGGTCTGGTCTAAGTGGTGTCAAATCGGGCCTCTCAGAAATGCATCGATCGATGAAAATGAGGACGCAGATGATACGTCGGGCTGGTATGGATGAGTGTTTTGGTCACAGCGGGGCAGCATCATTTTAAAGAAGAATTTTTTTTAATGAAACATATTTTGTGGAAACTTTGGGAAAAAATCATGCTGAATCCTTATTATTCTTAAAGTCTTGCACAAAAATAGTAGAGGGGATGAATTCATGTTGTATTTTTCTCTATACAAAAATAAAAATGTGTTAGTTTAGTAGTAACTTACATTCCTGGTAACAATGTTGTACCATGCAGTATGTCAGGATTGCTGTGGGCGGACACTTGGTTTCCGTGAACACCTCCTCCTCCTTTGAGCTCCCCTGCAGAGCGCCCCTTCACTTCCCACCCTAAAACTCAACGACACGATGTTTCGTGTTGTATCGGCCAAGTGTTGGCGCAGAGTGAGGAGGACACAACACAATAGGAGCCATGAGCTGGAGGAGCAGAGGGATCACCCTGAACCACATTTTTAAGACAGAACAAAGTTATTTACCCAAAAGCAAACTGTCGCCCGCAGGCTCTGAGGAGGCCTTTACAGATCTCGAGCTTGTTTTGGTACAAAACGGTCCACTCTGTTACGACCATAGACAGAGGATAAGACTAAGATTCTGTCCATACTGTGTCTAGCTGAATTAAACAAGAGCAAAACCATGTTCATACTAAATATTGGTCAGAGCTAGATACATTGTGACCGTGTGAAGTCGTGACAGAGATTAGTTTGAACCAGCGACACTAGGATTCAGAGGCATTTTGTGTAACCACTACAGACGGAGTTATTGTCTATAAAAGTCAGGAAAATGTGTTTTAATTGAAAAAGTTATAGCTAATCTTTCCCAGTTAGTCTAAATATAAAGAGCAACTAGAGACTATGTCGGCTGTGACACAAACAGTTAACCAATCTATGTCTAGTCATTGAAACTGTAAGATGATTACAATAAAGCTAAAATGCCATTCAATTACGTAATTCCATTGGACCCTAAAGTAGAGATGACATAATCGTTTAACAAGGGAATAGTATAGGGTAGGAGATGCAGGCAAGTTCAAAATGAAGCGTGAAATCTTGCTTTACTGGAACCACCTCGGTTTGTACATACAGGCGGAGTCCTGTGCCCAAAGCTCAAAACAATAAATGCCCAATGTGTTTATGAATGAACGAGACTCTATTCAAAGATGGTGCGATTACACATAACGTACAAAAACAAAGGGCTATTTATTTATTGTTTAGGCTACTTTGTAAAATGTGCTTGATCTCATAGGAGAAATGTGTTTATGTCTGCCACTGGAGGTTTGTAGAGCACAGGAAAGACCCCGTAGAAAAGACTTTTTTTTTTTTTTTTTTTTAAACAGAAAATGTTCCAGAAAAACAATACTTGTACTAATACCGGGCCACACTGGTTCCACAGCTTCCACAGCAGACTTTTATATAAAAAAAATCCCTGTGCGAAAGACTTGATACAACAAATCTGCCAAAAAGTGGAAGCTGTGTATCTCTTAGAGGGAAATTGTACGCTGGAAAAATACTTTTTTTACTACTTTTGTGGCTGAGGTGAGGGTGTGTAAGCGGTGCACCCGTTTCTCCATTCATTATCGGTCTATTGGGTCTTACGCCACACGCTCTTGTTTTTAGTTTGGTGTTCCAGCGTGGGGCCAGGACAGGATCGGTCTAATTTACGTAATGTGGTAACGCCGTGCTAGTGCTGCTTGGGTATGTATCGCACTGCACATAATCTAAAGGCTGCTCTTAATCTAAATGATCGATTCTTACAGCTGGACGACATGAGCCTCCCCTTTTCCCGTTTGTGGTTCTCCTTTCTCTGCGAGTGGCATTCTGAATAGCTACACTGACCGTTTCACCACAGTCAACACAACTGAGATCATCTTAATAATGAAGATGAAACTCTTTCACTTAATAAAGGGAATAAGAAACATTTGTATACGTATATAAGGAATCATGTCTCCAGTCTCACATTCAGCCAGTTCTACAACCCTGTGTACTTGAACGTATTATTTTACTTTCTTGTTCATACAGTGGCGTTGTTGGTTAGTTTAATTAATATCAGTATTATTTTAATTTGACGGGACACCGCTTGGTTACATTACTAAACTCCCAAGTGTAAAGCTGCAACGATTAAAATGAATAATTGTTGACCATTTTGATATTTACTGTATATTTGATTTGTCGTAAGTAAAAATAGACTGAAACCATTTATTAGGAATGCAAAGACAGCAGCTTTATGAAATAAAAATACAGACAGGAAGAATAAATATGTAGAATTTTGATGAAAAATAACCTGTGTGAATTTTGTTTTTGCTTATTTTATTTCAGATCAAATTTGAAACAATGAACAATTGTTTAGACTCATTGAAAAAAAGTATTGTGAGTCGACAACTAAAAATGACTAAAGAGTGACTGAAACATTGCAGCCCTCCAGGATTGATTGTATTATCAAATACAGCTCTAAAAAAGAAGATTCTAGCTCTTGTGATTGATTGAGTGATACCAACTTTTTTTTGTGACTTGAGAACAAAATATGTCAAACACTGTCATTTACTTATCATTATCTCCCCTGATTTAGTTCAGACACATGTTTTGCCACCACACCAGCGCAGTCAAATAAAACAAAACACAGACCTCCTATTAATAGAGGAGACTGTGGTGCCCCCCAAGTCAAATATGTGCCCCGTAATCTAAAAGCAAGTGTACAAAAAAGGTAATGTACATTCTGCTTGTGGTATTGTCATAAATAGTATACTATATTTAAAAGGGTTGTACCCAATTAGTTGCATAAAGTCTGTTTTGTCCCAGTACATTATATTAAAGGTACCATAGGTATTTGGGTGAAAATGAGACCAATATGTGCTCTCTGCTTTTAATAAAATGCTTATTTTGGCTATAGAAACAACAATATATTCTCCTCTTGACTGTTGGTGGGCATCAAAGTGGTCAAAAACCAGGACAACTGGGACATGTTTGGTATAAAACCGGGACAAATCAATGGTTTTGGATGCATCTGTTGGGACATGGCACACAGGGCTCAAAACTGGGACTGTCCTGGGTAAATAGGGACGTCTGGTCACCCTATTTTAATATGTAATCAGTGCTTTTTTGATCAGGAGAGGCAATAAGTGACGTTTACTCCAAAAATGTATTGATAAAATTATTCAAATATAGTGTCAGTACAAACCTGATTCACCATGTGGACTGCTGCATGTTTGTCCTAACTCATTGACTGCTCCCACTGATCCTCCTTCACAAACTGATTTGGCTGGTAAATATTGACCACTATCCCACCAAACAAAGCAATCATTAGAAAAAACATGTAAACCTAACCTGAACTCCTCTGCACCACATCATCTGCACTGTCCTCATTTTAACGTTTCCCCATTTATTTTTTTCGCGGGTTTTCAAGCTTTTTTCCAGCTTCTCTCTGCTCCCTGCATCATCATCATCTCTCTCTCTCTCCTGCTCTTTCTCTCACTGACCCGGGGGCCTGTGTTTCGCCCAAATCCAATCCGCCTGCCTTTTTCTAAACCTGCTGTTCCATTTCACAAGCGTTTTGTCACAGCACGCTGCATACAATGCCCCTGCTCTTCCTCTTTGCTGTATTCAGTCACAGTAGTCTCCACAAAACAGAAACAAAATCAAGGCCAATTCTGAAAACAACTTCATTAAACCATCAGTCGAATTTGATGCTCAGCTGGAACGGCGTTCTGAAGTGAATAAGTCAAAACACGCCTTAGTCAGTAGTTTAAGATTTTGTAAAACCAAAGTTGGGAGAATAGATTTGAGAATAACGCAGATTTTAAAGATTCACCATGAACATGTTCCACTGGGGGTCCGTCACCAGCAAAAACTTTCATTTGGTCTTATTTTTTTATTGCCAAAATTGGTTATTTAAAAAAAAAAAAAAAAAAAAGGTAATTACATCTAATTTATTGTCTTTAAAAAGAACCAAGTTTTCCCTTCACCTGCTTGTCTCCGTAGAGATGTTATTGTTTTGCCTGGAATGTTCCACAGTATGACTTTATTATGTGTCCATCTTGCATTTATTCTATCGCAGATATTTTTATAGCTCAAAAATACCTCCCGGCCTCACGTCTCCAAAGAGCTGGAGTCTCATTTCTAAAAGTGTACCTCAATTTTGAAAGTCAAAACACTCAGAGTTTCTGGGACCGGACCACTAATTTTCACGTCAAGTTATCTTTTTTTAGATCTTATCATGGAAATTCACAAACGTAATATTTCTGTACGCTTTATAAATAAGAGCCAAGACGTGGAAATGATGTCACCTGCTTTTCCCCGTTGGAAATAAACAAACTCGATGTAAAACTGAGGAACATCTTTGGCAAGAGAAGTAACATCTGCCTAGAGACAAGCAGGTGGAGGAAACATCACTGGAAAAACTACATCTTTTAAGTAGTAAATTACATATATTGTAATGGAATTAAAAGGTAAATTAAAGGGAAGTAGCAGTAAAATGGTGGCAGGCGTAGAAAGGGTGATGGTACAAGCAGTATTAGTAGCGGAAGCAATGGTGGTAGCTGTGCAAGTTGTATATACGCCCAGCAGTGCTGTTAGTAAGTAACAGAAGTAAATGTATCAGTAGTAGTAGTTATAGTAACAGTATCAGTAGTAGAAGTAGTAGTAGCAGAAGTAGCATGAGCAATACCAGAATGAAAAGCTATTTCAAATGTAGTTTTGACTCAAGGGGCGATTCTAATACTTCATATTACATACAGACCATACATAGCCTAGTTTTCTTGCCACTCGTGTGCCTTAGAGGCAATCCATCACTACAACACACAACCTCTACTTCAACCAATCTAACAGTGCTCAGGGAATAACTGCCTGATTTTAAAGAGCAAGTGCGTTTGCCAGTTTGGAGGCGATTCGGGTGTGAAGCGGAGCGTGCAAACCCAACTACGATCCGTATTGTTTACTGCTTTGGAAGACTGATAGTGTGTGTGTGTGTGCTGTGTACGTGTGTGTTGTGTATGTGTGTGTTGTGTATGTGTGAGTGAGCGACGCACATAAGCCGCATGCAGCACTCTTTGTGTTGTGAAAAACGGTCTCAGAAGACACAACAGCCGACACAATAGCAACAATAAAGCAATTATAATAACATAATAAGGTCCTTTATTTTGAAAAGAATAAATACAAAAATACACAGAGGACACGAAACAAAAAAAGCTTTGCAAGATTTTAAAAGCTGGGATCCTCTCTCTTTTGTGCCAATGTTACAATCTTTCATGTGCATTTTTAGGAAGTAATATTTGGAAACAATAGATATTCTAGTTATACTTAATTGTCAAATCACAGTAATTATTTTCAATTTCCATGTGCTAATTGTAGTGTAATTATCATTTACTTTTTAGTCCCATTTAGCCCATTATTCCATAAGGTTAAGGTGATCTCTTGCTTATACGAGGTAGATATGACTCATTTTGTGCGAGTTGATTCTTTGTACTTTTGACTGGTTGAGCCGTTTAACTAAACTCCATTTCTCCCTAAAATCAGAATTGTAATTGCTGCCCGAGTTACGTGCGCTTTTTGTATTTGCCGGTCGATTGTACACCATTATGTCTAAATACAAAGGTTATTTTCCCACAGGCGAGGGCCACTTCCTTGCTCGTCTGGTTGTGTTGACCTTTCACCGACCTGCCGCGGTTCTCATTGTTGCTTGAGAAAGAAGGCCGCTCCCGTCTGGATCCACTGGCTGGGGTTGGCTCCACAGGGCAGGCTGATGTGCGTGACCACCTTCAGCCGCTCAGACGTGGTGTACAGAGGCAGCCAGATCCTGTCCTCAGAGGAGCCGAGGTCAGCGGCCGACTTCTGCAACCAAGAAAACACCGCGTTTAACTACAGCGAGAAGTGCCAACAGATCAATAATATGTAATAGATGGATGGAAAGAAAATCATGGGGTTAAAAGATTGAGGTTGACAATAATAGCATGAAAATAGAAAAAGAAAAATCTCAATTACCACCTGTGTAGAGCAGCCACATTTAAGCTTTTAGAACCATGGAGATTTGCCTGGAATGTCCCACAGTATGGCATTAAACGCGTATATCTTGCATTTATTCAGTTAGATTTGTTTCATTGTAGGGCTGTCGACTAGTCAAACTATTATTTTCTATAAACAATTAAAGGTTAAAATATGGTGACTGAACTCTTCTAGACAGAGAAGATTTAGAAAATAAAGTGTATTAATGATGAAATTCAGAAATATTCTGTTGACTTTTTTGCCATTGTCTTTGTTGTAAATGGTCTTTTTGTGTGTTTTAGAGTCTATACATGCTACCTAACAATTAGGATCATCAAAATAAGTACAACTATAATTATCTTTTGTAGTCAATTAGTCATAAAGAGTCAATTAATTGTTGCAGCCCAATTTTCATTGGAAAAAAACCCAAACTTTAAAACATGCATTTTTACTGTGAGTGGACACACATAGATCTGACCTGTAACTTTGCTGGTGGCGTCACCTGTTTGTCTCCATGTAAATAAACAAATGTAATGCCATTCTGTGGAACATTCTGGACTATGCAAAAACATAACCATGGACATTTAGGTTAAACAAAGTCTGAAGTTAGACAATGTACCTTTCGCAAAGCAGAATATGTTTTTTTATTTTAGAACGCTAGGTGCATTTTAATTCACTGGTACCAGCCTCAGGCCAGGTTTGTTTTTTCTGCTTATCATTCAGAATTTAGAGATGAACTAATGTGACCTTTTATAAGCCATTTTAGAAACATGAAATGATCGGTGTCATAGATCAAGCTTTGTATAAACACCCGCAAATTATGTGAAAAATCCAACCAATTCAAAATCACAGGAAGAGACTGAGACTATAGAGAACCGTTGAAGATCTAACCAAACTGCTCGAGCACGGCTGACACGATCATTCAGCAGAACAGACAAATACCTGTGGGACCCAGGCCATGTAACAGGGAGGCACGGCTGACACGCTGGGAGAGTCGTGCTGGTTCTCACTCAGATGAGCGCCGTCAAAACTACAGCCTTCTAACTGCAGACCCCCCACCTGCCGAATCAAGACGCAAATGTGTTACTGAAGACGCCATTGACAATACCAACACCTGTCAGGTCAATACCCATTCAGCCAAAGACTAACGGAGGCAAATGCTCTATAAATGGAAAAGTAGGGCACCAGGATTAACAGGCATGTCAGCCACAGAGTACATAAGAGGGAGTGTTTACATGAGGGAATTATAGCACAATGACTCAGGGATTTCCTCACTAGGCCGCACAATAAAGACAGGCCTGGCATCACACACAGCTGTAATCTGTGTATGCGTAGCTCTCATTTGTACGTAACAAATGCCTCCGTATTTACTTTCGGCCGATATTCTCGTATCTCCTTTTACATCACAGCTGCGGTAAAACATCACAGCTGGATTATTAGAGTGCCATCTTTGTCGCCGGCTTTCAAACCAAACTGGGCCCATCTAGGTGTGAGGCAGGAATGCAAAATATTTTCAATAATATGGTCAAATTTGGTTCAAACATTATGGCTAATTCAAAGTGGTGCTTTTTAATGCGTTCTTAATCTTGTTACATCAGTGTTTCCACATCATTTTCTTACTCAAAGTTGTATTTTGATAGATTGATTAATGTCGGAGTAATCCTGCATTGTCCTGCCACTTCATCAAAAGTCATGTGGGCTCTTTTCAAAAATAAAAATGGGTAAATTAAATCTGCTGCTTGCGTGAAAGTGAAATGGAGGAAGGACGTCAATGAACCTATTTCTCTTACTGAGCCGTTTTAGATCAATACTGCAGTTTATAATGAACAGAATGTAAAGTGATGATCTACTTTTGTTATATTAAAAGCATTACATGTCTCCTTTGAGTTGATAAGCTGTTATCTGAAGCTGAATCAGGCCCAGTGAGAACAAAATATCACTAAATAACTGGGAGTGTCCAAACTTTTTCACTGGGGTGAAAGGTGAAGGTGGTCACTCAAGTCTTTAGGGGATTATTTCAAGTATTTAACACCTACATTTCACATCTACAGCGAATAAATAAGAAGAGTCATGTATGTCTATTCACTCTTATAATCTGGTCTAATATTATGAGTAACATTAAACAAAAATGGTTTATTCCCTGAGTTGATTGGCACCTGGGGTCTGTACCTGCCCTCCACTCCACTTCATGGACAGGCCCCTGTTAAATAAAACTTAAAGGAATAGAGAGAAAAGGGAGGCTCTCTGAAAAATATTTGTGTTGTGTTGTGTTTAATGCACTGAACAACTTCTTGCACGGATCCAAAATAGATGACAAATGGACATCGCCGTCAGCAGCAGACGTCTCTTGTTTATGCTGAGAACAGTTTTCACATTAGTATTCTGGCTCTGCTTTATGTTGTCCATTATTTTCTAATCACTCCTCATCCGAGTCTGCCTTTGGAGGCTCAGTGTGACGTGGCATCTGTTGTGTCTCTGCCCTGTGTCTGGTGCATGCAAGATGTGTGTGCGACAGTTAATATGTTTGTATAAGGAAACTCAAATGAGGCTCATAGTCTGATTGCGACTAAGCTTTTAACATCTGTGTACGTGTTGCTCAGATTGTAGCGTGGCTCATCCAAATTTGTATTGTATGTGCTCTTTGCTAATTATGATTTCTTTTTCAACGTGTTTAGTTCTCTTGAATGATAAACGCTTAAAAATGCTAACGATCCAAACTCATTTTGTAGTTTGCATAGTTACGAAGCCGTTTTTAACTATGTTGGGTGTAATTTGTTTATTTTGTCTTGCTGTATTTTCATCCATGTATTCTTTGCTTGCAGCCAGCATATTAAAATGTTAATAAGTGTGTCAAGTAAATCTAGTTTGTTAGCTTTAAGCACAAAACAAATTTCGCTCTACAGGTAACTACAACTACCACAACAACTACTAGTCAGTCTTTTGCATGTTAACGAAAATAAGAAATCTCTATGAGCATATTTTCTTCTGTGCACCAATTGTGTTGACTTGATTTTACCTTGACTTGTAGCTTGGCCTGCACAATGTGTGTCTTCCATGATGTTGCAAAACCCAAACTATCCATAGAGCATTCCATGGACCTTGAATGACAGAAAAATACATTCGCTATAGTCCACATTTTGTAGCGGAAAGAGCTCAGTTTGGTTTATGTTGAAAGTTTTACCTGGCAGTTTCTTGTCTGAGAGCGTTGAGGAAAGTGTCAGGATGAAACAGCTCAGAGAGATCCAGTGTGTCAGATAGAAGGGCCTGTCTGCCAGCGCGCTCCACCCAGCTCTAAACACAAACGCACTGCACATTCATCACCCAAAATATAACAAATGAGGAGCACTTTGAGATAACACATTACTCAAGCAGAAAATCAGCCTCGCACATGAATCACACAAACTATTTAGTGGATCAATGCACGATAATGAAAATACATCGACATTGTTAGACGGAAAGAGGATTGTTAATATAATGCCTCCTTCGTCTCACTTTGTCCCCCACAGTGCAGCTTTTTGCTTATGCAGAACCCTTATGCTCCCTAAAATGTAGCATATTGCGTAACAATAAAGTGTGCAAGGGTCTGAGTCATCAGAAACACAACATATAAAATAGGCTTTTGTCTTAATAGTAAATTAAAACAGAAAAATGGAACATTTGAGATTTTATGTTTGTGTGTGTTGTCCACGGCTTGTAAACAGCCATTGTGAACTACAAGGACTGTGTTGTGCACAAAGAAGAGGGCAAAGGTCAGACGGTGTATTCATTAGAAAAGTGTTCTGAGTGTTCAATTCAGTGTTCAGTTTGCCTGGTTTTCTGTTCCGTTCTTTCGTTTTGTTTATTTTGTGTTAGTTCATTCATTGGTGTTCAATCAACACAACTCAGGAGGGCCTCTATCCCATAATGGACAGTAATGCTAAAAACTTAAAGTCACATAGTTTACCACCACAAAAATAACTTATGGTCCTCACCAACCATCAACACACAGTGACTTTAATGACATCTTATAAAAAATTGGCCCTAGGCCATATGTTTTGTCAATAACAGCGATAAAACTGCCAACCTTTAGTGTACAAGTTTACCAACTGAGCCACAGTCACCCATGGCAGAGAAGCCATGCATTAGTGATGCTCAAAATGAAAAAAAAAAAAAAGCATAATACATCACAATAACATAAAGGTGTATCGTGAGATACTTTTGAGAAAAGACTGAAATATGAACTGATCAACAAATACAAGAAATCAGTGCATTTCAGAGCATGTTCATAGAGGTCTAAACTATGGATACAACAAGATTTTCTTTGCAGAGGACATTTCTAGTCTCTAAATAAATGAAGCCTTTACTATTTGATAATTGCAGAAACTCCAATTGCTGTTTTGATTAGGAATGATTGTACAGCACTAGCTTCTAGTTTGTCACTGACAAACATAATTTTCCGCCAAAGGCCATATCAAATACATTAAAGTCATAATGAATAGAACACGCACACACACACACACACACACACATATATGCCAATCTACCAAGTCTAACAAAATGTGCACCTAACTCAGCTATGATGGCTTGATACATTTTTTCTGTTTTAAAATAAGTCAGTGGGTTCACTTCACTGTGCATTTACCCACACTGCAGAGCTTATCAAGATATGAGCCTGTCTGGAGCCGAGACAGATTATATTGCGTGAGCACACCTTAGCCTGAAGTGTTGATTTATTTATTCAGCCTTTTTTTTTAAACACATAAGCACTTTTCCTCCAAATTACCATAGAAACCAGCAGCTCTGGAGGTCGGCTGGACGAAATCGCTGATGACAAAAAATAACAACAGGCAAACATTTGATTCCATCTTGATTATAAATGGAGTCATTACAATCGCAGCGTCCAGAGATACATTTAGAGGAGCAGCAGGTTGAGAAGAGAGCGCTTGGACATAGGAGAGTACGAAACGATAACAAGACGAGGAGCCAGTGAGCGCAGGTGTGTGCGTGCTTTATCACAGCGGGTTTTCAAGGTCGTTTGGGCTGTTTGCTTCTGTTGTTGCATGTCTCTACACGCAGCAGCAGCAGCAGCAGCAGCAGCAGCAGCAGCAGTAACAGCAGCAGCAGCTTTGATCCTTCCTGGCCTTATTAAACAGATTATCCCTGAAAAACTGACACTTGGCTAACAGACGCATCACTCACTTCTGATGGTTCCAAAAGAAAGGGAAGGACAGCGAGGCATCCGGATAGACAAGCGTGGAGACAGATGAGGCCCGTGCAGGTAGATGGAGGGTAATGAGAGATGGCAGGCGCACACACAAACAGATGGGTCGAGCAGCCAGGCCGGGCACTCACAGGCGCACGCAGGCACAGGGAGGCTCGCCCACACCAATAATGAAATGCATCAAACTCGCATAAAAATACATCATTTCAAATCGTCTGCATGGGTGTCTTTCAGCCGGTATTGTGTTTGTGGGCGTCCACGACCTTCAGACAGCGCAAAAAGTGGTTTCTTGCCACGACCTTCATTTACTGGCAACGAGGGAGGGAAAAACTATCCCTCTACAAGGTGCTTTTTTTTTTTAAACAATAGCCATAGCTTTTCATTATAAACCACAAGCCGTTATCTGGAATTTTTCATTTCGTTTTTATTTTGGGGGGTGTAGAGCCAAGAAGAACTCAAGGACGTTCAGGACTTAAAAAAGGTATGATATGAAGTCGCTAGACCTGCCAAAACGACCAATTTTTTCAATACTTAACAAAGACGCAAGATCTGGAGCTGTATCATGTATCGCCTGAGAAACCACGCAAAGTGGCTGAGGGACATTTAGCAAAGAAAGCTTTCCTACATTTTTGTTTGTTCATATCATAGTAATAGGCACAGATCACAAAGGCTACAATAAAAAAAATATGATATCAAAGTGAAGAGCTTCACATACATACAATTTAACCATCATCAACTCTTTCTGAAAAATGCGTTGGGAATATTTATGTCAAAGCAGATACGGAATTGCTCACTTCTCGGTGAATTTTCTGCAGCTATTGAACTGGTATCAACAAGACCAATCCCTCAAATCCAAAAGACATAGTGAACCTAAATGATTGTATACTATTATATCATATGCATTACGTTACCTGTATGGCTAGGGCACGTGCTACAACCGCTCTGAGATACTGCATCGGCTCCTCTGGTCCTTCCCAGTTACTCTGCCATGTTAGAGGACACTGAAACACAAGCATAAAATCTACAGGTAAGATGAATTATAATAAAACAATTGATATAACTGGATACAAGATTAAGTGAATCTTGTAAAAAATGTATTTGATTAACAAACTAAATATTTGTCTCTTTGCTAAATTCTGAGAACTTGCCAAATGGTTTTCGTCACAGCCAAGATGAATGGCAATGAAGCTTAATATGCAACTACTAATTTTCATTTATCACAAGACTAAATGAATTATTGAATGATTTAACACATCAGTCTTTTGCTTGTCCTTCATCTGACTGAATTGCAAATTTAAATGAAAAATGAGAAAACTTGCACCATACGACATTGTTATTATTGTGCTAACAATTATGAATACACATTAGTGGGAGGTAATGACTGGAAAAATGTGTGGGTTTATGAGTTGTCAACATGCCCAGAAGTTACAACACAAATAAATAGTCACTGTTTTTCAGATCCTCTAAGCTTTCTCACAATAACTATAATTATTTATCAAACCCACAATTTTTGAGAATTAAATCACTTCCCCGCTATAGGAGGCAATTAACAATGTACCACATAAGTGTGATATTATAGCGTTTCACAGGCGTAATTGTCAGTTACCTCATGATTGAGTAGAGCTGTGGCCAGTTTTTGAACTTCTGGAGTCAGCAGCTGTGTTCCTCGGATGACTTTACTCAAAGCAGCCAGCGACTGATGGATACTCTGTAAACAAGTGAAGAACCAAGTTTAAACAACAAATATTATGCATTATTTGTAAGTTAGTACCACTGCTTTATAGAACTTAAAATATTGTGTCTATTAAAAGCATATATGACTTTCTATCAGTCAGGAATTCCCTTATTATGACTTGAGTTAGCGCTCCATCTACTGGCAGCAGAGAGAATTACAAAGGGGAAATAAACAAACCTAGCTTGCCCCCAACTTGCTAATATGAGCACAAAGTTGTAATGGAAACAATTTGATGGCAGGATTGCTTATAACGAGTCTGGCGGTGATTTATGGAGCTCTACCTATGACATCACAAAACAGGGACATTTGAAAATGAGTGCTTTCTGAGGTTCAAAGGGGAGAAGACTTACTAATCAGGATTAATGCAACGAAATAAAAACATTGTTGAAACCAAAAAAGTAAATTTTTCATAATAGGTGTCTTTTAAAGACATTTGAATCCTTGACAAAATCTGTTGACAAATCACTCAAGCAGTTGGTGAACAAACATTCTACTGAGACGTACTAGCGTCCAGGGGCTAGCTTTAGGTCAGTGGAGCGGTTTAACGCAAGATGATTAGACAAGAGAGAACGCATACTTTGGTGAAAACGAAATGGCAAAGACTGAAATAAACAGAAAATAATCAGTCCGCACCAAATGCTGACTTGATCTGGTGACCAACCGCCATATTTCCAGGAACGATAACTTTATTTGTTGAGTCGATTACAAATAAGGAGACTTAGCAAAACAGAGCTAGTGCATGTTAGCATCCACTGTTTGCTGTTTTGGGAACAACACTCTCACAGTAGTTCACGCCAAGACGGGCCCTTGCCATGGAAAACCAATCCGCAATTAACAGAAGCAGCCCGAGACGCTCCAAAGTGAACAGGTTTGGGGGACCAGGGCTAATGGAAAAGCGGTTTAAGTGTGAACCACCATTTGAACCACAATTATTGTAACTGTACTGTTAACAATGGTATCATTATTGTTAACAATAATGGTTATTTCCCTTTCCATCTTATTTATTTCATTGTAACATTTGTGCCTTAAACATTCACATCATGTGAATAACTTTCCATGCCACTTATTTGGCTTTTGGCTTTTTTTATCAATATTGGCACACAATTTAACGCCTCTTAATGTTGGGACAGCATGTTCTGATAGCAAAAGTTACACACAAACAGTTTCCGCCCCAGTAGAGTGGCAAATGTGACAAACCTGAACCAAGCAGATGGCGTTGAACTCCTCTAAGGCGATGAACGACATGACCGGAGAGCCTTGACCTTCTGCTGGTGGGGCGACTTTCTGGTGGATCAGAGAAGAACCCTGGAAGGCACACACAGTAAAATGCACTTGAATCAATATGACTATACAATCAGTTGTACAATTCCATAGTAAACATAAACCTGGTATGTAATTATTCACTCCTGTCTTCATTTGATACTATTTAGAATCTATTTTGGATACTGTTTAAACTTTAAATTAAAGATCGATAGAAGTTTTAAAATCCCTTCTATCAGGTGTGAAGCATTATACAATGAGCCTTTTCTTTTATTAAACATTTCCAGGAAGAACAACAGCCAGAGCAACGCAGACAAATTGAGACAAATGATTCAACAAGAAAGCAACGTGTGAATAATTCTCAACTGATCTGTAGTTAAGCTAATACAAGAAAACAATTTTGTCTGCAATGGCTGGAATGATCTACTGCATCCAGTCCGCACTGCATTTCAACCAAACAAGCTACAGACAAAACAAGATTGAAATGGTGAGCTTTTATAGGTTCATTCGGTCAATGTGCGGGTTGATTAAAACAAAACATTTCTTTACAAGTAGTGGGGGGACTCAAGAGAGAGGGACGTGCTCATGTGTCACCGCAGAGAAAACAGAGATACAGTACAGTAAAGAGCCTAAATTATTAAAAGTGGAGGTGATTTGTAAAGATGTTGGTGTAGAGGCAACTGCACGGAGCGATGCTGTACAACCACGCAAGCCAGGGGCCATCTCCTACCATGCTCAATTACACAGCTAATTTCAATTTAGCTTTACATTTAAATTAATTCAAATGAGCTGGGTTATGGAAATATCCTTTAATAGAGCTGTGTAAAACAATAGACATAACTGACCTGATTGAGTTTCTTCCACAAGTTGAGGATTGGTGAAAGCCCACTGGACCACAGCTCCCTGTCGAACTTTGACCCCGTAGCCACTGAGCGGCTGAGCAGACGCAGCTGGGAAATAACCTGCGACCAAAGGCACATAAAAACAAGATATTAAAGTGATGTGGGTATACTACTAGGGATGTACTAAAAACATCAATACGGCAATATGTTGTGATGAAATAGCTGAGTTATAGTTATACACTACATGAAGGTAGAATCCGCTGAGCAAACTGGGGTTCGCGAAAGGATTCAGGGGGTCCCCAGATGACAGAAAAATGGTACAAAGTCATTTATCTAGGTCTACTTCTTCAAAATAAAATCGAACACTAGACATGAGGCTACTTTGGAGGTCGCCTACATATTATGTCTGGGTTTATGAATGCCAACGATTGTTATTCTGGGGGTCACGACTGAACCATTTGTGAACCATTGTTCTACTGTACTACTGCATCGGTGATGAGCAAAAACATAATTTAAAATAATTTGTTGTTGCCAAATCTATATGTGTGCAAATTAGTTAAAAATTTACTATTGTTTTGTTTCAATTGTTTTACTAAATTAAATGACAACCTTTAGTATTTTGTTTTTACTCTTGAGTTAGTTAGTTATTTAGGCTCAATCGAAGTAGCATTTTATTGTAAACAAATGTGGATCTATGTGAAACCATAAATCACAAATCTCTCTTGGCTACACACCTTTAGTGCGCTAATATTACAAACGAGAAAAGCTCAAACGCCTATGCTAACAGCTCCTTACACACCTAATCAAGCACGCTTAGCTTCAGGCATGGATAGTGCTTTTATCTGTGGTGCCTGTGTACTGGTCAGGTGTGTGTCTGTGTGTGTGTGTACGTGTGTATGTGGTGCTGAGAGGAAGGCAAAGTGTCTGATAAATGGCTTTCATTTGGTCCAAGAGAACTCTTTACTAACACCTGCTTTATCTTCTCTGCTCAGGAGGAAAAGTGGAGGAGTGTGCAATAGGAAGAGAGATAGAGAGAGTAAGAGAGGAAGAGGTGGAGAGAGAGAGGGAGAGAGCGAGAGGGTGTGGGGGCACGTGGGAGTAGAAGATAAAAAACTGATTGCTAATCTCAAACTTCACCTGACAGCAGTGAAAATGAGGGCAGCCCAGGATGAGGAGTTCACAGATATTGGGGCTCAAAGTTACAAGGAGAGATTTAAATATATTAAGATGACGACCCCCACTGCATTTTGTACGACGAAGGGTATAATAGTAATGGATTAAGTAATACTTTGTCCTGAGATGAAAAATAAAAATTGCCATTGGTTTCTGAATTAAAAAATCTGTCAATGTGTTCGTAAAGAAACATCAGATTCCAGTTAGTTTATAAAGGGCTCAAACTGTCATAATGATGATGACAACCCCAGTGGGAGGAGATTTGGGTTCATGGCAAACCTCTGATCTTGTCATGTACAACGTATGGAACTCAAAAAGTCAAATTTTTCTTTTCTTCCTGAAAAGTGTGATCAGCTATTGGCAAAATGTTGGTAGTGCAGCACCCAGGGACTATTCTCCAGATCGTAAGCTCGGTTAATGGTCAGAAGTATATAGCTGGAGGATTAGACTATAGAACATCTTTAAAACATTTATAATAGAGCCGACACTTGCGCTAAGGTCTACAAACCCAATATGTTCTATTTGCACTATAAAACGCAAATTTTTCCCAGAGCTTGATCTGTCAGGCCATCGGCATAGATTTTATAGAGTATTTTTTTAAAAAGAGCACAATCTCATCTAGCAAAGACAGCGTCCGTCTGCTGAGCTCAGTTAAAGCTGTGTGTAAGTGACAGGGGTCTTGAGGGAGAGACAGGAGAATACATTAGAGGGACAATGACACACAGAGAGAACGAAAGCCTGAATGTGACAGTGACGAATGATACTAAAAGCAGAGATAGGTGGGCAGCAGACAGCAACGCGCTCTGCACTCACACCACGGGCCTTCAGGGAGTTCACATGGTGGGTGGTTTCTGTGATCGCAGAACACACACAAACTATGAATGAATGCATTTAAAGCGACGGCATTAGTAATATTCTGACGTAGGTAAGAATAAGGGGAAAGCACACTTAATTACAGTAATAATTCACATTCATTAAGTTACTGAGTAGTCCAAGGACACAACAGCACATTTCACTGTTAAACTAACCATATATACTTATTTATCATAATATATTATTAATTTTCCTCAAGCTGGTGAAATGTTTCTGCAGATGACTGTCGTGGATATGCTTGGTGAGGTACAGTATGTGTGCTGAACAAGACAATGCTTGGTGACAGTAAACACTTAACAATAATTAGATTGAATTGGGTACATTTTGTTATTTTCCAACCGCAAAAGCTTTGTTTTGATTTGAGTTTACAGGTGAAGTATGAAAAAAACCAAAAACAATTCTTTATTTTGATGCTTGAAGTCCTTTTGAAGGCCACTAAAAACCCGAAGCTTCATTCTATCAGACGTCAACGTGTTGCTTTGAGTTACATCCGAATCTTCACCTCCCAAAACAGCTTTACATGATGATGCGTTATTGTCCATTTTACATTTAACGCTCAAAACACCTGTACAAAGCATGTGAAAGTAACCCACGGCAATGTCATCTACATCCAATTACTAACTTACGCTATGTTTGTTGATTTGTTTTTTTTTCACAGTTAAAACCGTTGCGTTGTCGTGGTCCAAACAGATTCCTCCTATTTTATTGGCAAATTCCTTACATCCTGATTCTTCACAAGGATGAAAGGATGAGTTGATAGACATTTTTTGTTTTTAACTACTCCTAGTCTGCTTCAGTGGTTCTTTTGATTGATAACATACATTTATGAGCTAAAATAAGAGCTGATTTTATGATATGACGTATTGGGGCAAAAAAAAAAAAAAAAGAGAAACAATAAGAGCTGATTTTATGATATGACGTATTGGGGCAAAAAAAAAAAAAAAAGAGAAAAATGAGTACAGCCCACTTTAATACATGACTAATTTTGTAGTAAGATTACGAACAAAGCTGTGAAAAAGTCTGGTCACAATGTTGCTTGGACATTGCATGCCTTAACCGAGGTCCGTCCAACATGTGCATCCTTCTTTTGTAAGCCTGAATGAGGTGGGAATAAGGACCAGCCCATGTTATTGTATTTGTGCATCAGAGCAGGAGAATGTGTGCGAGTGTACCTGAGAGCTGACAATCCGCTGGGACGACCTCTCAATGTTGGCTGGCAGACCAAAAAATGCTGGCCTGTCGTCCTCTGGGAGATTCTCAATCACACTGCGATAGTCCTGGGAACGAAGGCATCCGCAGGTCAACCACAACAAAATGCGGCTTCATTCACATTTACGGCTGAGCTCCAGAGGTTTGCGGGTTAGAGTAAAACCTTACAAGAGCAATTCAAAGCCACCTATGACAAGATTGACTATCTTTTAAATTATTGTATAAGATATAACCATTTGTGAGCCTTGACTTTATTTTAATACAGCATCATTTTTGTTGTTGTTGTTGTTGTTGTTGTTGTTGTTGTTGTTATTATTGTCCTTTAAACATGTGCTGGAGTGGCTCTGCTTTGGCATCTCATGTTTTGGAACTTAAAATAATGTGTCTTCTAAAACCACATGTATAATAACATTCTCAGTCAGGCGTAAAAGAGACCTCCGAAGCTCTACCTATGACATCACAAAACCAAGCGTTTTGTGAGGCTCACAGGGAGAGGACTTACTCTCTTTCTCTTTCTCTCTCTTTTTTCTTTTTTTTTACAGTATAGCTTAAAACAAATACTTTGAAGACGTACAACTACAGTAGGTGGCGGTAAATGCATCTTTCGGCTGCCAACTGCCATTAAAAGTAACACAAAACAACAACAACAACAACACACAAGCAGAATTAAAGAAGCGTGAAAGAAGCTAATTGGAACTCCAGGCATGTTTTTGACGAGGGAACAATGTCATAACATGGCTTTTCAATTTTGAATATGTGTCTTCTAAGGAGAAAGGGAAAGACAATGTTACCTTTTCAGTATTTATGCTCTAAAATAACTGCTTATTTAACAAATTAATGAACGTAATGAAGCCTTCATAAAACCATGTACTAAATTAGACAAAGGCCTGTCACTTTGTTCCTGCTTTTATGAACTGAACAATAAGTTGATATCATAATGGTCGTGACAGGCCTAATTAGACTGAGAGACATTTGTGCTCATGTTTCTTTCACCTACCAAAATTGAACAGGAGTTTGGTAGCGTGATTTGAGCAGGGAAGCCCCGCGCCCCTCCTCTGCTCCGCCTCTGTCCAGCTGAAGAGGAGAGCAGGCGGGCCGAGAAGTACTGCTCTAAGTACGAGCGGAGGATGCGCAGGTCAGACGGGTTGTCAATTCGCCCACCGTAAATGGCATATTCAAACAAGCCATGGATGAACTCCCACTCAAAAGCTTTACCACCTTTAAAAACACAAAGAAAAGATGAAATTATCTATGAAAAGATGAGCTGGCAAAAGGAAACATGGCACAGTCCAAAGTAATAAAATTAACTCAACAGTTCCGCCCACTTCGATGTTTGTCGTGTTTTTTTTAACAAAGAGTTTTAGAAAAATTCAAATATGAAGAGTTTAAAAGGCACAACAGAGGCTAACCAGCTATGTGCCAAATAATGTCCATAACAAAATGCTTTAATAACATAGCGGTTTATAAAGAAACTGATCTTAAGTAGAATTAGGCTCATTAGTTGCCACATAGCTGATTAGTTGTTGGCAAACGTTTAATATTATTTCTTGTTTCGGAAAGCCTATGGGGATGCCAGTTACTAATTAGAAAACCTGAAATCTGGAGAGAACTTTGTGGACTAACCTTCAAAAAGTCTGTCAATGATCTCAAAACCAGCCCGGAGGTCCGATAGAGAAAACTCGTAGAATTTTGTCCAACCCTGAAAAAAGAGATGCGCTGCTAGTTTAGCATAATGCATTTTTGTGATGAACACATTACATAATCAAAATACATCATGGGACTGAAATATAATGCTTCAAATTAATAAAAGACATTGTAGAGGGATTTATGAAAGTGAGCATATTCACCTTGCACAGATATAGGTCATGGGTTTTGTGCAAAAGCTTGCAATACAGAAAGTACTTTACGTCTAGTAACACTTTGGTAAATTACCCATCCCATCATCTATGATGGATAAATAAGAGATATCTGTGTCAGCCTTGACTGAGCCAGGAATAAATAAAAAGTGGGTGAAAGAAATAATAGAACAGCACCGCAAGCTTGTATAAAAGATCTAATGGCTGAAGGGGAAAACAAAGACAAGCCTGCTCTTACACTGCATATCCTTAAGTACAATCAATGTGTATTTTCCCAAATGAGGCAGAAAAGGTGAGGATGTTTATAACGGCCACCTGGGAAAAGTCTAAAAACAGTGAGTGGTGAGAAATGGGTACAGGGGGATAAAGTTGAGGCAAGTAATTACAAGAGCATGTCCTTTCCTGTAGTAGTGTGGAGTCTCTGCTGGCTAAGCAACACAAAATGAGATTGTTCCCAATAAACAACAAAACATCAGTGCAGCAAGCAAGGAGACAAATTAGTCCCACTGCGACATGATCGACTGTGCTTTATAAACCTGACAAGCTAAAGAAAACATAACCAAAAACTGCAATGAGCAATCGAGTGACTGGAGGTGCCACTGTTTTTCAATATGTCAATTTCAGAAAACACACCCTTAAATCTATCTGTAGTTATTATTATTCTATTACTTTGGTTAAATATTGCAGTATTTGCACATTTCTAAAATATAAAACAATATAATTCACAGTTGTCAAAACATAATGAATAATGGAAATATGAATATTCATAATTATAATTTATTTATACATGTGTTACATAACTGTAGTGCAGTTGCATTTAGTAAACGCTTTGGTAAAAAATACTCAAGCTGGTATTGTGAGACAACTGATCAAAAAATCCATTGTTTGAATATACTAGGCTGAAACCAGCAGGTAGTGTTTAATTTTTGATCATTTGTACTGTATTTTTTAAAATATTAATGTTCTTAGTTTTGATATTGTTGTGGAAAGGAATTCATAACTGCAACATTTGAAGGTGTACATTTGTTCAAGAATTCTTTTGACACTTTTGTGACAATTATATCTTATAAAAATATTCGATTCAAAACACAAAGAATAAGACAGAGTCAGTCGGGCAGAGGCACAATGCCAGTATGCACTCAGGTAAGGGTTGAACCAATCTCCATTTGGAGGGCGGACACCATTGTCACACTTAACAATTGAATTTAAAGATACAAAAAGGATTAGGGCACGGTTTAGCAACAACATCTGGTGTCCCATCAGATGTGAATGAGTTTTACCTGTGGAATGTAGTTGCGCCTCTCCTGACAAACAGCATGGAACCAGGCCAGACAGAACAGACTTTGAGCTCTGGATAGCACTCCCCCTGTGCAAAAAAATGATCAAAAAATAAAATGATACAACTTTGAATATTGAAATTTAGTAACTGTAAAAAATAAAAATACAAAAAAAAATACAAAAAAAAGACCTCTACTGATCTGTTCAGGAGTCCAGGATTCATAAGTTCTTAAAAGATTCTTCTTTAAGCCAGGTGGAGCCTAGAGGAGAGAAGAAAGGGAAGCAGAATATCTTTTGGTCTGTAACGCAAGGTAAGCCTCCACGTGGGAGTGAGATGTTGTGGAGCCACTATTAAGAATATCCTCTGTTAAGAGTACACATCCCAATGACAGCCTTTTGGTGCTCTGTAGGAACATATTTTGTTTGGCAATATATTTTAATACTGAAAACAACAAGCCCTAGACTGACATGGCGCCTACTTCAAATATGAGTTTTTGCTTTATTTTTATAAGGAGAAAAAGTTGAAAGTGTGGCCTGTGAGAGCTGTCTAGTATTTGATCCTGATCTTCTGGTAAGCCCACTTTCCTCTACAGAGTGAATACATAAAAAATATGGATGGTTATAAAAAGCTTGCTAATGCATGGATAAGTAAACCATAGCAATAATAATAGACTTTGTATTTACGTGTAAAGCAGTTCTATACAATGAATCAGAATTCCTTTTATTCAGCCCTAAGGGTGAAATATATATATATTTTTTAACATACATGAAGTTACCCAATCAACAGAGGAAACAGAGTAATAAAAAATAAAGTCAAGAAAATAAAATTAATAATTTGGTTGCAATGTTTAATTATATACTTACTTCCTTCACTCAAAATGTTATACTAAAATGTAGATAATACAAACTAGTCCCTAAGTGCATAGGGACTTTTCAATGTAGAAGTACCTAACTTTAATGAATAATCATAGAAATGGATTCAGTTGTTGGACACTGTTTTACAAATCAAGATGTTACAACATTCATCCGAAAGTCATTCTCAATGAAGGAACACTCCTGGATGAATGAGGGTGTAATCCCTTTAAATCACTTTAATGAATAATCTTTCATTACCCAGAGCTTGCGAATAGTACCTGTGTATATATTGTTATATGCAGTGGCAATAAATAATATTTCCTTATCTTTATTCCAGCCACTAAGCACCACTCTATAAATGTCACAGTGACAAATTAAAATCACAGCTTATTTACTACAGTGCAGTAAATCTTCCAATAAACTGCCCTGGCAAAAACTTTACAGTTTTGTCATTACTTCCAGTCGAAAAACTACTGAGGATATTTAAGCACGTCTAAGTACATGTGCAAAACCTTCTGACTATAGCAGCTTCTCCACTGAAGAAGCAGCAAACCCATGAACCCACAGTGAGTCTTGAAGCATGCATCACTGACTGTCTGGCCGCTGTTTTAATATCTCTGTGCCTAAAGCGAGTTCAACAACAACCACGATACCAAGGGCCTGCTGTAACTGAATGTTAATATGTGTAAGTAAGTGTTAGTATGTGTTAGTATGTGTGAACATGTGCGAGTATGTGCGCATACTTCATAGGTGATCTTGAGGCTGGATTGAAGCAGCATTGGAGGAAACCTGGGATGAACTTCTGCCGTCAACCAAAGACGGAAGCCCGGTTTAGGTTGTAGTGCATTTAGTTCCTGTGTGGAAATGACAAAGTAACATAAGACACCAAGTCTATTCTGTCCCAATGGCAAAGAAATTGCTGAAAATGATATTACTGGTTCTGTGAGGTCGGTAATATTTTCAGCTCTTGTGCTCAAACTCATCTAGTGGCATACGACATTTTACTGTCAGTGATGCTTATATTATCAAATGTTCATATGAAGACATCAGATCATCATGTTCTACAGCAGGTGCGTTGGAGAAGGCGTGCGTGACACTCAATCAACTGAGAAAAAATCCCGCACACTGTCTTTTTTTATTTACAGGTGAAGAGGCAACATTTTGGCCACTTGCAAGTAAGGCATTATCAAAAATTCAAAAAATGAAAATGTAAAGGCATGCTAAATATATAGATGTCCCGGTATATTAGAGAGACTTCAACTTAAAACTGTTCAGCTAACAGTACTGAGTTTTGATGATGTGATCAGTTTTCTAATTTCACAACCTTTAGATAAACTATATTATTGAAAATTATGAAAAACGCATACTACAATCAACAAGTTAACAGTACGCAATAACAAAGATTGTGGTTTTATTTTCACTTATTGAATCACAAAATTCACAATTTTCCCCTATTCTGCATTATCTCTCAACTCTCAACATACAATTTTTCATTAAAAAAAAAAAAAAAGTTAAACACTTTGAAACTGGATGAAGCTCAAGAATATCTGCACTTTCCTTAGTTCTGATGTAAAAATTATATTTCGAATTTTTATTTTTTGTAAAAATGTCAATCTAGAGTAACTTTGAATAACGAGCATTTAGTTTTTGTTTTACATTTCTGTAATTCTTCTTCCCTCGACTATTTCACCAGAGAACCGTAGTTAAAAATAGCAGCCTGGCTCCTTGGGGTCTTGAGACATCTGATTGGGTACTTCGACACACTGCTGTAATCAATGTATTTCTGCATCATTTGGAGACTATTCTCATGGAAGATCATTCATCATTGAATAACATGGCTCTAGCTGCTTGAGAAGCTAGCCAGATTTCAATAGAGGAATCACATTCCTTTTCGGGTTGTTTTATGGAAATATACAGCCTATAGTACAACTGAACAGATGGACATGGTAGCTGTAAAAATGAGGAAGGTTGTAAGACAAAGCCGGCGTTTCCACCTGTCCGCTGAAGCTATGCTAATCTTTACACATTTCACATGGACTGTCTTCATTCTTTTAGCTTCCTGCCTCCTTTTGTTCCCTTGGCTGTGCTGCTTTTTCCATTTCAAGCATGACTGCAGAGAGCTCATCTTCATCGGATGGAGGGTAAGGGCCGAGACACAGAGACAGGAGGCGGCTGTGAGCTTCAATTACGTAGAAAAACACAATGTAAGACAACTGCTCTTCTGACGATCGTCGTAGTGTGTGGATACTCTTGACAAATGGAGGTGAGGTGCAACAGTACTTTTAATTTGTATGACCTGTCACCTCCAGTATGTTCTGGCTTTATAGGGACACAAAACAAGCAGATTTTCCCCATAGCGCAGTCCAATTTAAGGTCACACAGTTGGTATACACAACCTGTCTTTTGTGGTTCAACTGTATTATTTTACAATAATGCCGTGATTTGCTTCCATGCACCACATTACCTTCCTGAAGAAGCAATTTATCAAACATACTGTTCGCAAAGAGTAAACTGGTCTATGGTGTCATAGACCAGAGAAAACAAAGAAAACATACATTTTTAGGTTTGAATTTCAGAGACTCGCAAATCCCCGTCACAGCATGAGCACACAAACAGCACAATGATTAACAGAAGCTGACATTAGGAATACACTAGTGTATGTGAAGACAAAGGACAATGGTAATTTTTAGAAATGCTGCTGTGTGGTGTAAGTCACTGAGCAGACTGTGATAAGAAATTATGCACAGGCTTTAAGAAAAGAACATCCCCCAAGGCACTGATATCAACTGACCTTTTTCACTCAGAACTCATTCTACAGCAAGATACAACTGCACAATGAAGGAGTTCAATTATCAGAGGCTGGATAAATATATTTGAATAAGAACAATAAATAGTCTGCATTTCATTTTACAAGTGGTTTTGAGAGCACGTTACATGGACTTTTGAAAAACCATTAGTAGTATATAAAATGCATACACGTTTTTAGCACTGCTTGATTTATTTGACTGACCCAAAGTTCAATGTCAGTATAAATAAACAAAAGTGAAATCATTTTCTCACAATAGCCTCACAAAGTGGTGCCATTATTCAACTCCAAAGACATGATTGTGGTCATTTGAAAAGACTTTATGTCATGAGATCAGTGTAGTAGGATTGTGGAACCAATCCCTAACCAATAATGATCAATCTATTTTAGAAAGTTCTTTCAAAAGCAGGGAAAAAGTAACAAATTCTAGAACGTAAACACAAACTATCATAACTTAAGTGACAACATTTGTTAAGCTATATTGGTCCAAACTAAAATTGGTATCCAAGCACACGGGACAGTACAACTGACTGACACTTGACTTACTTTTTCTAGCAGTTGAAGCCATGCAGTGACAAGGTGAAGGTTTTTCAGGCAAAGCCAGTCTCCATTCCGCGAGCATTCTCTGAGAGCAGCTAAGGCCACGTCAGCCTGGCCCTGACCCATGGAAACCTAGACAGACATCAAGCAGGGCACAGGGTGAGAAAGCCGGAGGGAAAATTTGGTTCTCCACTGTAATTTCACTAATGTCGAGGGCAGACAATTTGATTCTGTATTATAATTCTCCTATAGTCAGTGACATGGACTGAAAAATGCTTGCAAAGACCGTTTTTATAATGTAATTTTCTACATTGTCAGTTCATACATCAATCACATCGACACTCAGACACCAATAAGTAAAGATTGATATGACCGCTTAGAAGGGCTCGCCACAGAGGTAGGCCCTTCCACAAGTTTAGCCTGATCCGAATTGAATTGGAGGAACTTGGCATTACTTTTAACAGTAGAATCAAACGTTTTATCCTCAAGAACGGGCTCTCCGTCTCCAGGTGTAATCTTTTAATCTGGTTACCTCATGATAGTTCTCCCTTCCCACAGTCTCCGCGGCAAGCTCAGCCAGCTCCTGCGAGGGATCTGCCCCTGGAGAGATGATGATCAACACCGGCTCTCCTTCCAAAGTCTCAGCGTAGAGCCGCCGAAGGTTCAAAGGAGGAGGGGAGAGCTCCTTCATACCTGCGCACGCACAAATCACACACACAGGGAATAATCAGCAGAATGAGTTAACACAGAAGTGCAAAGACAAAAAAAAAGGTCAGGGCAAAAGTAACAAAGCTTGTGAAAATGTATCGTCAAGAGTAGAATAGTAACTTGTCAGAAGAGTTAAGCGATGTATACGGTTTTCGAGATAACCTCATAATCGTTGTTCTGGAGATGTGCAGAGTCAGTATATCAACAGAAATGTCACAAAGCTGCAAAAAGCTGTTGATGACGGTAAATAAATGGTTCTTTTCACATTTGTACTCGACACTTGAACATCATCCACGTACACACATTTTAACAGGTTTGGATGGATTTTAAGACTATTATTTAATATTCATTTTTGTCAATATTACCCAGCCCTACTCTTCAGTCAGTTCAATAGGGCTGTAGTCCTTCAGTCGATTAAAATGTATTATTTTAGTAGGATTGTAAGGATTTGTATAAACTACAACAGAGGAAAAAGGAGAGAGTTTGGGAGCGACTGGACCGAAGATGCTGTTTACTTATACTTTTTGCTTTTGGTGGGATTTTTTTTTTTCTTTGATTTTTCTGGCCTGATAGCTTTACTGGACCGGACCGCTGCACCGTGAAATGGGGAGAGGGTATGGAAACACAAATGGTCGCGGTACAGAACTGGACACATGACGCCGCGGGGGCAGCAACCACAACCACCACACAACTGGCGAGCATGATTTGGTGAAATTCGAATCATTTTGGGAGCTTTTGCCAGCGTCACTGCACATACCCTTTTAGTTGATTTATCGATGCATAAAGCATGTCTTAAGTCTACCAAGAATTTCATCAGTCGACAAAAAAAAAAAATATCGAGAATATTGTAAGGCAAGGCAAGGCAAGTTTATCTGTAGAACACAATTCGTACACAAAGGCAATTCAAAGTGCTTCACACAACAGGAAAAAATGCATTAAAATCACAAAGACATGACAGAAATCACAAAACCTTAATTTGAAGAAATTTAAAAGGAGCCATTTCCAGGCTATCCGTCAAATAGTTTAAGACATAAAAGAGAAGAATGCAAAGAAAATCATATGCACAGCTAAACAAAACAGTTTTTAGCTTAGGTTTGAACATTGCCAGAGTAGCGGCCTGTCTCACATCCTCAGGAAGACTGTTCCAGACTTTAGCTGCATAAAACTGAAACGCAGATTCCCCATGTTTAGTCCTGACTACTATTCTGACTACTAGTCCTGACTACTATTGTAGAGTAAACAATGCTACAAAAAGAGGAGATTCACACTAAAAATTAAAAAAAAAGTGATGTTGTACACTTTCAAATGGGGGTATAAGGTGATATTTCTGCACGTTTGTGATTAATATGACAGACAGTTCACATTTGTCTGTCAATTAAACCTCAACAAATACGTTTAAAGAATTAATTTATCATCATTCTGTTGGATTGACACAATATCGTCTGTATATCTTTACCGGGAGACTCCAAAATATATCGAGATATTCATTTCTGTCAATCAACTAAACAAGTCACAATTCTATTGACTAGTGTGTGTTTATTGAGGATTACATTTGGATCTTTCTGTCATTTACACATCAGATATGCATTAATACTGCACAAATAGCCATGGAGCTCCAAAACAGAATTGTCAATGCCTCAAAATCTACTTGGATGCTTATTCTGCCACTGCCCACTCCACGCACATCCGCACACAGCCCTGTCTGGCTCAAAACTCTTTTAGTGCTTGCTGCCAAATGCAATCTGCTGCACTCAAGAACACATACAGTCCATGCACACACACAAGTCCCAGCACAGAACTCTCAGAGCAACATTTTCTCCCATTGCCATAGCAACACTAAGAAACAGTGGTTTGAACACATGCCTTGTGATGTCTGGCTTCAAAACAAGGGCTATTTACAGAACGGGTGCACATACACCTCTGACTCAGTTTGACCATCAGCATTCATGAGACAAACCGACTTCACCTCTGCGGTCACCTTGGAATGAGGACACAATCAGACTGAAGGGATCATAAAAGCAATAACATTTCAAACAGCACTTAAAACAGATGTGTATCATATGCAGTAGGTGTCAATACTAAGACCACAAAGGAGAGGTAATATTATTATTATTATTATTATTAATATGGTTGGAACAGTGCATAACAATCTACTCTCAAAACACACTCTCATTCATACACCAGTCTATATAGACACTGGAGGCAAGGTGGGTGAAGTGTCTTGCCCAAGGATGCAATGACGCCCCCTTGTGGCACCAGGCATTCCGGCGGTCTCCCATCCAAGTAGTAACCTGACCAATCCCTGCTTAGCTTCAAAACTGATGGGATCAGGCTTATGACAATTTGGTACGATTCCTTGGTATGATTCCTAAAGACTGTTATATTGGTTTTTTTATTTGATTTTATTTATCCTTATTATATAAACAAATAAACAATTACTTTTAATATGAATGTTGTGAACATAAACATGGCAGACTTTTATAAATTTACATAAAATAAAAATAAAAAGCAAATTTCTTCCTCTCAAATCTAAACTCTGCTCCAAAACAAAATGTTTTAATTGACAGGGGCCTGGTCATTAAAAAGACTCAAGCATATCATTGACGATTAAATTTGACTAAATCTCACTCATTAAAATGTGATTAATTGCACAGCCCTATCACAAAGTAACATTCATTGCAAAGCTGAGAAACATCCCAGTTGTGAGTTGGTCCAAAAGTGAATATCCGGGCGGGTTAAGCCAGGCGTGTGCATGTGAGTGGGGCCCAGGCCTGGACTGGGGAGAGAGTGAGATTAGCTGTAAAAAGGATTACAGACCATGCCTCATTAGCATACTGATTTACTGCCAAAAACATACACACAAAATCTTCTCTATATAGGTTTTTTGTCTATTGCTTTCTTATAAAACAAACTCTCTCAAATTCTTTGCACTTGAACACAACAACCAGTCGTTCAAGGAGGATAAAAATTATGTTTGGGATAGAATTCTTTATATGTGAGCTCATATTTAATAATCGTGCAATAATAGCACGGTACTTCAGAGAGTGCACTCATTTTAATGTCGGATAGGGAAAGTCAAAGAGCAAAGTTGATGGAAAACCATAAAGTACAGTAGGTTCCTCTGCAGCGTCCAGGTGAAAAAGACACATTCAAGTTGAAGAGCCGGGCACAAAAGGATTATTATTAGCCTCCAGTAACAGTCGCACAACAGCTGACACTGAGTTTGAATCAATAGAGCTTTGCAAAGCAGTGACAGCATTCATTTCAATCGAAGTTCTCTCTAAGACTCCGTTCCAATTCAATTTTGAGTCAGAGAACATAAAGACTTTTCCAGAACAAAAGCCCACATTTTAAAGATGACCAAATACTTCAACTTGTCCTGTTTGACAAATATCCACATCAGTCAACCCTGTGTATTAGTTCCACCTGACACCAATTAGTAGTGTAGCAGATAGAGCGGTCAAAAGCCAACACACAATTAGGATTATCTGGACTAAATGAATGGCCTCATTAACCACAATGAAACCAAGAATTCCCCAACCACTGCATATCAGAGGGTAAAACAGGAAAACAAAAATATCCACCGTACTGTAGAGTTTACATCCCAGGAAAAGAGAAAGAGAGATTCCATTTTAACCAGCAGCTCTAATCATGCTTTTAAATGAGTTTGTTTATGAAACTTACACAGCGCTTGAGAGGCAAAGGCGACCATGGCACTCTGGAGTCTGTCAGGTCTGATTGCTTGGACAAACAAAAGCTGGAAAAAAGAGCAGAATATGTGTTTTTTTTGTTCGTTATTTTGTAAGCAACTGAAAGGCCGTTCAAATGTGTTTAAAAGCACACAAAAAAATGGTAGTACATGGGGTACATTTATAGTGCTTTGGTTGTCTTGAAAGGCGCTATATAAAAAAAAAAAGCAAAGCATCATCAATATTACAATTAAAGCTGACCTGTTGGAAAGGAGTAATCTTCTTCACAATGGACGAGGGCATTTCCTGTTCGCAGTGAGAACTTCTAGAGAAAGACAGCCAAAGATCTGCATCATTCAAACACAGAGACTGATAGAGGGCAGGGAAAGTCGCCTGTTCAGGACAAGACAAAACAAAACTAAATCAAAAACACATTTTAAATCATATATATTTTACAAATTGCTAGGTTTGTTTGGAGTAGTTACTTTCAGAACTGCCGCTGCTGCGCGTCTTTCCTGGTCGATCCAAGATGGGAAATCCTTTCAAGAGATCAAAAACACATTACATAAAAGATGCAACATTTTGACATGGCAAACTGAAACACAAACCCTACCTCTTGTTTAAACACTTCTCCAACAATTGATCCAATGAATACATCCCAATCCTACAAACACGTTAAAGAAGTTTATTGTGGACCAAATGTATGCTGTGTAAATAGTGCAGATAGTCTCAAAGCAACAACTTACATTTTCCTGAAAAAGCTCTGGGTGCATTCCTTTGACAAAGTGCATGGCGAACATCAGCTGGTCGGCCTGTAGGGGAAAAGAAGTATCGCACATTTCAAATTTTTGAGTGTTTTATTTGAATTTTGAACTGCCCTGACCAGGTGTGAGTGTATTTTGTTTCATTTATATTTGGTATTTTCCTAGGCAAGACAGTGCAGCACGCAACCCAGTCTGCTCCAGTGGGGTAAAGTAATGAAATGAAAATGCAGTACTAATACAATTTCAGTTTTACAATTGATACCTTTTGATTTATGCTTTTATTACATATGACAGAGGGATTATTTTGGAGCATTTCACACTTTAAAAAAAGTAAAAAGTATTTCACACAGATTTTTGATAAATATGTACTTCAATACTTTTACTAATATGTGGCTTAATTTTTTGCACCTACTAAGAGTACCTCTTCCACCTTTTGTCTCCTCTTAAAAGATATTGCATGTTTTGAAAAGTTAAACACTGTAGGAATTAAATTAGCCCGGGTATTTACAACATTTACAGTTATCACTGCCAGGCAAAACCTCCCTACTCTTGTCGTTCCAATATTTACGCGTTTGTTTCCTTATCTGGGTAAACATGTATAAAATGTAGTTGACACAAGCTTGGCAAGACGGGCCGGGAATTGATGAGCAGTTGGGGCTTATGACTTTTTCTAGCACTAATATTTTACGAGAGCATTTAGTATGTCTTGTTAGACTGGATCAATATCTTATTTCGTTTTATCAATGTTTTCGAAGACATGATGTACTGATTTACATTTACATTTGCGCGTTAAAATTTAACTTAATGTAACATTCTAATAAATATAAGTACGCACATAGAGGCGTCTTTTCTTTATCAGTAAATGGTGCGTCCTATGAGTTTAATTATCTAGCGTTATCGTTTCCCGACACTGGAGTTATCTCTAAAGAGCATGGTTAATGCTGTTGACAAGAATACTGATAATATACTGTAGTTCATCATTTCCTATCTGCTAATAACAGAGCTTTTAACTAATGTATGCCAGATAACCTATAAGGGACTGACGAGATCAACATCACCATGACATTGCCTGTGGCTGGTGTATCATTACCATGCAAACAACACCCCCACATCACCACACGGCGGGAAAAGAAACTGCATTAACCATTTTGGGCCTAATCAATGCACTGATTGCTGCATTGGTCAATATTTAACACCTCATTACTGTGTTTGTTGATGTGGTTTGATTCGTTAAACGTGCCCATGTTTTTCTGAGATTTGACATAAACCAAAGCCGTATGAACACTTGGCACTTGACCCGCCGGTGTAATCCCTCATTTGTCCAGCAGGAGTGGTCCATGGTAGAACAGGTTTCAACGGTACTTATCAAAAACTGTCCAGATGACTGCCAATGAAACCATATTATGATCTGGCTAAGGATGCACGAGAATTAAATTTGAGAGCTGTGATTACTTTCTTGAATATAATATTAGGCCCGAGTCGCAGCAGTTACGTCGGACCAAATGTGTGTGAGGAGCGGCTGAGCGTTTGCAAAGTTCACTAATAGAGAGTGAAAGTCATGCTTATTTTTGTCTTCTGTTGGGGTGTTTCAATACTCGTGACGAAAAAAACTATTTAAATGATCACAGATTGTATCACATGGACAGTGATATTAGAAATGTAAAATGGTTATTTGTGATTTTTCTCATACAATAATACAATTTATTCATAATTATTTTCTACCTAGACAGCTTTAGTCTGCATACTTTTGCCTTAATCTTGTCAAAAATGTATGAAAAACCAATCTCAATGTGCAATAGAAATAATAAAAAAATAAACGCTGAATAGTCGAAATAACCGTAGGTGGCAGTGCTGCTAATGAAAGGATAATTGTATAATACCTTGAAAAGTGAGCGACAGACATATTCATACACCATGTTTTTAAGGTTGGTCTCCAGAGCAGCAATTCTGGCTTCAGTAGTCTCCACTTCCTAAAATCAAAACAAAAAATAAAATGTATTAATAAGTAGTGAATATTAGAAGTAAACTATGTTGTGGTAGTCAATTGTTCAGTTTATTAAGGTTAAAATGTATTTGTTAAGCATTTTCAATTCAATTTAGCAGAGATTTGAAATGCCCTTGAGATTTTACGACACTCTACATAATCACCGCTGTAATGATAAAATGTCTCCTTAATGCCTCGATTATCCTTCACCATAAATTTAAGAAAAGAAAAGTCACTCAACAATTTACACACAGCGTCACTGAGTTCAATAAACACCCAACAAGAGAACAGAGGGTTGAGTCTGTAAATCAATGCAGTGCTCTTGGTGAACGAGCCCTCAGAAATACCATCACACACTTTCACACAGACTCAGAGTTGACCAGCTGCTGTCGGGTGACATTCCTGGATAACAGCACTGGCTGTAACAACCCACAAAGGATTTGGAGGAATTAGTGTTCAATCGCTCAGTGTACATCTGTGTAGTGTGTGTGTGTGTGTGTGTGTGTGTGTGTGTGTGTGTGTGTGTGTGTGTGTGTGTGTGTGTGTGTGTGTGTGTGTGTGTGTGTGCTTGTGCGCTTGTGCGTGTGTGTGTGTGCCGTGGTTATCAGGCAGTGTTAGAGGCTCAGATGGGGCACAGCAGAGACAGACAGAGAATGATTCTGTCCAGCTGCACAGGTCAAAGAGCGATAAACACAAACAGCCAAACAAATGAACAAAATAAATCAACCCACAGAAGGACACTAAAACCCCCTATTACCATAGAAACAAATATATTTACTAAACATAAATCAAATGCCAATTACGCTTAGAACATTAAGTGTTAAATAAAGAGTGGAACTTCAGACACATTGCTACAGAATAGAAATGCAGAATATAAACCGGTCTTATTCACTGGCCGTTTGGTTCACCGTAGCAACCTTGAATCATGTGAAGTTTTTCTTTGCATGAAATAATTGCTTTCTGTTTTTTGTTTTTTTAATCTAACACCGTAACATATGGTGTCCTATAGCATGAGATTTTGTGGGAGTGTGGCATCAGTTTGTGTCCTTGGTGCCACATCTCACACTTGAAAGATGATAGTTTTGGTTGTCTCAGCGTTACATTTTTATATTTAGATTACAAACTCAAACACTGGCCAATGTTCTAGTGTGCGCTTTACCTTCTTAGCCTGCAAAGCTCTCTGGAACAGACGCAGGAAAGATGCCAGGCTGAAACGGTACATGTTGTTGATCCTTGACAGATCTGTGATGAACAAAAAACATTTTGCTGGCACTTTCGGCGAGTGGCAGGTAGGCATCACGCTCCTAAAATGAAATCCACAAATTAGCCAGATCATAAAAAACATTAGATCGATTTATTATTTAGAGGGGGGAAAAAGCTGCGGGATGAGATTCAAAAGGCAAACAAGAAGGTATGCAGAGCAGTGTTGGAATTAGGTTAGCACAACACTGCTCCCTAGAGGCTGCTTATGTAAGTGTGTTTTAATCGATGCGTTATATTCTGCATGTGCCTGTGTGGGCTTAGGCGTTTGTACCTGATCCAAAGAGTCCTGCAGCCTGTGGGATTCCAACAGTGATTCCTGGATGAGAGCACTGCTGGCCTTGGTCTGGTTCAGACTGTCGATCAGCTCTCTGTTTTCCAGAATATTACCCTGAGCCGTAGCCAGGGTCTACCAAAGAGATGGATAGAAATAAAGTTAAGGTTGAGGCTGACACATGGTATAGTGGAGTGTTCAATAATCCAACAGCAATAACTCTCAACAAGGACGAATGAGAGGACGAATGATGCATTTCTCTGTTGTTTTGAAGCATAAGTTCATAACAAATAAATATTTGCTTTCGATTTAATATTGTTTCATTTATTTGAACTAAATAAATGAGAAAGCAATGAAGTGTGAAAAAATCGATTCAAACTCAAATATCTAATTACATTTTTAGTTACTCAAAGCTTGTTCAGAGAGAAATAAGGTGCTTTATTGTGTGGAGTAGATGTTAGCACTGCTGCCTCACAGCAAGAAGGTCACAGGTTGGACTCCCGGGCCTTTCACTGCTCCTGCGGAGATGCCCCAGTGGCATTGGAGTGTGGGTCTGCTGCAGAGGATAAATTTCCCTACGGGGACAATTAAGTGTACCTTAACCTTAACCTTAAGGATTTACCTCTAACAGCGATTCTTCTAAAGTGGCAAGCTGTATTTTCTTCTCTTCTTCTTGTTGAAGTAGCCTGGTCTTCTCAGTCTCCAATTCAGGCTTTTCTTGCTGAATGGTTAAGGCCAAAAAGCTATGGAAAAAAAAACATAAATGAGAATCTCAGACATTATTAAACAACTTAAGTAAGGCATAACATTGTGACCATTGACTGATAAGGCAAGTTACTTTGGCATAGTGCAATAGTCCAATATCTGATTTGTCCATAGAGTATATTTTTGCACACAAATTACCTGTCCTCTGAGACCGGCTCTCGTAGTGGTAAAATTCACCTCAGTGACAACCGAAGCTGCATGTGGAGGGATAAATGGGTTTGGATTTCGAGTTGCCAGATAAAGATGAAAATCTTCATTATAGTCAATGAGTTTGTCTCCGATTTGAACCACATATCTAGGACCTGAAAGTGTAAATGATAGAAAACGTTATCCGGCAAACATGTGGTAACAAACTTTCCTCGCGATCCCAGGCTTTAAAAAGTCTGCAATGCGGTAGTGCCATCTCTGTGCTTCACCACTTTTCTTGTTCAACAGCACTTTTAAGTGGATAATTTATCCTCACTTGCACTGCCAACACTGTTTGTCTAAGTATGACCTCTAGACTTGTAAACCAGCAGGATCATTGATACATTGCAGATTGATTTCTGCTAAACTGAATCATTTATATAATATTCAAATGGTAAGTGGTAGAATTGACAACTTGACAATTGATTTATACCACTTCCAAAGTATCCAAAGTAGTAAAAAATTTTACGAGTTCTGCCTACTTTCTTTATTAAAATAACTATTAAAATATCTAAAATAACTAAAATATCTATATATAAATAGGCTTAGTGGTGACTTTTCTATTTATTCTAATGTGAATTTATTACCTTGTGCAATGAGTTCTCTTCTCAGCAGTGGATAGAGAACAGGTTCAACTTTGTCCATTTCTTGTATCACTAAGGTCTTTCCAAATCTTACAGCCAACTCCAGTGACGTCATGAAATTACCATCCTGTAGGAAGGAACAATATAATATACAGTAAAATTACACAACTACACCTGACTACTCAAATAAGACTAGACACAGGACTAGATGTACTGCTGATACTGACAAACAAGCATGGACCAGAAGTACATGGATTTTCTTCATTTTAAATTCAATCTACAGACTACGACAGACATTTAATACACTATTTATTGGAGCATATTAATAAGTTGACACATTTTTACCTGTTGATTGATGACCTCCAGCCTGTGCTGTTTCAGATGTGTACATAGCCACTCCGTAGCTCGCGATGACGGGTCAATCAAGAATGGGCAGGCGACGCTCTGATTGGAGAAAGAGATTAGAGAGAAGGTTTTGTAAGGATCTTTTTTGTGTATGTGCCCATCGCTGTCTTAAATGCTGCCATGCTTATCGACCACTAGTCACTCCCATGCCAGGCTAAGGAATGAGATCCACCCCCCACGCCCCCACCCCCCCCCGCCATTTTCATCCTGCGCCACCCTATTTCATGGTCTCTTGCTCAAGAATTCTCAATCTCAACCCATCTCTTTCGAACCTGTTCATATGTCAGTTTATTTTCCACTGGATTTTCTTAATCTGTCACAAGAGTAAAAAATCGTTTGTTTGTGTGTTGTGTGTGGGAGTGTGTCATTGGATTTTTAATACGGCTGATCTTTTGAGAAGTTGATAATAACCGGGTAAGCTGTGGGGCTCAACTAGAGGGATGTTTTGTATAAATCAGTCGATAGTAAGAGAAGTTCAGCTGCAATGGAAATGCAGAAAAAGACAAAACAGGAAAAGGCCAAACGGATAGGAGAAGGGTGAATAAAAGCCAGTGGTGGATTTTTAGGTACTTTTTACTTTTACTTCATAACATTGGAGAGCAAGTATCTATTCCACTACATTTTCTTAACTGGAAGAAACTGGAAGTATTTGTAAATTGGCTGAGGGGTTCTTTTTTTAGCATATTTATGAGGACATCTTAGAGTTCAAGTTTTTGAGCAAACAAAAATACATACATACATACATACATAATAAAATTAACTTAAAATATTAAGAAATAGATTCAGTCGCTTCTTCATCAAGGTCATAACAATTGACTCTTACAACTTTCCAAAACTTTTTACACTAAAAGTAAATTTGTATACGTGTGTTTTGTGTGATACTTTTACTTAAGTAACAAAATGTAGTAATTCTTCCACCACTGCTAAAAGCTAAATGAAAGAACACATTTTCACTCTTACCTTGAACTGATTGATCTGGTGGCAGCAAAGACAAAAGCAACACAGACAATTGTAGGACAGATGAATGGCAGACAGAGCATGAAACGTGTCATACATTACATCAGGGATTTTGTGGGATAATGGGTGACAAGCTCATGGTCTGATCTTGACTGGTGTTAGTGTAAAAAAGGACTAATACTGTGAAACCTAACCTGCAGTATGACAAGAGCATTCTCCATAGAGAGGTCGTCAGATGGCAGCCCCTCACTCTTCCAGATCAACTGCTCACTCTCAGTGCAAAGGAAAGAGCGCAAGTCAAATTCTGAAACAAATGAATGAATCAGAGTAAACACATACATATCTAGAGATGAAAATGTTTTAACCATATGTTAAAGTCAAAATATGCCTCAGCCACACATCATTCAACAAATCTAAGGTTGGAAAATAGCCAAAAATACACTGGGCTTATTAACACCTTATAATTTACTAAGGAACCTTATTTTAAAGTGTTACCAAAAGACCGATTTAGAATATATTGTTGGAGCTGATTTGAATAGATTACAGAAATAGGGCTTTATTTTTTATATCATTACTATTACCATTGAAATCCTTGAAATGGTATTTGTAATAACTCTTTTAACACAATCCGTGTACAATATAAATCCACGCACCATCAAGAAAATACAACAGACATTTTTGGAGTATGAGTGAAGCTGTAAAGGGTACAAAATACTGTAGCATATTCTGTTAATACTTTGCAGTCCAGACTGAGCCATCCACGTCTCCAGGCATTGCCTTCTGCGGCCTTCAGGAGCTGCCGATAGATAGGTGATGAAGGCAGCTGCTAGCATGGCTCTGATGGGCAGGGTTTCCAAATCGTCCTTTATCTCAGACATCTGTGGGAAGAAAAAGCGAGAAGATGGTCAAGAATTATTAAACTGGTGTTCGCTTCTCTATTCATTTTAAGCCACATTCTAACAACAATCACAACCAAATTCATCTGCCAACACATGAAATGAAAAGTAATGAAGTGTGTGGAATTCCGCAACCTTTAAATGTGTGCTATGTATGAATTTCTGCACCAGTAACTTCAGACCCTATTAGAGAACAACACAACAGCTGCAGGGCTTAACGTATAGCAGAGCGGAGCTACCACAGCACCCATGAAGCCCTGAAGACAAGTGTGTATGTAGAAGTCAGTAATTGTAAATATATGGAAATACGTGAGGAGAAAGTTTAAAGGCTTTGGAGGAGGGCCAGAGGAAGTTGTGAGGATTTGAGTGTGTGTGTGTCAGGAGGAGATTGAGTGTTTTAATTAAGGAGGAGACAGATGCGTTGGAGAGGACTAAAAACAGCCAGAAGGGACCTAAGACAGCAGGAACCATCGTCCTGTGACACACACACACACACACACCCTTCCTGTTGCTTTTAGATGTTAAATGAGCCTCCATCTCCCTAAATGTGTAAAAGCTCCCACTACGCTCCACACAGCAGCAGATCTATACATCAAAGCACCTGTGCGTTCCAGCGTGTGTGCTCTCCGTCCAGTTGTGAAATGAGCTTCTCAGCTGCAGTGATGGTGTCCTGAGCTTTTGTCACTTCTGCTTCGAGTTTAGCAGCTTCAGCAGTGTGACACTGGAACCTTAGTGATAGATCAAAAAAAAAATAAGATAACTTGAATAATTAAACTGTTGGAGAAAGGATTTTACAAGCATACTTCTCTTTGAGCTCACTGACTCTGGCTCCAACAGAGTTTAGCATATCCTCAAGTTTATTCTTCCTGTTTTCAGTTTTTCTCAGGTTTCTAAAAACAACCCAAAAGATAAATTATATAATTTCAAATGTTTTCATCAAATCATAATTAGAACTATGGCGGTGACAGTTTAACACAAGTAAATGAGTATTAGTGAAGAAATGTTTTGTGCCCCTACTCCAGTAGTCCAGCCTGTTCTCTCTCCAGAGGCTCTATTTTCTCCAGGACATGTGAGTACTGGACATTGGCTGTGACCCAAGCAGCCAGAGGCGCAGCTGCTGTGCTAGCCCGCTTTGCATTCTGACCAAAAGAAGACATCATAACAATTACTAAATGAAAGCCATGTTTTACATGCTGTAACATGCAGAACATATCCAGGATATGCGTCTGCACTTTTAGCTATAATGACAGCCAACCTTGGGGTCAAAGGAAGCATAGTTTCTCTTGAGCAGTTCTTCTACACTCTGACGAATCTCAGGAGTTATGTTCCTTGCCTCAAATGTTGTTATGTCTTCTCTCACCCCACGTTTGGCTAAAAAGCTGAAGAGACACGCATAAATTCAGAAAGAACAATTATTACAAATTAAGAAATCCCTAAAACACCTTTTTTTTTTTTTTACTGAACTAACATTTTATAAATAGAATTTACTTTGTTACTTCTTGTTCAGAATAGTTCAAAGCTCACACCTTTTCATGCTGACCCAGGACGTGTCAAAGATGCCCATCAGCCTGAGTACTCCCTCTAAGATGTCTCTGATGACGTCAGGGGGCATGCGGAGCGAGCGGATCTCAGACAGCGCTTCAGGCTTGATGTTGCCCACTGCACGCTTTGCCTCTTCTACCAATGGCTGAAGGGCAACATTCATGATATGTAAACACTGTTGTAACAGTCAGTCAAAATTTGTGCTAACAGGACATACCTGAACCTCCTTCAGCTCATCGTCAATTTTTGCTTTTCGTTCCTCAATCTTAGATACCTCGTGAGCCATTTTCCCCTTAATTTTTTCCATTTCAGTCTTTTGATCCCCAGCATTCTTGAGAAAAACAGAATTATTAATATTGTCATACAATAATAACCATACAGCTAGCTTAAATATGTTAATGTTTTCTTATATATTAAATGGATTTGATAATGTTGTTAAAATATTATTTGTGTACAGCCTTTTAGAACAAACATCTCTGGAACACTGACATTTTTTCCCTGAAAGGCTCTCTCTGCTGTTTCAAGAATTAACAAGCATCTACTATGTCCATATCCCATCATTCATTTCTCCTTCATCCCACCAGTCTGGCCCTGCTGTCTCCATCTCAACAGGACTCTTTGTTGTTTCAGCCTTGAAGGAATATAGTAGCTGTTAATTAGACTGAAAAGAAAGAGTAACTCCATTTCATTTTTGTATACTGTTTTGTTGCCTCCTCTGTTATTTTTTTGGTGAGAGAAACAGAATTGAAACATGCATCATCATTAGATGAACTCCACAAAATAAACAAATGCACAAAAGAAACACAAAAGTAAAATCAACCATGACTTCGCAGCAGGGATTTACATTCAGTGGAAACACTGACGTAACACTAGGCTTAGAAGGAGTTAAGAAAAGTGAAAGAAACGAGAAGAACAGAAAGTTAAAAGACTGTGGTTATAAGTTAAGACAAAAAGGTTGGGAGCAGAATTACCATCCTTGAGGCTGCTGTCTGCCTCTAAGAGTCAGTGTTATACAATACACACATGCACTCATTCTGTACCTGCATAGAGGTAGTGATCTCCTGCAGGGCTGAATCTGCCTCCTGTTGTTTAGTCTTCAGCAAAGCACTCTGCTCAGCTGCACGTCTTTTTAATTCATCAACCAGTGCCTTAGCTTCATTGAGTTTGGAAACACCTGCCTAGAGACAAAACAACACATAGAAGTTCATTAGCTTGTAACAGTAAATATTTGAAAAAGCTAAATATTTCTACCTGCAGATGCTGTTGTCGTGTTGTGAGCTGGCTCTGTTTGCGACTGAACAATGTAGTGTAGACTTTCAAAAATGACATATATTGGCTTGGGGTGGCTCCATTTTCTTTGCAGGACTCATGGATCATAACAAACAAATGGCAAAGATCTGTGTGGGTCGATCCTGTTGGAAGAATAAATAGTAAATTATTGTTTGTCTGGTAAATGCACTGATAAGTAAACTGATAATAAAATTGCACGTCTAAATGTAATCCTACTGGAGTGTTTCCCTTTGGTCTCCTTTTCTCCTCCAAGCTTTTCTGCTCCTTCTTTGGTTTTTGTCAACAACAGTTCAGGAATCTGCAACAGTAAGCGAGGGCATTGTGATGATAAGATTGAATAGAAAAGCGATGTGTTCATTCAGTTTGTATCTAAGCAGAGCCGTGTTGTACGTTACCTTCCTCATGCTGCTATCAGACCATCCTTCCATCCACTGCACAGAACACTTGCGGTAAAAGGCTGGGTTACTTTCACAGCTGATAGTGAAGTTGGGATTGGAACAGTCCATGATGAGAACAATATGGAGGTTCTGTTGGATTCCTAGTGGGTGTAAAAGAGTAGAGAGAGAGAGAAAGCAGACAATGAGACAGGATAGGGCCACTAACAGTACTTGGGGTATGAATATTGGAGCAGAATTTTGATTCTGTAGGATTGACGGACTGTAGGAAAAGTAGTTGTAAAGTGGTCCAGTGAATCCTTCCTGAGAAGCATCATCTTTGAGGGGAGAGAGAAGGGGCTCCAGTTCTTCTGGTGTGTAAAGACCTGGAACTTCCCCTAAAAAATGACAAAGTATTTGACACATTAGAAAAATGAAAATACTAAACAGTTGTAACTAAGTGAGAATGCATGTAAATAAAGAATCGTGTTTCCATTATATATACAAACAGACAACAATGGATTTTTACATCCAATAAGTTTGGACTATATAAATAGCTTATTAATTAATGAACTGTCCATAAGTGTCATTCAGTAGTGGGAGAATGTTGGGGAAGCAAAAGAACACTCTTATATGGAGTGCACACAGAGATTTGGAGACAGATTATAAAGTCCAAATCATTTTTACCACCACAGTGCATGCTGGGATTTTGATTGTGAATACATAACAAAACCTAAATCTTTCAAAAAATCCACAATCTGTGTGGACAGAAAATGTTCATGAAAATGGATATGGCTATATCAAAATGAAAGCACACACCTGATGACAGGAGGCTATTCACCATCTCAAGAAATGCTGGGAGGACAAACTGATAGTCTTCAAGCAACAGAACAACTTGCTGCCCATCAAGACCTGCCAGCTGCATCACCTGGATAGTAAAAGTATTGATTGTCAATGTTCACACACTGTATACAAAGTGCAAGAAGCACAAAAACTAGAAATTCATTGTAGACTTACAGTCTTAAGATCATTGTTGAACTGCTTGAGAGAATAACCACGGGTGATTTTGGGGGTGAAGAGTGTGTATCCGTGCATGTGCGACACAAGGCATGTAGCTGTGTGTCGGCCCACACCGCTCCTTCCTGCCAGGAGCAAAGAGCCACCGGGTCGGCTCAGGACACGTTCAACTCTGGACACAAAGTCACACACCTCCCTGAAGAGCAGCAGATCCAGCTCTCTGTTATCTCGACTGTACAGCACCACTCCCTGGAGGGAAGAGGGGACAGACACACAGATGAGGCTGCAAGCATTGGCATTGTCACCAACAAACTGAAAGAAAGACAGGTTAGGTTTTATATGCTTAAATACTAGGGCAATGTTTTCACAATCATCCTTGTAACATTTGGCCCTTTAATAGAAGAGGTCTATGGCCATTCACTTTACTTTTCTTACTCTGTGACATGAAAATAATATAAGTTTCAGATTAATTCAAAGTAATTGTATTTTATGCTAAATGTATTGTATTTTATCCTACCTTTTGTATGACTTGTTTCAAATCTGCAGAGGTCAGGCGCCCCAGTTGTTTACCATGAGGCGGCAGAGACTGGCCTGGAGCAGTCACAGCCCCCTCAGATGCGCCCCATGTCACATAGAAACCATCTGAAGAAGGCAGACATTCAAATAGTTACTTATAAAAATGAGTCAATATAAGGTATATACCGGTATGTATAGATTTAAAGCACTATGGATGGTGAAATGAAATACACAGTTGTTATAGCTCTGATATTGATATTGTAGCACATGCAGTAGAAATAATACCAGAAGCTATCTTTCTGCTTCAATATTCATTCTATTTTTGTAATCAAAGACTTGAACAAAATTCTGAATTATGTTAAAGTAATAACAGTGTATCATTGCTGTTATAAAGCGTTGCAAGGCCTTGAGATCAAACACATTATAAAAACACACATTAGGCCTCTGACACCCCGCTCCATCCCTTTAGTCAAGCTTTCTTTGTTTTGCATCTTCAAGGACTGAGTTTTAGATATATTGCATTTTGGCAGGCACGTTTGTTCTTGATAGTTATTCTTATCTCAAAGTGAGCAGACTATTTAAAGGGGACATATTATATAAAATCATCTTTTATGAGCTTTTAACTATGTTTCAAATAGTGTTTTCTCATCATTCATTTACTCCGTCAGTGTTATTTTGATTCATGCATGTTTGAGTAATCCTGTATTGTCATTGACATACCCCCCTATCCCAGCACACAATTATTTGAAAAATAAGACTGACTGACACACATAAGGTTAAAAAAACTAAAAACAAAAGTAAAAGAAAATGCTGCTTGTTATAGCTCATCAGTTTTGCGGTTTGGAACAGGAAGTTGATGGACCCGTTTCTATTACTAAGCGGCTTTAGATCAATATTGCAGTTTACAATAACAAAATGTAAAATAATGATCTATGTATGTAACAGTTTAAAAGAAAGCTAACTTCTGGGAGTTGTTTGCATGTGTAACATAGTAACCAAAGACACACATATGCGGGGAATATCTAAATAAATACTAGTACAAAGAAAGCTGAAAGCCTTCTACCTGTCATGTTCTCAATTGCATCAGAGCCCCAGTCTCCCCGTATAGTGGAGGACAGAATATTATCAAAGGTGTGAAGATCTTTGGAGGACACGAGTCGGTCCCTGAAAAGCCTCCTCGCCTCATATGCCACCACCTCCATGACGCTGTCTGTTAGATTAGATTGAGCTGGGAGAAAAGGAGATAAAGTAAACATGTTGATTGTAACACTACAGTGGGCTGCATTCTTGGAGTAATGTTAGAATGACAATCAGAAAACAAGATCATCTCTCTAATAAATTAGTGTAAGTAATGAAATAAAGATCCGAAGATTGATTTTACATACCGAGAAAAAGGTAAGCAGCAAGCAAAAGGAGATAAATAATGATTAAGCACAAGTTAAAACGATGAGCATGGGAAAAAGTAGAAGATCCACTGACGTGTTTAATTATAATATATGACTGGACTCCCTATCACAGCAGGAACACATTGCAAACAGAAAGTGTGGCAGAGGGAGAGTTGAAAGGACAGCAAAGGGACAGGAGGATGAAAGAGGAAGAGACAGTGACACGCACAATGTGAGACCCGGAGGAGACACAAGTGGGAACAAGAAAAAGGTGGGAATTAGAATGGTCTTGAGTAAAGGAAACCCGCCATCTGGAGCTGCCATGTTGACTCTGGCTGTGAAATTTACAAGAAATGATTGCCCCTCATGAAAAGCAAAATCCGTCTGAACCACGCACCAAGTTTTCATTCATTGCCGTCTACTCTTTTCCTTCCAGAATAGGGCTTAACATCACATTCAATATGGAATAAGCGGAATAGAAATATAGAAGTTTACATTATCGATATATACCACACAACAAATCATATGAATAACTTCGAGCAGTGTGTCTACATTGTGATTACCTGCAGTAAGGTCATATCGCAGAAGGCTGAGGACCCACTCTGTGAGGATGCAGGGTGTGAAGAGATAGTGGCTGTGGTCATCAACTGTGAATTTGACTTTAACCTGAAACAAAAAAACAAAACACAAATAAGGCTTTTATTGTCTCATTACAAACAGAGCGAGTCATTCTTCTGCTGAATGTGTACCTGTTCATAAAGCTGCACTAAGGAGCCGGCCAGCTGGTGTACTTTCCCAGTGCTGGCCCACTCTGCCTGGCTACCCAGGCTATGCTGGAGAACTGGCTGTAAATACGCTGAGTAGATCGTTTGTAGCTGTTCTCTATCTGGATAGCTAAAGCCAATATAAAAAGTTTGAAAAGGACAAGTGAAAGACCGTATATTGACATGAATAATAAATGCAAACTTACTCTATGGTGCAGATGCGTACAATAGAAGAAAAGCGTGAGGTGAGAGAATGGCTCCCAACAGCACTTCCTGATGACATAGAGGCCACAACCTGGATGTTTTCAAGACTGACCCACTCCAGGTTTTCATCATAAAATCCTTTGTAAGTCAACACCTAAATGAAAAATAAGTCTTAGTAATCTTTCAATATATAATGTACCTCCTTGTGGAATGTCGTGTACCTGTTGAAGAAAGGCAATGAGATTGCTGGTGCCGTATATGTCAGGTTTGGGGAGGTTGATGTCTTTAAGGTACAAGACAAGGTTTTCACAGTCCTTAGGTCTGAAAACTCGGCCGGTGTTTGAGCTCAGTAACAGACAAGTTTGACCAAGCTTCTGCAGAACGTGGCGAGAGGACGTCTGGGCACTGCAGTGGACGACAGCTACTTGAGTGGAGCGCAGCTGGGAGAAGGCGTGGCGCAGAAGCATGCTAGGAGAAGGAAACGGTATACTTAAATGAATGAAAAATGCAAAGTAAACATGTTTTTAATCTTCACAGTGCATTCAAAATGGAGAATGTCTTTTTATTACCTATAAAGCTGTAAAAGTTGCAGCAAACAACAGTTATTTTTAGCAGTTTTATCCAGTTGTTTGTTTGGAAAAGCCCAATGGCAAAGACAGACATTTGTGAGGGCGCAAACAGAATATAATTGGAAAGTTACCGGAGTGTGCATGTGTATTCAGTCTACTGCAGTAAATATGTGAGAAATAATTAGACATAGCAGAAAAAAGAGCAGACAGACCCAGGGCTGTACTGACACAGTGACCTTTCAGACAAAGTGATGCAAGACAAAAAGACAGAAGAGAGAGAAACAGCGTGGCTCAACTGGAGTGTAAAAGGCAAGCCGAGTGACCCCACGTGCTCCAAACCCCCTGAGGCTAGAAGCAATTACTTTGAGACAAAGGCTCACAGGCCAAAATTTAAAAAAACAGTCACAGTACACTGCCGTGATTTGTTTATAGTATATGCATTTTTATTTCCTATCAAAGTAACTTATCGAAGGTGCACTGCATAACTGTGCGAATGGTCCGCTACCTGTTTGTACAGAGATTTTATTGGTATTAAACTCAAATATCTAGCAAATGATGCCGCCAGGTCAAATTACAGGTCACATCTATGGAGAGGGTGCAGCACTTTCGGAAATATATTTTAGCAATAAAAACACCAGTGATGAAAGCATGAATACACAATAAATAAGTGAAATGCCACTGTAGAACATTCTAGGCAAAGGACTGATATGAGACAAACACATGGAAGACCACTCACCAGAAAAGTTACATAGTGCTCCTTTAAGACTCATTGTATAACGGTTTAATTACCCTTTGCCACAGCCCTCGGGGCCCACCACCATGAAAGGCTGCCGCTGCTGAGCAGTGAGCCATGGCGAGAAGCAGTGCAGGCTCCTCTGCATATCTGTGGTTTCAATCACAGGAAGCCTCTGTGTGTTAGCCAGCTGCTCCAGTGTGAGGCCGTCGGGACGATGGAGCTCATAAGCACAAAGCTGGCCGGTGCTAGGGTCGTAGAATGTGTCTAGGGGCTTTTTGACGTTTGGAGGGCTTTCTCTAGCCCAGCTGAGCAACTACAACAATTACACAAAAGAAATGGACATTGTCTTAGTGCAGTATAATTCTGCCTTGTTGTAGCATTAATAAAATATAATGTAATAGGGAACAATTAAATAATGAATAATAATTCAAACTAAACAAAAAAAAGATTAAAACAAATAAGAGTAAAATTAAACCTCTTTGGCAAATTCCTGTCGTGTTTTCAGGTGTAGGTTTCCTCCAAGACCCCTCAGAAGACAGATGATAAATTGACCTCTCTCCGTCACCGCATTGAGGTGTGAGAGGCCATTGAGCACAATCCCCACTAGACTGGTCTCTACCACAAAGCCATCCTGAGGAAAAATATAGGACAATTTATCAGAAGCAGAAATGAGGATTTTGTAAACAGTGATTTGTACAGTATTTATAATCGTAACGCTTGTTTTTCCTTATGTGATCAAAACAAGTGCATCTAATTCACAGCTTTAGTGTGGAGAACTATTGATACCTGTTTAGATACCCACTCGAGGGCTCGGTGGAAGTAGTCCTCAAGCCAGTTTTCTAGGTTACTGCGGCACTCTTCAGGCTGATTTTGCAACCACGACTTAATTAAAGCATTGACATCAACGTCCTCATCACTAAACATCAAAGGTTAAAAGACAAGAATGAAAAGGACATGATAAAGCCAATCACATCTTAAACTCAAGCACAGACCAACCTCAGGAATATCATGCCCATGCGAGAGATGGTTGCAGGCGAGGCGTAGCTTAAGTCATGAGTTTCAAAAAGGAAATTGACGTTGGGCCCAAACTGTATTCGCTCTCCACTTGGCAAAGTCAGCAACCGGTTATCATCAAGGACAGAGTTAAGACTTTCAATCCACTCTGGGTCAATGTCACTATCGCACACGATCCAGGAGCTCACCTCTGCTCATATTAGATCAATTTATTTTTGTATAATCAGTAATATAACTGTCACTGTTGAATGATCACTTGCTTACCCTGTGGTTCTTTCACCACACTCCTGGCACTGTGTGTAAGAACCCCATCTGCCCATTCTCTGGTGTCCCTGTCTATGTGGCCCACGAGCTGCTGCCTGGGCATAGCTTTTGGATTCATTGTGTAATATTTCACCTTCAAAAATACAAGTTGTGAAACATTACTCAATAAATGCTGTAAACAAAACATGTATCAACCAGACATAACGTTAGGATCATCCACAGAAATCCAGATACATTTCAGAACACAGGGCAAACTCTGTTCCAGAATTTGACATTACGAAGTTGTCACGATGAAGAGATCCAGCTTATTCACATCACCTCAACTGTCATAAAGTCATCACTGTGCAGCACCTACGATAATAAGAGTTGGAACAGGGCTCACCACTTTGCCAGTCTTTTTAAGAGCTGCTTGAAGCACCTTCCACAGTGTAGACTTTCCAGCTCCACTTGGTCCAACAATCACCACACCCATACGTTGTCTTAGCTGCTCATTTAATTCCAATGCCTTCTTTAACTACACAGAAGAAAAAGGTTTTCATCAGTCTGTGAATTGTGATGAGTAGATTAAAAGCGTGGTTTAAAATTTACCTGGCTTTGTATAACTTCAAGTCTCGCTTCTTTATAAACCTGTTCGAGGGCTTGCATTAAGACTTGATCTTCAACATCACTGAAATTAACTCCAGTGAAGACATCTCGAACGAGGGCATCGAATCGAGAGCTGTCTGCGAAAGTTAGCTTCGACATGGTGTTCAGCCTTAAAGCTTGCACCACCAGACTACTCTCCTGAACTGCAACAAAAAGAAAACATAAGTTAGCGTTGCAACATCATTATTTGCCATCGCAAGGGAAAGCGAGTGCCTTGAGAATGGTCTGTACTTCCCAAGTGCTCCTCGCTAATTTACGCTTTCAATTATTGCTTTGCTTTTGTGAGAAAACTATTCAAATGCATAAATTAACAAAGCATATCATGATCACTGCGTCAATACTTTTGTTCTCTCCTTCAAACGCTCTGGTCTTCCCTGCAGCAAGAGAAACTCTTGGCCCGACTATACACAGACAGACACTAGAAAACCTAAGGGACTCATTGACAGGGCTGGTGTGTGTGTGTGTGTAGCTGGTCTGCAAGCACGTGAAAAAGAAGACACTTTTGAGGCCGACATGGAGCACAAACTGCAGTGAGACACCGGGAGTTTGCAAAAGCTGACATAAGGGGGTGATGAAGGCGGGAAATAGAGGGCACCGAGTGAAAATGGAGGGATGAGAGGAGCATCGACAACCAGGTATCAGAGCGAGGCAGAGGCTGAGGTCAGGGGGAGGGAAAAACTGTGGCTAAAGTGCAGTAAACAACAGAACTTTGGCAGTCTAGTATCGGAAAATGGGAGAATGGAGAAGGACAAAAGTACACACACAAGTTAAAAGCCCGTGGGAGGAAAAAGTTTTGCAGTGGACAATTTCGTCTAAATGTCACTTGATGGGGTGCATTAGAGGATTTAGAGGACAAGAGCAGCTACGTGCCGAAAGCTACTTGACTCCATTGTCTATTGTCTCCTTGAATTCTTCGCGCGACTAAAGTAAATCAGTGAATGTTGTTTGTTAGTCTTAACTTGGAGATCAAATACTACTAATTTACTGTGATTCATTTGCTTGCTTACACCAACTTTTAGGTAGAAGTTTGAAATCTACAAAGTGATATAATATAAGATTGTTTTTATTATATTACGCTTATCCTTGTCTTGGCTCTTTCTCTGATGCTGTAGAAGGCTGCCACAAGCTTTAAGCACGGTCTTTAGAGCGCGCAGTCCCCAGTCATAATGCTGCTGAGGAGTCAACAGCTCCCTGAAAGAAGAGGGAAGGAGAATTCAAATTGTCCTAGAGAATATTAAGCACTTCCTTTAAAACAAAAAGCTTACTTTGCCAGGTGGAAGATTGCCACCAGTTTCCGTCCCAGAACCTCTCCGTTTTTGAAACCCTCCGAGTAGAGTATGACCTCAGCGATGAGCTCATTGTCTGGTCTGCTCATTGCCACAGGCCTGAACAACTGCTTCAGATTGTCCGGAAGCTTCTGTCTACCCCCATAGCCTTTTCCTGCTGGGTTCATTGTGATGAACACACCCGAGTTTGGGTCTAAGTCCACCTTGAGGTCAAACAAGAAGAAATTCAGTTTTGTTCTTATGTGATTATAATGTATTAAGTGATTTAGTTGTAAATGTTCAATGTTCAAATGTTCAAATGTACCTCTTTTCCAAGTAGTTCACATGTTTGCTTGTGGTGTTTAAGAGAATCCTGAATGGCCTGGATTTGCATAGATACTGCTGATAGCACTGCCTCTTCTAATCGGTTAAACTCATCAAAGCAGCCCCATGCACCACACTTCACCAAGCCCACAAAGATTCTGCCCATTGACATGACATCAATACCCTAAACATGAAACACAAAGTATTTTAAAAGTCTAAAACTAGTGCGCAAAAGTAAAACAATATGCTTTCTTCTTTTCTATGACCCTACCATACCTCATCACAGTTGAACACCAGCACCTGCCTCCCAAAAAGCCCACCCAAGGCTTTGACAGACTCCGTTTTGCCGGTTCCAGCAGGCCCATAGGGGTTACCTCCAAGCCCCATTTTCATGGCTTGAGTCAGAGTCAGGTAGCACTTATCTGTCAGTGGAGTGTGCACTAACTTTGCAGCATTCCCCTAAGAAACAGATTATGTAAAAAGAAAATCATTCAAAGATTTGAATTACTACTAAAACTTGTATCAAAAGATAGTTTTGAGCAGGTATTGATATTGCCAAAAAAAAAAATTCCATAAAAAGACCTAAAGTTGACATTTCCTGAATGTTTTACAAAGTTCTTGTGCGTAAAACACAACAGGAACATCGTCAGCTCAGTGTGAACTGCTCTTACAAATTCGTCAGATCTGATCAATTGACAATAATCTTTTACCAAATGAGATTAACAAATCACATTAATAACTCTAAATATGCCTATTGCACTCAAATACTATCATGCTTCCACACGTTATAATAATATTTGAATTAAACTGTCTCTCTAATCTCCTAATCTCCTGCCTGTCACCTGCCTATCCTAACCTAACCTTGGTTTTGTACGGGGTTTTTTTGAGACACATCTCTCTTTGGTGTTGGTCCAAGCCATATTTTTTTGATATATACCAGTTCCTCTCAGGTTGTATTGAGTCAGTCTGGGCTTGGAGTTTATAGTTATGAACCTTATACATCACTGCTGTATTGAGATAATTTAAAATCTGTAATGCATTTGATTTAATGAACAATGGGTTTGTTGGGGCATAATAATCAGCACTGTTGACAATTATAATAACCTTCTTCTGCAGTGTGAAGATGGGTTGTATTATTGATTTGTAGTTATTCCCCCATATCTCCACACAATAATTTAAGGAGGGAAGCATGAGGGAATTACCGTATATAACAAATATATTGAACTTTGATTTATACCCCGAAATTTGGTATTATACACTCACTCAATTACCATGTGGTTCATTTTTATTTGGGTTGGTATGTCAATTTCCCAAAAATTATATATTTAGCTTTATTAAAGTTCATTGATAATTTGTTGCGGTCAAATCTTTTTTATTTTATTTAGCAAGTTCATTTTCCACAATATTCAAAAGCTGCTCTAAATTTTGTCCAGAACAATAGAGACTGGTGTCATCAGCAAACAAGATGCATTGCGTTGTTTTCGATAGTTGGGATATCATTTATGTACATTAAAAACAACTTCGGCCCTGAAATTCCCAGTTTCCCAGGGCTGATGCGCGGAGTGGCTGCAGATCTTCTGTGTTACCAGCACAGACAGTCCACTAAATCCCTTTTCATGTTTTCTAGCTCCTTTTGGATTCACAAAGAAGAAACTATACTCAATGTTGGTATAACCGAGCTGAGACTCCACTGTCACAGCTCTGGACCCTGAAACCCACAGATTTCTTACCTACTAATGACATGGGTAAGAAAAAAAATCTAATTTGTGGTTGTTCCCCAAACTGTAGCCAAAATGTACCTAATTTTTCCCTAGAAACACGAGTTGTGTTTTATTGTTTAAACGGAAAACAAGAAGAAATGTGTGCTTCTCTTTTTTGAATTTGTGGTATTGAGTATCAAGCTGTTTCCTTAGCACTGAAAATGAGTTTGAAATGTTAGTACTGTGACAAGAGACTGTCAAGAAGAGATTGTGTGGCTGTATTGTAACAAGTGTGTTTGACAACTAAATAGTGCCCCCAAGTGGTAACAGAAAACAAGTGCAATGTTGTATTCGGACCCACACACCTGGTATTCGTACGTATAGTTGAACTGGGCATCCACCATCTGTATGTGGCAGCATTTATCCGGAGCCATGTAAAATCTTAGCTGCTTCTTCCATATCCAGGCATTTGTGCTGGTAACGCCCTCCTGGATGAGCTGCTTCACAACGCTTATGTTGTGAATGATGTCCAGGATCAAAGCCTTTAGCTTCAACTGCAATACGCTGACATCTGCGGAGAAAGATGTGTAAAAAAAAAAAGACAGTAAGCATTCATTCATTTTCTACAGCTTGTTCCGGTTAAGTTTGTTATTTCTCCCCAAAAAAATTGCGGTAAAAAATAGATAGGTGTAAATGACTGCAGCAATTATACCATTTGCCATGTTTCATCACAATGAGGGAAAAATGAATACTAAAGACATAGTTGACATAATAATGCATTGACAGATATCTGCAAGAAACATTTTACTTGAAAAAGATAAACTATAATCTAGTTAAAGCATTATCATTGCAAGACTTAAGAAACTAAAATGTTGCAACAATATGATGAGTAAATACCAATCCCTGTGTGTGAACTATACCTGCGTTAGAAGCGTCCATTGAACTGGTGTCTATTGCCGTGTAATGTTCTAGTTTAGCATTAAGCTCCAGCTCCAGTCTTTGCAGATTTTGCTCTTTAATAGCTTTTTCCGCATCTTCCGTGAACTGGATTTGTTCAGCCAAACACAGAATCTGTAGAACACATTTTAGTAGATAAAAATGAGGTCAACCTTCCCGTTGTTTATAATGGCTTGCTGAAACCCTGGAGATGCCCGAGGCATTCTGATGCTAATCAGATACTCAATGAGGACGGAGCCTAAGTCAGTGTACAATAGGCCCATCCCAGTTAGTATCAATGGCCCATTATCAGCAGGTCCCGCCCTGTGGGCAGGGCTTTCACAGAGTAGGATATAAACCTGAGTTCTCAGACTTGTTTCACAGATTGAGAATGACTCTTGGGTGAGAGTCAAAACATTTTGTTTTTCTAAAACAAGAGTCCAGATGACTACAACTGAACCTTTTTCTACAAAGGAACACTCCTGGACGAATGAGGAATTACACGGACAATCCATTAAAATGTCATTATTTGTAGCACACGCTTTTACCTGAGATGGATAGCGTGACGGATCTAACGCTCCTTTTTTCCCAGCCAAGACGCACTCGTATAAGAGCTGCTTCAGAGTCTCCTTCATTTCGATGGACAGTTGACCTAACCAACCCTTGGAACAATACACAAAATATACATGAGATGCTTTGTTTTTTTCTTTATTCTGTAGTGAAAACAGGTGGAGAGGAAAACATATATAATCAATACAATCTTACCTCTACAAGGCTTGAGATACGTATCAGATTTTGCAATGTCACTGTTTCTCCCTCTAAAGAACACATGGCTACAATGTGCTGGCACTGTTCATCAAATACGACACTATGGATGCCTGGTAAAAATACACGTATATTAACATGTTACTGGACAAAGCAGAAAGCACGTGCCTCGCTGATATCACACAGATTTTCTGACCGGCAAAAAGTTTCTTGAGGTGTGATTGGATGACGGTGGGGTTAGTTGCCTGACCAAGAATCTCCAGAAGATCCTCATCTCCAATGAAATAAAAGCGAGGGAAGGCTGAGCGCTTCTCCTGCATTATAAAAAAAACATCTTAGGAACCACTTTGTAGAAGGTTCACTAATTTTTGCTGACACAATATGAAAATAATGATACCTCTAAGAACTCATTGAGAGATTTCTGGCAGCGCTGCAGCTGGTCCCGTATAGTAACCAGAGAGCTTCTGATGCCAGCTCTGGAGCTCAGTGACACCACTCTGTTGTCTCTTTTAATGTCCGACATAATAGCTCTGTATACAAATTCAGAGTTGAAAATTTGAAATGCAGAATAAGAACTGTGTACTGTGCCACATACAACAATGAAAAATAATAACCTGAAATCTTCATCCACTCTTTTAAAGCGAGCTTCTTCCCGTGGTAATGCCCCACGTCCAAAAATTGGTTCTAAATAAACCCACTGTCTCTGGATCGCATTAAGACTTTGTAGATACTCATCAAGGTCTGACAGACGAACCTCCCAAAGACTGACCTAGAAAAATGTAGGCCACTGTATAAAATGTCTTGTATACTGTACATACAATACTAAATGCACAAGGATATTTTGGATATGAAAGTTAATCACTTAAACTAACCTTGTCTTGGAAACCACCGTAGTAGGGAGAATCTTTCAGAGACTGCAAAAGACAGCGGCTGTCTCCAACCTTCATTAGACAAAACATGGTCAAATCATTGTTTTGAGAAAACTAGTAACCATTTAACACAAAAAAACGAAATGTTCAAGACATGTGAATTAATGTTAAATCTGGGGAAACTTTGAAAACATTTTTTACTCCACTCATCTACTCTGCACTGTGTCTTCTTTAACCAGAGTGACAACATCAAACCTGATTGACGATGTCCTTCCAGTCTTTGATCAGGGAGAGACTGTGTCCATTGCTGTCTGTGTACTCAGTCAGAGTAAATGTGGCAGACGCTCCCCACACGTCCAGCTCCCTCAGTGCTTCTCTGATTGTCACTTCAGCCTGGGCACGGCTGTTCAAATCCTGCAAAAGCAAGTTGTCCATCTTCAATAAAGCAAAATTATGGCAAACAATACCATACAACCTGCAACAAGTCTGCTACTGCCCTCTAGTGTTCCTAACTTTATAGAACGCAATAAACTGTAAGGGATTACCTTCAATTCAAATGCTTTTTCTACAATGGTATTTGCCACATTGAGTAGATCTTGGAAAGTGAGTCTCTCCAATGTGGTGCCTTTTGGTAGACTCAGCAATCTGAACATGTCCAACCAGTGGTCCTGGGACAGATGTTCACCACGTACATACTTCAGCACTGGCACCATGTTCTACAGACACAGATTAGTGTAAAAAAAAAAAAAATTCTAATGAAATCAGATTCAATAACAGAAACTTGCCATGCCCACACTGGAACTATACTACCTTGTATTTATCCACTTCTGCTTGCAGTTTAACAGACATTGCAGTGGCCTCTTCCAACTTCCGAAGCCTTTCCTGCCAATTAAAGAGGAACTCCTCAAAAAGATAGGTTTTACTCCTAGAAAGAAAAAGTGGTAGTGCCAACAGTATTTCCGAGTTTTCAGGAGAGTACTTTAAATTAAAACTATAAAAACACACCTGAATGTTATCCAGTCCTCTCGAGCCTTCTCCATGAATCCCTCTTGCCACTCTTCATACAAACCCCACATCTGACTGTACTCTTCCATGTCTCGTTTGGTCTCTTCAGCCAATGAAAAATCTGGGCATTCCAGGTTGAAATATGTACAGTCTTCACTAATAAAAAATAAATGCAAAATACCATTACCATTCATCACAAACATTTAAAGGTATTATTTAAAACACTTACAGCAATTTTTGTCTGACCATTTCTAATTCTTGGAACTCCTGTTGTTTATCTTTGATGGTCTGAAGGCATCCAAGCAAGGCAGCGTGATCCCCAGTCTCTAAAATATCTTCTTTGGGCCTGAGCTGGTCCCAGCGGGCCTTAAACCGTTCCAAATCTGCTCTGTAGGTGTCCATGTGACTGGCTACTTTATTCCGCATTACCTCAACCTTTTTTATTCAAAAAAGCAAGAGTCAAGTATAAAATAAAATTTGCATCTAAAAAAGAAATGAATTCAAGAATATGCATGCTATGAACCTTTTCTTTTCCTTTTAAAAAAAAAAATATATACAATAAAAACAAGAAACAAGACCAGAGTTAGATCAAATAAAATAAAATAAAAATATAAAAATTGTTTTTAATAAAATACAATAAAATTGATAATGGAATGATTGTGAATTGTGATTATTTCTGAAGGAGGTCCTTTAAATTATTGTTTTAACTGAATAATAAATAAATAAAAATAATATTGATGTAGGTTTCATGTATTGTCCAATGGCTTCTTTTGTGTTACCTGTTCTTTTATCATGAGCTGGTGGCTTTCCATAATTAGCTCTAGTTTATCCCATCTTGCCTTTAGAGCAGTCATAGAATCTAAACCAGCTCCAGCAACAGATCGCAGCAAGCGGTTCTTTTCCTCAGCACTCTGAAACTGTTGTAGGATCTGTGCCCAGAAGAGTTCAGTGTTAAAGCCATCTGTTGTTTTGCAAATATGATTTGATCTAAATTCACAGTTGGCCTTACTTCTGGCTTCTTGGACAGTATTTGGTTATATTGACCTCGAGTTGCACTAATTTCCTCCATGCTTTCTGGTCGAACGGACAGAGCCTCTGTTGACTCAGATACAAAACTCTCTATGGCTTGTGTGTGGCCTAAAAAAAGAAAAATAGAAAGTGAATGTAAAAACGCCAAATAAACAGAAAGGTAAAATCAGGCAGTTATGCTTTACCTTGTATGGATCTCCTGAGTGACATAAGGAGCATATCAAATAGCCTTTGAATTAGGTCATCAATTGCTGCTTTTACTGGTTCACAATTTACAGTAATACAGTCCACTTTCTCCTGGCTGAAAGACAAGGGAGAGAAGACCGTGTATTATTATTATTTATTGTTAATATTATTCTTTAAATATAGAATCAGAATCAGAAGGGGTTTATTGCCATTGTCAATGAACAAAATTCACAAACATAGGAACTTGTCTCGGCATTAAGTTAAAAGACTGATCAATAATAAAAACAACATATATGCTATCAAAAGGGCATGCATTAAGGGACAATTTAAAATGACTATAGTATAAAATAAAAATAGGCATTACTATGTAAACATCAATTAGTAGTAAAAATGTAATCGTAGTTGTGATATTCGAGGTAATTTATTGATATCTAACTGTACCTTGGAAGACGTTCTGATTCCTTTCCTTTAGCTTTAAGGGCTTTAAAGTTTTTCTCCCAGTCCTGCATTGAGATCAAATGTTTTTCCACTAAGTTCTCCAAATCCACCTGCCCGAGCACTACCCAGTCCTACGAGGCAAACAACTCTGTCAGGAAAAGTAACTTTATTTTTTATTATTCTACTTCAGCCCATCACCTTAAATTTGTGTTGTAAAGCTTGAAGGCGGCTGAACAAGTCCTCTGCTTTCGTGAAAATGGTGAGAAACCCAGAAGCATTCCTGTCGATCATAATGCTGAAGATGAGCTCCTCTCCTTGGGCGCTGACCCCTTTGAACTGGTTGGGGATGGAGATGAACCGTTTCATTTCCTTGAAATATCGAGCTCGGACTTCCTCAAATGGAGGACGAAATTGTAACCGGCCCTGTCTGAGCAAGGAGGCATTTGTTTCAATTAAAACACAACAAAGATATTAACAGAATACACAAGATAAAAAGTCAATCTGTAATTTGTGACTTTGTTTGTTGTGCATTGTTTTATGCTTGCCTGAAAGTAAGATCGATGTTTATTTCAGGCAGATTCTTGTTTAGAGCTTCCAGTCCCATTTGATACTGATGTTCAAGAGCCTTGTAGAGCTGATGATTCCAGTGCTGCCTCCAAGCACGCATGTCATCAGACCTGAAACCCTACACAAAATATACAATACACTTAACTAAAGCCGTTAAATCATAAATAGTTTTGCATAAAACTTTCTTGAGCCTCCAGTGCAGCAAAGCCAGTACGAAGGTCCTGAAGTCCCTCCTTCCACCGTTGCTGATGCCTCAGTAGATCTACATTCATTAGTGTAACCACCTAAAATATGATATGTAAGAACAAGAAGTGTAAAAAGTACAATGACATTCCATTCCAACACAACAATCAAGGTTTATGCTATGGTTACTTTACAAAGCATTTCCAAAGAAGAAACAAAACTACACCTTGTCAATAAAATCTGTGTGCCATTTTCGTAACTTCCTGTTCTCAGTTGACAGTTTTTCAGCAGCAGTTTGAAGTTTGGCAATATAGACCTCTAATTCTTTGGGATTATCCCAGGTAATCTGGAGTTTTCCACCTGAATCCTTAGAATTAGAATGAGGATTCTAAAAAAAACACAACAAAAACAAAGAGCTAGTAGAGTTACACATTTGCAATTACATTACAAGAAACCAAATATTTGCAAGCAATACCTTTATGACCTGTTCAAAAGCTAAAGCTAAACCAAGCATCATAGGTTTCTGAGAGGGAATCATCTGTTGGTCAATAGTGTTGTAGAAATGTGCTACCTAAAACAGAAGAGGTGAGGTGAAATAAAGCATTATCAAGCTTGTTTCAAGCTATATTCAAACCAAGGGCTAATAAATATGTTACCGACCTGTTTTAGGACAACGGCCTGTCTGTAGAACTTGTCTGCAGTATTAGCAGCCTGTTGTATTTTAGCTGGGATGGGAAAGCCTAAAGCGGACAGCTGCCTGACCTCCCTGAGCAGGCTGACCAGTCTATCGGAGTACTGGATCTGAAGTCTACCATCCACATGGTCTAGGTCCATTACACGGCTGCTGGCTTGTAAACTAGAAGAGGACGTTTAGGGCGTGATCAGCAGATAGTTACAAAATATAAAACATATGACTATGAACACAATAGAATAAATTATGTCAAAACCTAATTCCTGATTTGGGATCAGCCACTCCGGATAGAATATCTCTGGACCAGTCTTCAAATTGCTCCTGCTCATACGCTCTCAACACATCTAGAAGGTCATCAGAGAACCGCAGAAACGCTTTAAACCCAGATAGATCTGAGAGTAGAGCCTCAGCTATGCGAGACGAATCTTCAAGCTGTTACAACAGCCAAAAAAGATGAAATGAAGGTAGGTTACAGCATGTGTGCCATTTTGATTCAGCTTGAATGATAATGACCTTATGTATGAGCTGTCGGACCCAGACTATTTTGTTGACCACTTCAGGTAGATTTCTGCCAATAAGAGGTCCAGACTTATCTCCGGGACCCCCATGACAACGGGTTTCAAAGTCAGTCTTAAGTCCTACAATCATAAACTTTGTTTTTATCATACATTTCATTCTATGTATAATATAATAAATATAAATTTTACCTTTATTGTAGTCCAGGAGTCTGGCCAGTAAGATTTCTCTCTCTGATTGCAGCTCTTTACTGATGCTGGGCCGTTGGATTAACTCTTTGTGTTTTTGGAACACATGCAACAACTACAAAGAAACGTTCACATGCATTACTTTACTATAACCAATCAGATTATCAGTCTGTATATATCTTAACCTGCTGAGGATTGTCCTGCACATCTGCAATGTAGTTCTTTAGTCGGCCTGCAACTTCCTGTTCCGATGGTGTGATTAAACGCTCAAACTGAGCCACTGCTGCTTTCCAAAGGGGCTGATGACAGAAATATTATACTAAATATGGCGTTTAGTTTATGGTTAACAACGCTCGAGTGACCGCCCACTTCGAAGTCTACTCCAAAAGGGCATTTCTCATCAATATTTTTCTGTTTAAGCTGTGCATATGACTGAAAGAATTTTATCTTCTCTCTTCTCTTTTAAAAGTAAATGTTATAATGATTACTTATGTTTTTATCTGTTTGTATTCTGATTTGAATGCATCTTTTTCTGTTATGCAAAGCACTTTGAATTACTGTGTGAATTGTGCTCTAAAAATAAATTCGCCTTGCCTTGCCTTACACATTAGTTAGCAAATACTGTAGCTGGTTAGCCTTTGTCATGCCTTTATACTCAAAATATTCGAATTTTTGATAAGTCTGTGGTTTAAAGTTTAAAAAATGAATGAGAAAATTCCTTCCAGAACTAGAACAGGCTTCGAAGTGGGCAGTCATTGTTGATCTCGACACAGTACATGGCTATAACCTGACCTCAGTGTAGGGGTTGTAATGCAAGGGGTTGAGTCCAGAGAAGGGCTCAAACACAACAGCTGAAGATAGAGCCTGCTGTTTTGCCCCTGAGAGCAAACGTAACAGTTTTTCATGCACCATGCGCAAAGTGATGACCTTTTAACACACAAATTAGCAAAGTTGCATATCTTTTTCACAACATCAAATAAGATAAAATATTTTTAATCATAAAATAAATCTTACTTCATCTAATCGTTTTGAAAGCTTCTGCAAAACTTCTGGACAGTGCTTGTTTCCCTTCCATGGGTGAAGAGAATGTCTTTTCCACACCTAAAAAGGAAGATTTAAAAAAAAAAAAATACATTGTAAAGTAATTTGTGGGAACCTATCATATATATTCTATAGATCTACCTAACTGAATTATACATCTATAGTTTTACCTGGCCAGTCAGATGCTCACAGGCCACCACCCACTGCTCACAGATTGAAATGCCCGTTTTGAGGTTTTCTCTCACTGAAGTGAATGGCTCCTCAAATATTTCATGACAACTCAGTTTCTTTTGGACATATCTTCCCAGTGCACCAGCTAATTGTTTCAAACATGAACATGAATTGATATAGGTGTTTAACACTATTACATCATTATAATACTAGATTTACAGGTAATAGTTGTGTGTGTCTTTTGATAACTAACCAATAACATCCATGAGGCGACTCATACGTGGCTCCGGATAAGGATCATAATCAGTTTGGCGCCAAACATCATCTAATGTGTCCTTGCTGATCTCCAACAAATCTACAACTTCTGTCATAGACAAGCCTTCTAGTCCTGCATACTCCTACAGAAAGACAAGAAGATGTGCACCATTTTGTTCACCGAGGTAGTTAATTTACTTAACTATTACAGTAATCTACCTTTTGTATAGGTTTAAACTGCTCTTCAATATGTGCAGCCCTTTCTCGCACAGTGATTTTTTCTGCATTGTCAGCCAGATCTATCCAGTACTGAAACTCATCATTGGGAGTCAGAATACCTTAGTTGAAAGAAAGAATATTAGTAAAAAAAATAATAATAATGATGGTAGTTATCTTGTATTCATACCTAATACATCATCCTCATTACAATCCTTCGTTGAGGAGGGGTGCACTCCATGATGGCGGATCACTGAGCCAAGTCCCTGCTCAAGTTCACTCAGAAGATCTGCAAGTTTTGGATCGAAGGCTGCCCGCCAGTGCTCATCCTTAGATAAGTTAGAAACGTAAAGGCATATTGACATTTTAATTTTTCCAATAAAACACTTTATCATATTATGAATCTAACCTTTAGCAGCACAGGTGCAAAGACCTGTTTAACTGCCTGATACAGAGTATTGATGGGAGATTCCAACATGGATGACACCAAGAGGCTCTGGTGAAGATTTTCTTCTGTGATCACAGTTGGTTGCAATTTAAAGAACACCAAAACTTTTTGTTTGCTGCTCCCCAATCCTTCAATCTGAAAAATGTGAAATCAAAAAGACTGGTAAATTACTTAGGAACATTGACAAATTGTGGTAAAATATTGATGTTTACCGTGTTAGACATGCGAATGTTATTCTCATTTTGGTAGACAGAGAGTACAAATTCATTTCCATCATCTAAGAAGCTGTTGAGCTCTGGGCTGTTCTCCAGTGAAGAGGGAGGCTTCAGTAGAAAGAAGTTGCTGGTTGTTGTTATAATAAATTTCTTTCGCACATCCTCTGAACAGTGAGGCATCTTCAAGGTTTATCACCCCAATGCTACGAAAAAGGGGATTCGTTTTAATAACCATTTTCATTTAAGTGAACCTATTTTCTTCGAAATGCATTGTACGTGAGTGCAAAAGGTTTCGATTTGTTTTTTGGGTTGTTCATACAAGTAAATGCTTTTTAAACATTTATGAAGCTTAATGAGCATTTGAATGAGATGCAAATCACTTCTGTGAATGCCATCATATTTTGGTTTTGCAGCCTTCGCTCTTATGATGCTAGCAGTTAGCACAGTTAGCTCCCTCAAACGTACCTAACTGTAAAATGCTTCTCGGCCGCACTTCCGCCTCTCGGTACATGCTAATAGAAACGTTTGTCTTGTAACTTACTTGGGTGAAGAGTTGGGTTCTTTATTTGTAGTGAAACATGAATGCAACCCACCACAAGTAGTTGCTCGCGTAACCCCAAGGATTATGCTTGCGCAGTTGCTACATAGCAACTGCGAAACAGTGTACCACGTGACACGATTTGACACGATTCTTACGAAAAAAACGTACGCCATTTACGCACGGAGACTGACTTGTCTGGACTTGCCTTCAGAATGACAGTCTTCTTGACTATGACTATGACTATGTGACAATACTTTAACAATCACAAATGTGCAAAAAGTGCCTTTAAATGTTGTTATTTATGTTAAATGATCACACAATATACGATGCCTCTTTTTTTCAGAATCAGAAAAGGTTTATTGACATTGTCAATGAACAAAATTCACAAACATAGGAACTTCAGGGCGTTAAGGTGCAACATAAAACACTGAGTAATAATAAAAACAACATATATGAAATCAAAAGGGCATGCATTAAGAAAACTTCCTAATTTATTATAGTATAAGATAAAAAAAATAGCCTTACTATGTACACAAGAATTTACAGTTAAATCTACAGTGGTAGTGCAGAAAGTGACAGTGCAGTGAGTGATTGATTAAGTTGTAGTTAAAGTGGCACGTTGAGCTGGGAGAGCTTGCCCTGGAGCAGAGCAGGGAGGATGGTGTTGAATGTAGAGCTGAAGTCCACAGGATCCTGGCATAGGTTCCCGGGGAGTCCAGATGCTGCAGGATGAAGTGGAGTGCTAGGTTGATAGCGTCGTCTACAGACCTGTTGGCTCTGTGGGCGAACTGCAGGGGGTCCAGCAGGGAGGAGGTGAAGGACTTGAGGTGGGGCAAGACCAGGTGCTCAAATGACTTCATGACTACAGACGTCAACGCCACAGGCCTGTAGTCATTAAGTCCAGTGATCTGGGGCTTTTTGGGGACAGGAACAATGATGGCAGACTTGAAGCAGGCTGGGACATGGCAAGTTTAAACCTCATACAGTCCCAGAAACAGTTGAGATCTCATACAGTCCTAGATACAGTTTAGACCTCATACAGTCCCAGATACAGTTTATGTAATAAACAATGAAATTACAAAAAAGGGTGTGTGAAAACAATACATGACCTGCACCATGATGCATCAGGACTGTATGAGGTCTAAACTGTATCTACACGTCTTGTTTGTGAAAAAAGAAAAAGTCTACAATGGAACACTCCTGGATGAATGAGGGATTACACCGACTGGTATCTAGGACTACTGTACGACATCTAAAGTGTATCTAGGACTGTAAGGTTTAAACTGTGAACCAGTTTAAAGAATATGGACTTGCTGCACACTAGTGTCACAGTAGGATTTATTTATTTGATAATCAGGTTCTTGCTGAACCCTGCTTGGGCCCTTTAGAAAGATACACTTTTTTATTATTGACAATAACCCTCTCTGTACCCCAGTCTGAGGAACACTGGCTTAGACATTTAAAAGTAGGAGAGGCCTATGTGAACATATTTTAATCAATTTATGCTAGCATTTCTGAGTTTTCTTTAAAACTGTCTAAGTGCTGTTCTGTCACCCTACTTGGCTCTGACTGTATGAACATGTAAGTTACAACATAATTAGAATAAACTGACTGTGAGCCATATGTCGAAGTATGAGCTGTTCGATGAGCTGACTGTGTGCCATACAGTAACACATGTCAGAACACAAACTGTACATCTTTTATTCTGGGCATAGGAAAATGTCACCCAGCATATGATATGTTCAAAACAAGGTATTTCTGTTAGGGCGGAGCCAGTGGGAAAACCATAAAAATGGGTGAACAGTGCTGTGTGCTTTGGGATTCCTGTGCCTCAGTAAAATGTCTCCTGTATGTTCAAACTCTTAATAAAACTCAAGAAACTTAATACTGTCTGAAGTACGTCTTTTAAGTAGCATAAAAGTCGACACCTATAAAATGGGTCTTTTGAAAAACAGAATTCACGATGACAACATTTCCACCACTATAATTTCTTCTTATACAAATATACTATAGAAATGTATTCAAACTTTGAACGAGATGCTGTAAACTCTTTGCGAATCAGCCACATAACCAGAATACATTTTGCAGAAGAGCAAATGTCTTCCCACACTCGGATAGTTTCACTTTGTACTTTGGCAGACAGACTAAGATGAATTTAGGGTAATGACCTACTAAGCTCCAAACTCTTGTACTCTCCGACGACACATTTAGAAGCCTTCTGCTCCGGCCAAATATACAAATAAACAGGCATTTGGCTGTCAAGGTACATCGAATATTTGCATGTCTTGGAGCAAGTATTAACATCATTAAGTATTAATGTCCATGAACAGTTTGTTGAAGAGCCTGTAGTTTAATTTTGGGAATGCATATAATAACTCTGTAAAAGTCGAGACAGCAATGAGAAAATGGTTTTAAACATTCCGCTATTTATGCTCCACCTCCTCCACCCAGATGAATGTCATTGAGGAAGTTATTGTTTCAGCTGCTCGGCATGGATAGCAACATGGTAAGCAAAAACATGTCTCCCCTCTTTTGTTGTTTGTGTTTTGTTTATTTAATTTGATTCTACTGCGATACGAGATAGAGTAATTGTTACGCTAGTGTGAGCACAGCGCTGTACTTCCTGAATGGCACTATTTACAGTGAATGAATGAATGAAAGTTATGCGTTAGCTTTGCTATTCAAACGGTTTGAGGTTAAACTGTTTGAATAGCCAAGCCACACACAACAACACACAAACAGGTTCACATTATTTGTAATACTCGAAGAACTTTAATCCTTTAAAAAAAAAACTTTATATAAAACTGCAGTTGAATTAACAGAAGATGTCATGGATTTTTTACCACTGCCATTGGACTCATGAACATTTTACAACGCCTATCACTTATGTCAACAATGCATTATCTATTATCTATTGTTAGTTTGCATAGTTGTTCTTATCTTGCTATATATTTTGTATTGAAGCCTCTTTGCACATATTTTATTTTGTTCTTATTTTAGCATAGTCCTCCTTTTTTACTCTTATTATTCTTCTTCATCTTTCATGTTGCACCTTATGGCTGATATGGCCTAGTTTGTGAATTTTGTAAAACTATTATAATTCTAATTCTAAAAAAATAAAACATTTAAGTGTTTAAATTGGTAGGAATAATAAAAAAATATATTGAATGGAATTGAATGCATTTCAAAGTACTATATGTCAGCTTCTACCACTGATTACCAGTATATAGTCAATAACCAATGATGCATGTGATCAGTCATAGTAAACTAGGTTCACACAGAAACCCCATCAAAGAGGATGTCTGGTGAGTCACGTTTACGTGGGAAAAGTAATAGAAAGTGTGATTACGTTAGTGATCCATCTCCAATTTACTTTAACTGGTATCACTTTTTGATCTCGTGACATTTGGGAGGAATACCTGTGCTGGCATCGACATGCTTGACAAAGTAGACTATAAACACTAAATAGTGGACTGACTAGCGCCTGTTCAAATCATTTTAATCAAAGGCGTGTTTTTTGTTGTTCAACAGGCCCTGGCATGCTTTCCCCAAGATACTGTGTGAGTAATACCACAAACTGTAAAACTTCCCCCAGATTTAGCAGAACTGGTATTGAGATGCTGACAAAGCTGCCCTGAAAATATGAAAACAATAAAATGTGTTGAAGTTTAATGTTGAATATTTTATAAAAAAAAAAAATAGGTTTACCATTTTGTGCTATTGAAATTGTTATTACAGCCAAAAGACAGGTCATCATCTCCGAGTATGGCTCTCCATGCTGACTTGTTTATACTTCATTGCTGTTATGGGTGAGTGAAGAGCATTTTTTCTTGCATTTTAATCTGCAAAGAGCACAAAGTGAATAACATCAAGGAACCTGTAGTATTTGAACAACATATATTTGACAAAGTAGTTGGTTAAATGTGAAATGGGAAATGCTTTCCATATTTGTAATTACATGCATTGTATTGACTTTTTTGTAATTGTCAGTCTTACATCTTGATGCGGCTGACGCTAATAATGTTAACACATTTAGTACTTCATATTTCTTTTTCACCATGACTTTGCTCTTATTCCAGAGTGCAAAGAGCCTATCCAGCTCCGAGGACATGTTGGCAGAGAAGTGGCTTTCAATTGCTCTGCTAAGCAACATAAGGAATTAAAACGGCTGTATTTACAAAAGGAGACCGTTTTTGTCAATGGCTACTATAAAGGTAGAGACGTAAAAGGCAAATCCTCTGTATGGCCAAACAGCAGAGTAGACCTGGACCAGAATGTAATCACCATGTCTGAACTGAACATTTCCCACTCCGGACTGTACACCTGTCACATTGGGTACAATGACAGCTCGAGTGAGGAAAAAGACATAGAGCTGATCATGACAGGTATGTTGTAAAGAGAGAAGAGGTATAGTATATAGATTTAGATGATCAAGCTTCCATTTATTAAATCTCCATTGTACATGTTTTATCCCATTTTATTTACTGTAATACAAATGACTATAAGCCAAATAATGTTAAATGCAATTGGACATTTTAGTGTATATAGCTTTAGAAACAGTATAAAATATGAAAATGACATACTGACTTTTACGCACTTAGAAATTACACAGCACAATTTGTTCTTAAGGTTTCTTTATTTGTTTAACAGCCAACTACAGCAAACCGTCAGTGCATCCCCAGAATTGTTCTGACAAAACGGGTCGATGTCTGGTGCTGTGCTCTTCACATGGCGGCTATCCCAAAAATAAAATAATTTGGAACGAGGGGCGTCCCAGTGCCATGATGTGGAGCAATGAGAGCATTACAGAAGACAACAACACACTGTTATTGAACATCTCCAGTATGGCATCCTTTAACTGTTCCACTGGAAGGCAGCAGAACATCAGCTGTTCTGTGGGCGGAGTCTCCACCGTTCTCTCCATATGTGAGTAACAGAACCCCAATGGCAATTCATGGCTTTCAGTCACACCTTTTCCTTATTTTGAGGAAATCCAGAGAATATTTTAGTTTCAATTTTTAATGAATTGAGAGAACAACTGGAAACATTGATTTAGGTATTTTTTTTCTGTAATGAATATTTTTTCCGAAGAGGCCAAAATATAAAAAAGGAAACTGAACCCACACAATATTAATTTTAACGGCCACTTTTCCTTTTTTAAACAAAGAAGTCCTATAGAATGTAGTGAAGTTGTTTAAAACCCCTACATAATACAACGTAATCAAACGGGAAAAATCTGTGATTTCCTTGGCTTATAAGTGTCCAATACAAACATCTTTAAGTGTTCCACAATGCCTAACAATGACACTTTACTAGTACAAGGATTGTCTTTCTCGCCATTAAAGTCGGATGGCAAAAACAACTCATGCATTCAAACTCGATAAACGATGCAAATTATTCACCGTCCCAATCCTCTCTGGCTTTACTGAACTCATTCACTTCCTTTATTTCCTTCACTTGTTTATATTAACAAATCAACCACGTGAATGTTTTTTTCTTTCACCACTGAAATGCAAAAGAAAAATGCTACTGGAAAAGCTTTTGACTTAGTTCATACTTTCAAGTGGTTAAGACTGTGCTTGACATATGTTCTATTTTGTATTGTTTGGTATCACCTTCTTTTCTTTAACAGGTCAACAAGAAAATGCTCTAGAGAAACGAACACATAGTATTGTCATAACAGTAGTCTGTGCAGTGTTCTCTTGCATTGTGCTGGGTTTTTGCTGTACCTATAGAAATGAAATAAAACAATTCATCAGGTAAATACTTATGTATCCATTTTTGATATTTCAGTTTGAATTGACTAATGTCTGAATATACTTTTCAGGAACGGATGTGGTACTAATACAGAAGTCAACACTGTAATATGAACTCATTTGCATTCCCTACAAGACGACCTCCTTGACTTAAAAAAAAAAGTAGTGCATAGATATTTATTATAAGATATTTTCTAATAATATGATGATATAATGACATATCTTTTCAAATACTAAAACATAACATTAAGTTTGCATTAATTTACACTGCATATTAAGCACTTTGTTTTTTTCTATGGCCACAGTTCTCTGTTTAAAGGTAGAAACCAGACTCTTTGTAAGTTTCTGGTGTAATATGTTATTGCTTTGTCTAGAATGTTCCACAGCAAAGCATTAAATGTATACATCACAATAATGCATGTTTTTAATAATTCATTTTGTATACATAAGTTTACAAAAGTCATATTGTATAACTTCCATTCAAAGCAAGAAGATCTCCAAGTTACACCTTTGAATAATGTCCCGTTTTGATTTTTTGTTTGTGTTTGTTACGGTACTTTACATACTCTTTTGTTTCCTGTTTGAGCAGTTGCATTGACTGTTAATAGCCAGCAGAGGTCGGACTAGCTCCAAGAAGTCCAGGATGCTGACATACATTTCCTCAGAAGGATCCTTGAAATAGCAATTTAGTGCCTTCATTTGTGCTTACGTCTTCAGCTAAGTGCCTTTCCTGTCAGCTGTGCAGAGTCTGTCCAGAAACAAAACGGAGCAAAGAATTTAAACCAGGCTCTGTTAATTATTCAGATTTAAATGTCTCAAATATGTGAAACTTTGGCTGTTTTTACACATGAAATGCTTTGTTTCTATATGAAAACATGACATGAAGTATTTTCTTATGTTTTTTTTTTTTTTATATTTATATGACAAAACCGCATGAGAAGTTTCAAATTTTATATATTTATTTCTCATTCACTTGCATGTTTTTCACATTGTTAAAAAACCAATGACAAAGGGAGTGAGAAACAAAAACATCTTGGCAAACAGATTGAAAAGGATGTTGACTGCTATGTGTGCTGCCTCCTGCCTGGTTGCTCTGGTCCTCAGTAAAAGTGCTGTGACAGGCCGTCCGTCCACCTCTATGCTGTGTTTACACTGGACAGTCCAGCAGCACCAGGCTGGATGCACTGCAGGAATGTGACCCCTGTGTCCCTGCCCTCTTCCTGGACCACCTCTCTTCAACTCCATCTCACACTTTGGTCTTCAAAATTGAAAAGCTTTAACTTTATCGCATTCATATTCTGTCTAGTCCCATTTGTGCAGCAGCAAATTATTCTATGTTGTTTTTACTATTTTGCAATAAATGTGGCCACTTGTAACGGTCATTTTTTCTTACATGCCTTGGGATTTTTCTTTAAATCTATATCTATATGGGTATGGGACAAATCAAGGTTAAATCAAGATACTAAACTGTCAAAAAACTGGCCAGAAAGTATGGTTAAGGTTGTAATGAAAGTTGGATCTTTTCGTGTCAACTCAAACTATTCAAATGAGTGTCTTTTGCTTCATCGACCCTTCCTTCTTCAAATTCAAGCAACATTCAACCTTCTCCTTTCTCCACTGCCTAAGTCTAACCCAAACAAACTAGGCCAGTCTTTCCTCTGCTGTGTGGGAGGAACGCTCCACATGTCAGACACACGCACAACATAAACATCATCCAATCAGAGGCAGAGGCATCCTGGAAAAGACAAGGGTCGTTGCAGGAAACTGAGAAAGTGAAATGACGAGAAAGATTACGGATCATTCCTTTTATGATACACAAATTTACACTTTATAGTTTTTATTACCTCTACACACAGTATGCAGGCCTGAATTTAGAAAAATGAGATAAAGTATTTTGCTAATGGTCTCGTTAATAGAAGTATTTGTGTGCGGAGGTATTTCTCAGCCTGTGGTGTGTGACCTCTGCCACTCTGTTCTGTGTGGCGTTCATACCGGCGGGAATGATAATCAGATTAAACTAGTTATGAAAGTCAGATAGATTAGTTTTAGCATGGGGGAGCCCGAGCACAAGGCACAGGAGCCCAGCAGGAGATGTAGGCTCAGCACAGTGTGAGGGGGAGAGCCGGCGGGCCACTGTGACCTCACATAAGACACATACTTCATCATTTAACTGCTTTGTTCATGTGCAGTTATTATTTTTGACCAAATGGACAAAATAATCCTCAGATATTTCCCAGTCAGAGAACGGACAGTTTGTGTTTCCAAGGTACATTGTATTTTAGTAGGTTATTGTTCATTTGTATACTTTTTTTATTGGCGGATTCGTCACCTGTGTATCGCAGTGGAGATGGTATTGCTTTGTTGGTAATGTTCCCCATAAGAGTTATGGGTCAGCTCTGTGGAGAGGCGATCCCACTCACAGTAAGAATGCATGTTTGTAAAGATATTTTTGAGCAATAAAAACATGTAATTAAATGAATGCTAGAAGTTTAATGCCATACTGTGGAACATTGTAGGCAATAAAGCATCTTTAAAGGACACATATTATGCACTATTTGTATGAGTATTGGCCTGAACAGGATTTATCCATAAAGTGTGAATGAAGTTGAGTACTAATCTAGGTATGTTTTTGATGAGGGAACAATTTTATAATATGGTTAAAAGCTCAAAATGTTGTATTCACATAATATGTGTCCTTTAACTCACTTATTTACTTAAATATGACAATTTTTCAATCAGTGCTAATGGACACCGGTCCAGAGAGGTGGGCAACTGCAACACAAGGACCCTTCTCCAACACTTGACCCTGAATCTTAATCAGATTGTTCACATGTTTATCTTTTGGTCAATGTTTTTGCTCTTTGGGGTGTAGTTGTATTATCATTTTATGGTATCCGAATAAAACAGAATTGAATAACATCAACCAGTAAATGCCAAAAATGTGTGTCATATTATACTTCACAGCTGTTGTCCTCAAAAGTGTGTTGAGCAGGGAAATTGGATCTATGCAAGTGTTTTAATCTAATTGAAGCTTTAATATAAGTGATTTTGAAATACATATAAAAAGAGTCAAATTGGGATTGGTTCATTACACTTGCTAATTTCTCCCCTTCCCAGAACAACCTTTCCTCCCGGATAAACCACCAGTTATTCTTTGATGTGTCCCTTTTGTGCATCTGAGGAGGCCTGTAGCAGCTGTGCTCCTCATGTGTGGCATATGAGGAGAAAGAGTCTGGTGGAGCAGTCAGTCCTGCTTCTCCAGCTCACTGACCATGTTGTGGCTGTCAAGTCTCGACCCATCTCCCCGAGACAAGAGAGCTGACCTGGAAGCATTTATCACCCCTCTGTTTTCTGACCCCTGACCCTGGACCTAACACCAGTAAAGAACCGAGCACAAAGGATGTAAAGGAACGGATGAAGGCCTGAGGTGACCAGTGCAACTAAACGTCAATGGGCATCTGAAAAGTAACACCAGTATTACATGGATTTAAGGAGAGATTAATGTAATAAAGTAGTCGTGTTAAGTCAATCTAGGTCTTCGAAAACTATGCAAATAAAGACATAAGCAAATAAATACAGTTTTTTCAGGACCTATATAGAAATATCATTACCAAAATGATAATTTTCAAATCAAATTGTCATTGTCACTGCATTATTATACCATTATAATAAATAAATGAATTGGCATTTTATTAAATATAATTTTTACATTTCCCATTTTAACATTCCCCTGAAATTAGCAACTGAAAACCATCATCCCCCCAGTTTGTAGCGACATGCAGAGTAAAGTAGATTGCTCTTTGATGTAATGTTGAAGATTGTGACTCCTTCCTTAGCCTCTCCAGGATTGGGGCTTTGAGCAGACAGAGCGGAGGCCAAAAGGGAAGGATATATTAAGCAAGTAGAGATATTTATTAGTAAAAGGTTGCATTCATCACCAATTTCTAGAATTCCTATAGCTTCGATTTCTTGGGGCTCAGACAGTTTGAACTGTCAGATTGCTGATTTGTTGACCTGGTTTATGGTTCATATCTCAAAAGATAAACAAAAGGGAAATACTTTTTTTTCTCATCAGCTTCAGAATGTTTTGCATTATTCAACCCAAAATATGTAATTGTTGTCAATTGAAAAGACTTTCAGCCAAGATTAATATTTGTGTAATTAGTTTGTGGAACCAAACCATAACAAATAAGTATGGATATTTCTATTAAAAATAACCCAAAGGAGTACATGGGCCTTTATCCGTCATCTGAAATTATGACATCATCAAATTCCTGTTTAAAATGAAACCTAAGCCACACGTTTGCCTGCTTTTTTGTCCTTTTTCATTGGGATGAGAGCAGGATGGGAATGCAGAGACGGTGGACATATATGGAACAACTCTTGGAAACACCATTACATAAATGAAGCATTCTACTGTGACCACCAATAGTGGTCCAGATTGTGTACTTCTGGTTTTGGCTGATGCAACTCGAACCAGCTCATGACACTGTATGCCAATTAGTAAATCATTTTCACACGTGTCAACTATCTATGGCAATAAATTCCACTTTCATACAAACATATCCTTGCCCTACTGTACTGAATGTAGTCTTAACATGCATTTTTACTTTTTGAAATCATAATAAATCAAGACTGATTCTTCCTTTGCCAAAATGTTGTTGTGAAAACTAAATAAAGCTGTGGGCATAATCCAAAAATACTCTGCGTGTATTAAGGAGATGTGCACCTGCTCATTTGTTGCAGCACACTGGTGTAACTATTGACTTCTAAGACCGGCAAAAACTAAGCTCACAATTAACATACCTTACCACCTGTGCTCCCTAAAAGAATCAGGGTTGAAATGCATCTCACACATGTTAAGTGGCCAGTGGAAAGACTAGGCACTTGAACACTTATAGGACAAACCGACATAGGGCTGTTTCCAATACGCACACCTCCAGAGTGCCTGTAGTCCTATACGCGTGGGTGCAGAAGACGAGCCAGTATATTTGAGTGTAACGGGAGACATCTGAGACATCTAGAAGGTCATTCCTGGATTGTGGCCACTGGGCTTTGATCATTTTCTCGTCGCCTCCGAAATAGACCCTGGGAGGACACAGAACTGGCAGCCTCCCACCTCCCTCTGTGTTTGGGTAAGTGCGAGCGTCCAGGAAAAAGACACTGACAGCCAATCCGGTTCTGTTTATATAGTGCACAAGCTCAGGTTTGCATGAGTGCGTTGATGCAGTTGTGTGAGCTACTCTTCTTCATGGGGTTTATCTGAAATGGGCTGATGTAATGAGACACAGTGAGGTTTAGGGAGGTTTTCAGGGCCGTTTCTAACTTTCTTGGGGCCAAATGCAAAATGCAGTTTGAGGGCCTAACTGCAAATGATGATCTACACATAATGCTACCATCTTTAAACTTTCAGAAGCAATAATGGATGATGCATCAAATTAGGAACCTAAATATGTGTTGTCTAAAGCTGAGGAACATTTAAAAATATATGCATGTAATTCCTGACAATCTTTATAGACATTAAAGTTAAAGGTGCACTAAGTAACTTTTATGGTGGGGAGAGCCACCACCTGCTTGTCTCCATGGAGATTATAGCTTTGTCTGGAAAGTTCCACAGTGTGTGTTTATACATAGCTATATTGCATGAATTAAATTACAGGGGCTAAACAAAATATCTTTAATAACACTAAATAGTATTCCTAGTGAGAGCGGGGTGGCCTCACCACAGATCTGACCTGTAACTAGGACTGGTGGCATCACCTGCTTGTCTCCATTTAGATAGTTAAGTGTAAAGCCATACTGTGGAATATTCCAGGCAAAGCAATAACATCTTCATGGAGAGGCAGTTACCAGAAAGTTACAGCACCGTTGAGTTAAGGTCAGTTGCGTTTGCATTTCATCCTTCAGTGCTGCTGCAATTGTCAGGAGCAGTGGACTCAGGATTCATCTCCTGGTCTTTAGTAAGACTTGGTCAGCACTACAGTAGCGGGAGTATTTTGCTGCATGAGCCTGTTTTGAGTTAAGTCACTTCGTTTAGCCTGGATGTGGGGCCGAGCAGCTCTGAGCATCTGAACGGTTTGCTTAAAATGGCTGTAATTATATAAGTAAATAATTAGGTATTAGCTCAATTCTGCAATAAACGGTCACAAGGAAGTGTAACTCCTGTGCTCATCTCAAGTCTAGGTAAGTGAAGAGATTTGTGCGCAGAACGACGTAAAAAGCAATGTCAGACTGATTTATGAACCAATTCAAGAAGACAGAAACGATAACATTTGTTTGAAGATTTACTACAAAGCAGAGAATAAATCAATTTAAGCCCTATTTGATTTAAGTAACTGTGTCTGTGAGGTGCTGATAAACCCATGAAGCATGCTTCAGAAATCCATTATATTTGGTAAAAAAAGTTAGACAAGTAACCAGGTGTTTTCCAATACAACAGGGGAACAATTTATTAGATTCATGTTCTCCGTTTCACACTGGTTTTCATCCAAACATGGATCTAAGCACCATGAGATGACGACTATCCTCTGCTGCATTCTCAATGCTCTCTTGAATAAATGCCCAGAATCTTCTTTCTCGATTTGAAACTTCGAAGAGAAAAAGAGCCAATGTTTGGTTGCATTTCAAAAACCCTGGGAGGCCCAAAGGCACTAGCAACAATCCATTATAAAAGTATTGCAGCATCTCATCTTTCTCACATCCCAACTCAGGGGAGAGAGGCCGTGCATGTTTGGCCGGCTTTCTCGACAGGTCCGCGGAGACAAAGCACTGGAAGGCGGAATACATGTTGTTAAAAAGTGTGTAACCATAGGACGCGCTGGGGCGCCCCTTCCTGTTCACAAGCAGGACCTGAAATATAGCAGATGCATTTGGTCAAGAGAATAATCAAACCAGCGAACAAAGACTTGGGTGTGAATCAAAATCAATTGGAATCATGTTATATGCAAACATACCAGGGAAAATTAGACGCCCAGAGGAGAGATTTGAACATTGCAGAGTGAAGAAAGAATTTTTAATAAGGATTTGGGGAATATCTTTGTCAATCAATACAGCCACATTTTTGATGTTTCTTTCACAAAAGAGCTGCCAAGTGTCTTGATACGAAATGATAAAGTACTTTGCTAAATAAATCTCCTCTTTTGTCTCTTTTGGAAGGCGTTTAAAACTTTGAAAGTCTGCATGACGTTCCACTAAATCTAATAATAAATCTGTATTAAATTATTCTTCATCAATATAGTGGATATTATGACGCAAATGCACCGCAGCTCGATCCATTTCACCTCCCTTAAGAGTGCACAGACTCACCAGAGGCAGTTTTCTCTCCTCAAGAAATCAATTTGTTGTCAGTTATTGATTGAGTTATGTCAGAAGGAATAAGAATAAAGATATCTGTAAGTTTGGAGGTTGAGATGTATTAAATATACATCAAAGCCAGAAACGCCTGGAAGAGAAAGGAAAAACCAAGGGAAATACAAAAAAATAAACTCCCAAAAGATGGACTCTGGTTTTAGAGGGCACGTTTCATTTATTTATTATTTTCTATCATGGTGAAACTTTCATATAAAGACATGTTTAGGTTTAGAATGAATTTAGAATTAAAAATATGTGTGTAATAAATTGTTATGTTTGATAACTTGAATAAACTTTCAGACTATAATAAAATATATAAATAAAAGCACTGCCTCTTTCCATTGCAAGAACCTTGACATTGCTGCTAGCTTTTATCAATGCCGTTTCTTTAAGTATCAATGCATGAGACAGTTGATAATTGGAACATTTTGCCTGTCAAAATTAACCACATCTATTACCGTCTCAATTCAGGCATTCAGGTTCTGCCAAAAATCTTTGTAAATCCACCAAATTATTCCGCTTCTCCAGAGTCCAGGAAAAATCCACTGAAAACAAACCAACAGCCAAGAAACATTTTGAGAAAATATTACAGATATGACAAATTCTATTCAAAAGAACAACGTGGCAGCTTCGAACTTCAATTTGATGCAAACCAAATGAAACCAAATTTGAATTTAAAACACTGGAATTCAATGGTAACCATGCGCCGCCAACGCCGACCACAAAAAATGCATTGTTGAATATCAAAAAAATATCCGATGCTGTTTTTTGTTTGACTGTTATTTTACCAAACCAGAACTGGAAGAAAGAAATAACCAAAATCTCCATCTTATTGAAAAGCACATTAGGCTTTTTGAGGACTTTTCTAGTACTTTCTAATAGGGAATAAATTGACTTGGGAGCAGACCCCTCCTGTCAAGCTGTTCATTGCGCTTCCATTTAACTAAATACCCCTCAAAACCTCTCTTCATAAACCCCTCCCCCTTTGCTGCACCCCCGCCCGGCCAGCCCCACTGCCCTCTTGTATCCGGCCATTTAGCGTGACAATCCATTATTTTGACGGCTCGCAGGCAAAGAATAGACACTGCAGAGCTGACTTTGAGGGCCCCCTTTTTGGACTCCTTCTTCCCGATTTCATTTTGTGCATGTTTTTTATCATGTTATACCTTCAACGTACTCTTCCCCCCCCCCCCCCCCCGCGCCCCTCCCATGATTCGGTGGTGTATTGGTTCATAGCTGGCAGCCTTTTGGAAACCCGAGCAGGCCATAGAAAGTAGCTGGGTTAAAATGTCTGGAGTTGACCCCCTCCCTCTCCAGCGCAACACTCCTCCACTTATACCCAGTGTACCCTCTTTTGGACACACACACTTATCCGTACGAGTTGGGTCTGGTCCCCCCGCCAGCACACACTTATCCCCCCCCGCCCCACCCACCACTGGGCTTTCAGCATACTGACACCCAAGCACCTCCAAACGGTCCCGCACCCATCAACTTCTGCTGCATTCTACCCTACCCGAGGAGGGGGAGTGATGTTTTCTAAACCTGAATACCAAGGCTCAGTGAAGGGGAACTTTGCTCCAAAATATGTTGTGACTTGTATTGTTTTGTATCAGCGTGTAAAAATGCAAAAGAATATTGAGTTGGTGATGAGCATCCCACTGGTCATCTCATTTTATGTCATGAGTTTTTTTATTTGCTTCCAAAGTTTAAAAAAAACAATATGTTAACACCAATACAATATCGCTGCCATCATCACTGCTGTTCAATATTATACAAATGCAATATTATAATGTGAATAATCCCACCAACTGTAACTGTAGTCACCCCTAAACTCCATGTGCATATCTAATTATCACTATGTGCATATGTGCTGTGTGCGCTTTATTTTATTTAGGATGCAGTCAATTTAGATAAAAGTGTATTTAGGTTTAATTTTTTGTATTTTTGTTTGTTCTCTCCATCTTTATTATTTAGCTTTTTTTTTTTCATTTTTCTCTTGCTACTGTTCTTTATATTGCAACTTAGAATCATATTTCTTCATTGGTGAACAAATAAAGGTTTCTTTTTAAAAAATATGAATGACAACAAAGAATATTCTTTAGTACACAGTGGTAGGGTTCTTTTGGGGCTTTTGGAACAACCCAATTGACTATAAATTATTTGAACAACATATAACCTTTACTCATCCTATTTAGCATGGTTTTGATTTGACAAAATTAGATATAATGACTTTCTTATTATTACTTAACTTGTTATACATAAATGAACTGATAATGAATTAATACTCCTGCCATCCTGTTAGTGAAAATTAATGGCAATCAAAACTATACAGTCGATTTTAGATATGTGGAGTATAATGCCATCAAACTGAAATCCTTCCTAGTTTCCCATGCAGTAGCAGTCAGTCTGTTTTATTATTTCTGCCCTTTCCCAATGAATCCCACAAACATAGGACTTATGTGGAAAGTATTTGCTCTTGTGCAATAGTAGAATTCAGTTTCATTCCTGGATTATCTACATTGCCAGTATGAGGTGCAATCGGAGTAAAAGTTCAGTTGCTTTCTGCACTTACAACAGCTCTGGGATTTTAGGATAATCATGTGAGTCAGAGGCACATGAAGAGAAGATTTAAATTCAGGGTTCAGACTGTGGCCTCCTGCATTAAACGGCTCTCACTGCTCCCAAGCCTCTTACACTATTTCCCTCTGGACTGTGTAAAATGTGTGTCAGCCTCTCAGAAGTGTGGCCAAGGCAAACACCTGGCACGGAGCGCAATCTGCTACATTTCACCTTCTACTACACAAATACGCACTCAGGAGATCATATACTTTCACACAGCCGGGCGCACTATATATACACATGTGCATGCCCAAAACAGGCTGCAAACAGAGGTAAAGGAAGATGAAGCAGTATCATAAGATCTTAGAGCAAAGTTTGGATGTAGTTGTGTCAAAGATGCCTGATAAGCATAAGCTTCAGTCTACACATTTTCGGTCTTTTTGCATGTCAAGTGTTACCGTTTCGGGAATAATGTACTAATATACCTGTGAAATAAACTAACTACCTAACTGAAAGCACCCAATAATGATTTCTCAAAAAATAAAGACATCCATGAATCAAAAACTCTGAACTGAGCAAAGAACAAGCAACCTGTCTTATATTGTGACGTAGGAGAACTTGTGTGCCTGTATTTCAAAAGAAATAAAATAAATATCAATAATAATATATCAAAATAAAGAAAATTAGCAATTATTTTATTTTAAAGGGGACATACAGTATTATGCCAAATTTCATGAGTGTGTTCTCTCATTGTATACTTAAAGTTGTATTGATTGATACCTGCATGTTTGAGTAATTCTGTATAGTCCTGCAACTGAGGCTCAACTGCTCAGAAAATTCCTGTTTTCACCTACCCCCTATCCCCGCCCACATCCCTGTACTGCGGTTATTTTTCAAAAACACAAACAGACACGTTTCAAAAACAAAAACATGTAAATCACAAACAAAACAGAAAACATATACGGTAACCAGAACATGATACAGTGAGAGAACAAAATAGACAACAGCGGCACAAGACGTCTGACAAAATTTCGAGGCACAAGTTGTCCAATGTGCGTGTGCCATTTAGTCTAAAGTCTGATAAAAAGGTCCATTTTCAAATTGAGTCCAAAGGTAATTTTTCCATTTTGAGAATGTCGGGTATAATTTGTGTCCAGCCCTTGATTGTTGGTTCAGTTTGTGCCAGCCATGCTTTTGTGATGGCCTTCTTTCCTGCTCCCAGAACTATTCTCCAGGTATCCATTTATTGTGTCCCTGGCAGGATTTTAATGGCCCAGATATACATGGTTCTGAAGGTAAGCGGGATGCCCATACCGAAAACATTTGGGCACATTTCTGAAGCAAAAACATTTGATAATCATCAAAGGGATTTATATTAATATTGCCAATCCCAACTAGAAAGGGGAATGTGTTACTTTTTAGTTTCTTGGCTCGGGAGTGATCTTCTAGTTGATGAATCACTGAATAACAAATTTGAGAAGAGTTTTCCAAAATGTAGAAACAACACCACATGTGCAAGGAAGGGCAGCCACCAAACAGAAAACTCTTTGGGCTCCACCTCCTCTGTCCGGTTCTGCGCTCCCTCCCTGGTGGCGTGTCATATTTCGGGGGATAATAGGTGTCATGGTGAGCCCCCTTTGGTGTCAGCGCTCTGGGGGACTTGGGTGACACACACACACACTGTAACAGACCATGTGAGTGCAGGCAGCCCATTCTCTCCACCCTGGGAACCACAGCGCATTGCCCTCTCGTCTTTCCCTAATTCTACTGGCTCCTTTCTTGTCCTCCTCTGACTTTGTTTACAAGCCTCTTCGAGCTTTATCCCGCACGTTCAGCCACTCAAGGTTTTCTGTCGCGGTGATCAAAGCAGGGGGTCCGCCGCGAGTCGCTTCTTATTCTGTCTCTTTTATTGTCTCCAGACGCGCCGATTAATTTAAAGCCATGTTAAGTCAGCGCAAGTGCAGCAGTAGCAGTGGATCACAGGGAAGCCACAAGCACGTTTCTGAATCATACCGTCATCGCTGGAAAACTGCCAGTGACTAAATGGTTATGATAATGTGTATAAATATAGGGCGTGTTAATAGAGGTAGATTTGTATTTGATTTTTTTTACTGTTATTGTAGAAGGAGATATGTCAAAAGATCAAGACTGATTCCGTTTTAGAAGTGTGAAATATTTGAATATTGAAGGTGCACTATGTAACTTTTCTGGTAGAGGGTCCACCACATGTTCCATAGTCAGGTAGTATTAAACATATTCATCTCCATGGTGATGTAATTGAATAAATGCAAGATAAATAAGTTGATTACATTACTCTGGAACAGGCAAAGCAATAATCTCCATGAAGATAAGCAGGGAAAAGGTTACCTAGTGCGGCTTTAAGTAAATCTGTCTATCATTAAAGTGCTGATTAAAAATAAAAGAACAGAAACTTGCAGTATATTCTTAAAAACAAGAGTATACAGTGATATGTATGAACTTTTGCGGTTGTGTGTGGAACTTACATCTCAAACACGACCTTTTCAGGTACGTTTTTGCGCATGGATTGATGGATTGATGGATTGCCATAATATTGTCTTCATGTATTGATCAGGAGAACACCAAAAATGTCAAAACATATTATCATCATGACTTTCTTGTGCACCACTCCACTCATCACCCAAACAGAACCGCAATGGGAATGACCAATGAAACAAAGCAGTAGATGAAAAACCGTCTCGAGAATCTCTTCCACCAAGACCGGGTGAAACCGGTCTGGCAACTGGGAACAACAAGGTTTTATATTACACTTGTTCAAATATATTGCCTAATGTCAAAACATTGAACAGGATCTGCACAAGAGTAATTGTATTGTGACTTTAACATTTGATAAAGGCAGAGTCTATGGTATGGCCAAAAAGATTTGCTACTGTCAAACTGTGGCTACACTTGTGGAAATTGGCAATTAAAGTGGACATATTATGTATGCTATTTAACTTCAATGAGCTTTTAACCTTGTTGCAAAGGTGTTGCGGTGTTTTCATCAGTATGCTCAAAGCTGTTCTCCGACTGATTCATGCATGTTTGATTACTCCTGGCTAGACTACTCAGATAATGTCTGTTTTCACCTACACTCTATCCCCGCCCGCATCTATGTACTTAGACTCTGTGACACATGTAGGGTCCTAAATGTCACATGTCACATAGACACTTTTCAAAAATAAAGAATAACAATCCGCTGCTTGTTTCGGTGAAATGCTACTATGAAGGCTTATCAATTCTGCAGGAAGTCAGAGGACCTGTGTCTATTACTAAGCCGTTTTAGATCAATATAATGCAGTTTACGATTAACAAAATGTTTAAATAATTATGTCATAGTTCAATACTAACCTGAAAAGGTATAATACTGTACTCCTTTAAATGCAGACATCTGATCCAAAACCTTTGATTGAAAATACTTTTTTGTTTGATCTTACAACTGCTGGTATATAATAAATCATGATTTCTCTCTCCTGTTGCCCAAAGTTTGTTATGTGACAGACATTTGATAAACTGCCATGACCTAGACCTGTATTCAATTTCATGTATTGCATTACGCCTTCTCTATCCCCCCCATTCTAACGTGACATTTGGGACAACACTAGCGGCCACAAGGCACACACAGGGATGGGAGTGGGACAGCGGAGATTTACCTGCAGGTGATGTGTGTGGGAGGCTTTCGTACTGCTCCGATTCTGCCACCTCAGGCTATAGAATACTGTATATAGAGTTTACTGTAACCTGTATCGTGGCCAAAAAAACTGTTTATGTTATTGTGTTTGTTCTTATGCTTAAATCTGTTAATCTGAAATTTAATCCAATGAAAGCTTCTCTTCTTACATAGCAGACACCTTGGCCAAGAGTTTAACCAATCACAAAGCAGAATTACGAACGAATCTGCTCCACAGCCCTCACTGCTTAACAACTCGTACAATAAAGACACAGAACACATTCCTTCACTCTTTTACAGTGGTGAACAACACAATATGTTCACAATAGCCACCTTTTACGTCTATCCAATTGCTGTTTATAGTGTGTTGATTAAAGATCTTGGAAACTGTAAGAGTAAAAAGAAACACACATACACACACATGCAAAAAACAAAACAACTTTACTATCTTACTGTCTAGTGCAGAAGCTAATTGAGTGGTCAACTTATTTGCTTGCCTGGGATCCAGACTGATTCTCCCTCTATAATCTGTTCAGAAGATTTCAGTCTGGTCACCATCTCAAGCCAAACTCTAACAGAACCGTGCAGTCAGGTTTGTTTAGTTCCGTTACGCATGGGAAACGGAGAAGCTCACTGCTCATCTATGTATCATTTTCAACAAATCAAACTTCTCTTCCCACTGATTATCAGATTTTAGTGCTTTGCTCATTGATTCTGTATAAATCTGTGAAGTCCTCCTGTGATATTTTCTTTTTTGTTCCTTTTTTCTCATAAGCAGACATATTTGTATTTGTATAAGCAAACCATGCACGTCCCTGATTGGCTAATCACATTTGGTCAATCACATCCATCTGAACTCGGGGAAATGAAGCCGGTGACCTTACATCTTTGTAAAGTAAAAGCGTATTCAGAACATATTTGAGACAAAATACCGGTACAGGTGTGTTTTTTGTGTAATCGGCATTGTGTTCCTCATAAAATATGAGGTTGGTTACAGTAGCTTTTAAAATAAAGTGAACATAATTGCTACATGCGCAATCCTAAAATACTGTTATAGAATTGCATGTGACCTGAAATAGCCTATTCCATCTCTTATTTACTCTTAATTAATTAATGTGTTTACTATGTCTCTGGGCTGCATCCAGTTGCTGCCAGTGTGTGTGAATCTGACTCCTAGTAACAGTTGTCCCGTGTGCTAAACAAACCAAGTTACCATTTTAAAACCCAGGCTCTTTTGAATCCTCCGGCTGCACGTTCATACTTCTCCTTCTATCCTCTCCGCACTCACATCATCATGACTTAAAGCAGGGGAAGCCATACCAAAACTGAAAGCTGAGATTGAAGGTGCCAAAATTTGGCCTGGAAACGACAGGATTTTAATATCAATACAAACAAAGATATCCTGTGTGATCCCAGTTAAGGCTGCACGTATGACACCTGAGCCTAAATCAAAGCATGGGCTGTCAGCAGTTAAATAAATGCACAACCACACTGTTTGAATATTCAAGTTATCTGATTAAAAGCTAAGCCTGGGCATAAGTATAACAAACATCCACTTTATGGGATTATTCTCAATCAAATAAACACAAGTATTTATCCACTTTTCCTGAACCTCAGAACGTCATAGAATCTACTCATATTCTATGCTGTAATAGTATGTATTTTCACTGTATTTTATTGTAATATTTTATTGGGATGTTAACAATTATACTGTAGCATAAGAAATATTAAATAAATAATGATGATAACAATAATGCATTAGTCGTATAGCACTTTTCCAGGCACCTCAAAGTCACTTTACAATTCCATACCTTATTCATTCACTTCATTCTTGGTAGTAGCATACACATACAAGGTGGGTGAAGTGTCTTGCCAAAGGACTCAATTACAGTAAGCACTGGTCTGAGCGGGGTTCAAACTGCTGACCCTCATGTTGAGCAGTCTAACCACTGAGCCTCTGTTGCACCATTTAGGGTAGCTTTTGAATTTAGGAGAAATAGAGTAAGGCAAAAAACGTTTTGTGTGAAGTAGACCACTTACCTAAGTATGACTTGATGGGAGTACTACCTGTCAAATACATGTTCAAATACCAATGCATGGCCATTAACAGTATGTTTTTGTTGTTCCAGGTACCAAGGAGTGTGCATGTCTAGAAAAGAATGACAGCATGATGCATCAACACTTGGACAGTCACTGTGGCCTCAGTCAACATGACATCTGTCAGCAGATAAAGTGGGAAAGATATAATTAACTTCTCAAACACAATGTTTGACTCCACTGTTTCCTAGTCACAACTGTTTTAGTAGTTTCCATAGAGGCTGCATTGACTGGTCTCTAATAGCACAGTAATTGTGTAATTTGAAAGTTGCACAATGCAACTCTGTTCCCAGTACAACAATAACACAGCATGTGACAGCCATTACTTTCTACTGTAGGAACACCATAGAATTAGTCCTTAAAACAACATGTTATTTCAATATCACAGTGTGTAACTGCACCTTGTCTCCTCCAATATGTTGGGGAAGTGCAAATCAAGATGAAAAACACTACAGCACCATTTTTGACACAAAACTACACAATTACTATTCATTAACACAGAAAAAAATATTCTGAAAGGAAAATACATTTTTCTAAAATTAAGAAATATTTGTCACACAATGGATATGCCCACTATTTAGAAAGCTATGTTTGCTATTTATGACAAGAAGTGTATGAATGACTGCTTTGGTGGATAGAAAGCATTTACCCCTGCAGTTACAACAAATACTGTTGGTCCTAAACTGGTTAGCTATTCCCTATCCACCTTTATTTGATTATCTGAGCTGAAAGTATTGATACAAAACAAGACAGTGATGAAAGCTGTGTGCTGACAGCTAATGTTGTAATCTCTCCCATTCTACCTCCCCAGCCTTTGAGTAGGACATGTTTGATCCACTGTCACATCCTTCTCTGCTCCCTAATCCTTTCTTTGTTTTTTATTTGGTCCTGTCTCCCCTCTTCCAAAAGCATCAGTATTTGTCATCACTGCAGGAGGTACAGTTGAGAACACTGATAATCTTTCCATCCATTTCTGTGTTGCGTGCTATCCATCTGCGTTTTTGTCTTACTTTTCCTCCATTTCGGCTCTTCACTCATTCACACCCAGCATCACTACAAACAGAACTGTGCCCCCCTGACCCGTCATTTGACCCCATTGCTGACCGCATACTCCCACTACAGAGGCTGGAGGATTAGTCGCTATGGAAACAGTAACTCTACTTGTGTCCAGTTTTCTTTTGTTTTTCTTTGATTTCAAGAGTAGTGGCAAGTATTTGTAGTTGGAGAGATTCTGAGTTATTGGCTGAAGGAATCAGAATCAGAAAAGGTTTATTGCCATTGTCAATGCACAAAATTCACAAACATAGGAACTTGTTTCGGAGTTAAGGTGCAACATACAACTATGGACAATAATAAAAACAACATATATGAAATCAAAAAGGGCACGCATCAAAGAAAACTATTTAAATTTACTATAGTATAAAATAAAAATAGGTTTACTATGTACACAAGAATTTACAGTTAAATTTACAGATGTAGTGCAGAAAGTGAACAGTGCAGTGAGTGATTGATTAAACTGTATACGTGTATACGTGTGCGTATAAGCCAAAAAATAAGGAGGAATGCCCTATGACCTCGAGATTCCTGTAGTCGCAATAGCTGCTTAGTTGTTCCATGTCGGAAATAACTCTAATAACTCAGTGCAAGATAAATGAAACCTGGTGCACATATACAGAGTCATTTGAATGTTTTAATGCACGCCCGCATTGGGGGATTGCATTCTGGCACAGCCCACTCACCCGCTTACATAAAGAAGATGAAGGCAACCTGACCCTGTACATTGGGGAGATTCTATTTCAGTTTTGCCTTCCAAATCAAATGGATGGACGAAGTAGGACGTTCTCTTTTTTACTTCATTTTGTCTAATATTTTAACTGTTAAAAAGTCACTCCAAAGATGTCCAAAGATTCGCAGGTCTTCCATATGAAGCTGGTGTCTCGATGTTTTCACTGATCAGGTTATTAAAGAATGAACTGTTATCTACAATTAGTGGCAAAAGTAACTACACAAATAGCATAGGCCAAATCGCATTAACTAACTGTAACAGATTACTTTAACTAATTATATTAAAGAGGAAATATTATTTAAAAAGAACTTTTCTGAGGTTTTAATCACATTAAAACAGCATTCCTTCATCTTTAGCTTAGTCAGAGTTGTATTTTGATTGATTGATTGATTCATGCATGTTTGACTAATCTTGTATTATTCTGCATTTGAGGCGCGAGTGCTCAGAAAAGTTCTGTTTTCACCTACCCCTTGCTCCGCCTACTCCTCTGTACTTCCTTATGAAAATTTAGGTCAAACAAGTATGGTTCAAAATTGTCAGGTAACCATTTCTAACAATAAAAACAAATACCGGTAAATAAAATGTGGTGCTTGATACAGTTAGATTTGACTAAGAAGAGGCAGGGTTTATCAGTTCTGCAGGTTTGAACAGGAAGTCAGTGGACCCATTTCTATTTGAAGTCATTTTAGATCAGTGTTGTGGTTAACAATTAACGAAATGTAAAATAATGACCTGTGTATGTTGTAATTTTTTACTATATACATAAAAAAGCACAATATGTCGCCTTTAATGCCTTAGTCTTATAGTGCTTCGCCAGATGCTCAAAGTTGCTTGCATCTCATCTCAGCCAATGGGCAAGTGGGTGAAATGTCTTGCCCATGGACACAAAAACATTAAATATGGTCTGAGCAGGATCAAACTGACCTCTAACCACTGGGCTACTGCCATAAAGTGATTAAACAGGGAAATTAATTTGTTCCAGAGGAGGAGCAACTTTTAAGCGCAATGGAAAATTGTAAATAACAACATGACAATTTGGATGTTGGATCAATATAGTTAAATTGAGGTTTAGGTTGATTTGTTATTTTGAGTCTCCACCTCAACATATAACCACACATTTGAGGTTGTTTGAGCCCCATCCAAACAACTTCCTTCCTTTAAACCAAGAACATAACGCCTCAAGTTAAATATAACGTCAGTGTCTCCAGAGGCGGCCTTAGGTTTAGTGTTCCATCCACAACCCAACCTGCTTCCTGCCTATTCACAACAAACTGATAAATCACCAGATCAGATTCCACGCACCCATTTCCAAAAGCAATGTACGCTAAACAAAACTCTACAGAGACTGGGTGTGTGAAGGAAAACAGCCCAATTATGTTACCTTTTAGCCACCAAATTCTGATTTTATGACAAATTTTATGAGTGACATATTTTATGAAAATAAATGGGCAAAATGCAATATAACAGTTTGTAAATCAGCCACAGGCCCCATGGCGTCATTCGAATCAGAGTTGGCAGATCGGACCATTCCGGAGGTCAAAGTTCAATTCCAAGGTGTTTAAATATGAGCTAGCACCACCACCCAAAACGCAAATGTGGCCATTCCTGCACTCAGAAACGTAACCAAAGCCATGGTTCGTATGGCAGCTGACCAGACCGAGTGGAGTCTGGGTGGGCTTTATAAGTTACACATGCAACAAGTTGTACATGTGCCATAGAAATCCTTCAAAATGTCTTCTTTCAGCTACTTAGGAGATGCATGCGCCAGAGACGTGACTGGCTGAAAACAACGGGATTTGTGTAGAAGTGTGGTTCAAAATGGAATTAAGAAACACATCCACGCAGTCCTTATAAAGACAATAAAATGCGACAGAGAAACTATTATGGCTTTAGCATGGGACTATGTAAGTACACTGCAAAGATATACATACTTTATTTGTCTGGAGATTAACGCCAATGAATTAGATATGTTAATAATGTCATACCTGATTTTTACCCACTTCCCATTGTGAAAAACCAAAGAAGCTAATTTTAAACTGGTTGCAGTGGTCCAAACATATTTCTCACTTTCAAAACACAATTTTAGCCCCCCATTTCTTCACTATAAAGACTTAATAAGTATTTTCCAGGCCGGAGCAGAGTCGGTTTTAATAATTAGATGCAGAAAGCACACAGCAGTCTCATTTTGACCCATTACATTAATAATAAATCTGTATTAGGGCAAAACTAATTTTGCTCAACTTGGCTTAACATTTGGTACAGCCACTATAACTAAATAAATATTGTAGGGAGATATTTTTGCTTGAACAAGAAAAAAAAATCAGCATTTAGATGGGGGTAGATGGTATTTAACTGCATGGCCAATTATATTTAATTGGTGTGTAATGAATGAGAGAGGGAAAAACAAGCTCCAACCACAAGAGGGCTTGCACTCTCTCTTTGCACAACGTGGAGATCTTGCATCAAACACATGTCTAATACGGGCTAAACAAGAGGCTTAACTAATCAAGTTGGAAGTACTGTCTGGTTAGGGACTGATCCAGCCCGGTAATAGAGTGCCAGGAATCAATGGATTTACATGACAAAGATGACAAAGAACTGCTCTGATCCTCAAAGACGGACCAGATATGAGAGAGCAGAAATCCTCCACTGCAAATACAACATGTTCCCAGCATGTTTGGATTTCGACACAATCAAAATGGGTTGATTCTATAACTTTTGTGTAAGTCATCATCAACACTGTGATTAGCTCTGCGCATCATAGCAAGAAGCTCCCGAGTTTGATTCCCAGGCCGTGTTGTGCGTCCCAGTGTGGAGCTGCATGATCTCCCTTTGTCTGGAAGGGCTTACTCTGTGTACTTTGGTTTGCCCATCAACCTAAAACATCCACAATAGGCGAATGCTGCAGATAGGTGGTCCTGACTGAGTCCCGACCAAGCCTCTTACAACATCTGGAGGTCTGTTGCACGCTGTTCCTGAGCGGTGGCCTCGGAGGCATTGAAGGTTGCAGGTCAGATGCAGAGGACTATATGAGCATAATTAAGTCTGCCTCAAGTCTCTCTTAAAAACATACATTTAAAGAAGTTTTTATATTGTATGCGATGAACCTGATATTATTTTTTACAAACTATTCAATAACTATTTTCATAATAATCAATACTCAATAAGCAATACAATACAATACTCTTCTTGGAATTATGTTAGTTTGGGGCCCCCATGAATTTTAGCCAAATTTCCATTGGTTTGCTTTTGATAGGTGCGGTCCAAAAGACAATTGTTTAAGTAAATCAGCTGTGAACTAGGCCGTTTGTGAGGTCCAAAGTGTGCAAAAACACTCCAAGGGGAACCAGTCAGGGTACCGGGGCCAGTTGAAACATGCCTTTTGTGCGAGTCCCATCCTAAACTTTTCCTTTTGGACGTCCCTGTCTTGAGGCACTTTGGCTCTCTCTGGACATGGGTAAATTGCTCTGCTCTGTATAAAGTGATGACAAGCTGTAAAAGCCAAAGCGACTGTTAGATAATACAAAATGAGCCGGAGAGACAGAGAGGGAGAGTGAAGAAGAAAGCACGGGGAAGAGATGACAGATCGCGAGGCAGAGATCTGCTTTTATTGGACTGTTTCTGGAAGCAACAAATGTTCCCTCAACTTTACAGGGGAAAATGTTCCCACAAAGAATTTAACAGAGTTTAGAACAACCAAAGAAGAGACCAGTTTCTAACCTTTAAACCATGAATGTGTTGGGCTAACCTTTGAGGGGATTTCCACATAAAGTCCTGTTAATTCCTAAGAGTGCTACAAAAGACAAAGGACATGCGTAATTGACGAAATCCTGGGTCACCAAGGAGTAATTAGTCACAATAACAACAGTGCGTTAAACAGATCCAGTTCAGAGCCAAGAGTTCACAGTGAGTTTTAGGAGGAAGCCACACTGCAGAGGAATGCTTGTCTATATTGTTTACAAAAGGCAAACTATAGTTTATGGTATGTATTTACAAGAGGTTTAAACAGCAACACATCTTAAAAATAATGAAAAGTGACATTGAGGGACAGCACATAATTTGGGAGTATTTAAATGACTGTGAGTTTACAGCTGGTACGATCCAGATGGCCAGAAGGGCAACACGTATGCATCATGCAACGTTCAATTCCCAGCTTTGGCCAAGTTACAAGAAGATACGGTACCACTTTGTAATTATGACGTCAATAAGCTTTAATAAAGCATGAGCACTATTGGTTCTTTATGAATGAAGTCTTTGTTCAAGCTTTATTACGGCTATTAAAAGTGTAGTTATTATAAAGTGTTACCAAAGATACATATTTTATACTGATTTCCATTGTGAAGACCAAAAGGTATTCAATGAGGAAGATTTTGGTGGAAATATCTCTTATGCATTTACTGAATTTAAGGGGTTTTCAACAGTGAGATGCAACCGGTGCTTAAATGAGGTAATGTTCATAAATATAGATTTATTGGAGGTATAAAGCTAAATTTATGGTACAAAAGGTGAAGAATGATACTGATAAGTCTTTTGTAACTCCCTAAAATCTAATGAACAAAATGTCTTACTGATATGTTTAAGATATGCAGTCTTCCACCTCCAGTTGTAAGCTCTTTATTTGAATTCTAGTTCCACAAAGTAGCCACCCTTAAGTTCCGAGGTCACGTTTGTGTTCCTCCATCCTCACCTCCTCTTCTCTGCCTCCCTTGCTGCAGCAGTGGTCGCTTCCCTGGGGGACAGGTGCGCCACTCGGCATATCTGCATTCACTAAGGCCTCCTCCCTGGCATTATGGGACAGGTGTGGGGTGGATTGGCCTCACAGCGACCTCCTCTACCTCCAGGTGCTGAATGTTCTTTTTCCATCAACCATCTGCCAAATCCCCACCTGCATTTGAGCACAATTCATCATAATTATTAGCAAATTTATTCAACCAAAGTTTCATTAACACTTAGTTTGAGCGTTTTTTATTCATTAACATATTAACTGGCTGTCAAACTTTTCACACTAAGTTCCTCCATATTTTTTGAGAAGCACCTGATCAGAAACAGGTAAATATAAGGACATAACTAAACCTTAACTAAGGCTAAACCAGGTCTAAAACATAAGTGACATAGTTTTAACCCATGTTCATAGCAAAGTAGGACAAAAACATACATGGATTTGTTTCTGAACTAACTTAACAATAGACCTGGCATACCATCAGATGTGTAACACCGGTAGTACACAGTTTGCACTAAATTATAGATCATTTCAATGTATAGTTTTTGCATGCTTTCTATTTTAAATTTAATTTAACATACAGCACAGACACAATCATTAAATCTAGACCTAAACCTGTCAGAAATTAGGATGTATGAAATAAATAAAATAGTTATTTGATACATTTATACATCGTGGGAGCAGTTGGGAGCAGAGAAAAACTGCCATGCTTAGAGAGAATGAGGGTGAATGGGTTGAAGAAGTTAAAAGCAGGGGCTCATGCCGCAGAGCCACATAGAGAATGAGAGAGCCAGGCTGAAACAGACGGACATGTGATCCAGCACAGCCCGGCAGCTCTTTGTTCCCCCCTGCAGCCACTGACAGACGGGACAATAGCACCGGCCAGAGTCCCTCCCCGGCCTTTCACTGCAGCCTCTGCATCTCCTGCTCCTTCGCCCCATTCATCTCCAACACCGCAAGTTTTACAGAGAGGGAACACAACCTCTGCATCGCATTTAGTTAGTTCAAAGAAGTGAAGTTTTTTAAATATTGGACCAAATAAATAGTACACTTCCTACTAGTTGCATCGTCTTAAGTTCAGTGATGGATGTAGTACTCACAGTTTTGTTATTTAAGTAACAGTAGAGATACAAACACAACAAAATATCACGTTAAATAATCTAGTGCATATGTGCATATGAGAGATTAGACTACATATTTCACTAAAATGTAGTGAACTGACTATATATTTGAGATTTTTATAAACATTCTGCCTAGTGGTCCCAAGTTTGACCATATTTGTAAAATGTATAATTGTACTTCCTGGTTAGACATGGGCAGCAAATATGACATAGGTAGAGGTAATTCCACAACTGCTACCTAGCAACCATACTGAAAACAAGAGCCGAAATTCATATAAATTACACAATAGTTATGATGCGACAGACAAGAATACCATATAACACCTTTATTTTGTTGAACAATCATTTAAACTGTCAGAAAATTGTGTTAATTAAGTGTAAACTGTAAACTATTTTTTTCTATATATTCTTTTTTAAACATACAGAAACAAAAACTTACATAAAACAAACTAACCTATGTAAAGAAAGAGAAAAAAAAAAAATATATATATATTTATATATATATACATACATACATACATATCCACATACACAGACATACATATGCACATATAAACTTACATTTTCGCTGTTTTTCAATGGCATGTTGCATATTCATGTCATCACAGAGGGATTCTATTTTAGAACTTAGCACTTCCTGTCATTTTAAACTGTCATTTTTTGTAAATTACTACACAAACTGCAACTTCACGAATTTAAAACTACGATAAATATTTTCCACAAGTTCTAAACCACAAAACTTCTAATTAGAAAAACAGGAGAACCAGTCATATAGACATAACATTTCAAAAGAGTCAAACAGAGGGAGTTGAATTAATAACTTAATTGTCCTGGTGCTTTTTATTTAGGCTATGTATATGTGTTTGGTCAAAGCCGGAACTTGAAGTGAAAACCTGTCAAAGATGTCAAAGATGTCATCATAAACGTGCTTAAAACTAAAGGGGGAAAAAATAAACAGTCCTGTTCAAAAATGTAGTGGAGTAGAAAGTACAGAATATACTCAAGTAAAGTACAGATAACTAAAAAACTTTTACTTTTGTAGTTTGTTATGGTCTCAACTGGAACATTGAGATTCTTGTAGAAAGTGCATAGTAAGTAAGTAAGTAAATAAGTTGACCAACATGACCAACTGAATATTAATGGCTACACAAAATCAAATATGCTGTTCTCATCTTTATTGTGTTGTTAGTTGCTCGAATTATCACTAGTTTTTAACCACCTTTAAGAAAAATCGGTACTGTTCTATCTATTTTATCTTTTGAATGGTGCTCAAAATGGCATCCATAACAGGTAACTAAAAGCCTAACTTTATGTATGAATTGTGCTCAATACCCCTGCCTTGCCAACTTGCCTTAAAAGTAACGGCATCCAGGTACGTACATGTCATTAGTCTTTTGCCTCATAATATTCTGGAAACTTTTTTTTTTTAACCTACTTTCCCTGAACTCTTCACCTCCTAGATGCACTCCTGACTCTTTGCTCCCTTACTCTGTGTGCACAAAGCCTCATTCACACACTGGTCCACCTGCCCTGGCCAAACAACCCCCGCCCCAAATATTCTGGAGTAACCCTAGAGGAGACGTGACAGATTTAAGGCAAAGCAGTATAGTTAACTTAATGCTTAAAGTAGTGCACAGGGAATCACATATATGAGTGGAAGGCAAGGTATGGAGGGCCCCTTTTCCCCCCACAAAACACATGAGACCAATCCATTGTCCAGCCAACATCCTCTGTATATGTAACAGGATGTCCCAGACAACTCCAAACTTTAGCTCCCTGCACACCTCGCACACCCGTTCCTGTGCATTGTTTCCTCCAGCAAGAATGAGTATCGAGAGGCAGTAAATAGGTGAGAGTGAAAAAAAAAACCAGGGGCAGTGCATATGTGGAGACATTGTTGCATGGTTGAATGTGAGAGTGAGTTTGGGAAACAGAATGTGCCAGTGCGGTGCATGAAGACAAAAGGAGGGAACAGCGGAGGTGGAGAGATAGAGGGATGATGGCAGATAATGTAGCAAATAGGAGCCGAAGTTGGAGATTATCAGATCTGACTGAATTCAGCAGGAAACAAACCTGACTCCATAACAAATTACAATAAAGACAACTGACAACTCTGAACTGAACTGGGATGAATAAACTATAAAGCAAAACAAGGCTTCGATACTTCCATTGTATATTTGGGCAAGACACTCCAGGTCAATATAAAAATGCTTAGTACTATAAATGAGACAGTAAAAAATAGACAATCATGTTTTTCTTGCATGGATGTGGGCTACAAGATGTTATCACGACTTCTCAGGGTAATCCCATAGTTTGTTACTAATTTTAAGCACATTTGTACAAGACCAAGAGCTCTCCTTTTACGCAAACTTAGATCAAAAACTGAAGATAAAGCTGGTTTTTCATAATCCTAACAAATCCTGCATCACATTTTGAGCCAACACACGTCTGGTATCTGCTACCTTTTTACCTTTGTTGGGTTATGGTGATGTTCTTCATGTCAGTGCAACAGCAAAATCCTTCAATCTTTAAGTACTGCGTTTTAACATTGTCAATTAAAATTTGTGACAGGTTGTGGTAGGCTTACCCATCACTGTGAACTGTATGTCCGGGCTGAGTGACCCTTTTTGAGAGTTCAGAGGTTTGGATGTTTTATTGGTGGTGGAGTAAATAAAGGTTAATGAAATAAATTAATAAGACACCCACCATTACCATGTTTTTTGGGATTGTCCTGTTGTTTAGAAATATTGGACGTAGATCAATAAAGCGCTACAGACCTTGACATTGCCATCTCACTTAATTTGAAAACACAATAAATGGATATCTCTGGAACATTCTTTTGCCAGCATGGAAAAAAACTCACTAAGAAAGGGTTGACCCAAACTCCACCAACAATGAATGACATTATAATTGATACTCAAAAAATGAAGATTATATTCGGACTAAATTGGACACATTTGTTAGACTTTGGTCCAAATGGGACAATTAAGCCGGAATTAATAATAAATGAATAAAATAATAGACATAGGTGGACAGGTACCATAGAGAAAATACTATAAATATATATAATTGGCTTTCAGTTCCAAAAGCATTTCCTTGCCTGTTTGACACAGGGGGGACCACAATAACTACACTTCTATACGGTTCATATAATTTCCTATCACTTCTTGTATTTCTCTTTCACTCCCTTCTTGTTAAATAAAGCTTACCTAATCAATGAAGTCTTGACTGAGCTACATGTCTCGGGTTCACAACTCCTGATAACTTGATTAGAGGAGATGAAAGATTCCATGCACATTTTGGGGCTTAACTGGGCAGAGAGCATTTTAGGATACATGCCTTTGAGGCCTGCTAAAATAAGGACAGCATAATGTGACCATGAGAACTCTTTGTGCAAGTGACTGTGGGTGCTATGTTGTTGTGAAATTGCACGATAATTTACTGAACATTTAAACTTGTACTGTTTTTAAAGTTAGTTTTGTGTGGAATGTCTATGTGTGTGGCCGTTCTTGTGTAGGCAACTCCTAATCCATACATAATGAACGATGCATATGATATTTCTTGATGCGATGACAGAAGTGCTTTGCCATGTCACCCTCCTCTTTTTCTTTTCTGTTCACAAATTGTCATTTTGTGGACCCTTATATTCTACCTCCAAAGGGGTCATTTCTCTCCAATAGCCTTGTCTAGCCCCTGCTCAGTTGTACATCACAATTTGGGTCTGGTACGTGCTGACAGCTCTAATACGATGGTGGTCCGCTGGCAGACATGTGAAAAATGTACCTGTGTAATCATGGTGCTCTTGTAAATACATACATTACATGGAAAATGTGAACCCAGAGCAGTAATTGTGGTTAAAGTGTCAGCAGAAGCACTAGACCAAACATAGACAGTGTTGATATAAGTGTTCCAAAAATATTGCGAAAAAAATATATAAAAGGTCTTATCACAACATGTATGAGTTATATTTTAATTGAGCATACGTAGTACATTCGCTACTGGACATACTAGATACTTATAGGTAATAGTTATACATTCTTAATTTGATCTGCTAACCGCTGTCTATTCATCGGTTTAAGTTTCCTGTTATATGCAAGTATTGGAGGAGTTTTTGCTTTCAAAAGTAATAGGACTTTGTTTTAGATTGTAAATCGCTATGGCAACCGTCCTAATTTCTCATCATTCTGAAACCCATGGATAGAGACTGTTGCTCTCGCATCTGCTTCAGACCGTACCAACTTAATACAATGTTACCTTTGTTGTAAAGACTTCCTTACTTTTTATGTCAAAATGTATTGATGTAAAAAACACATACAAGCTCGGAGCCACATGTTAAGAAACTCAAGGAGACTGGTTCTCTAAAGCTCCAGCCCCCCAACTCTGTTCCGTCATTCCACATTCGGTAGGGCCCGTGTGATAATTCTTTCATTTCAAAGCGAGCATTCAAGCGCTGATTCAGTCAGAGCTGCTGCCAAAATTGACTGCGTTACTTGTATATTTGAATGTGTCTTTTATTGTTATCCGTAAAAGTGCTATAGAAATAAAGTTCTGACTCCAAATCACGACAAAATTGCAGGGTTGATACCAATAGAAACTTGTTCACTCCCACACTTGTGACAATCCCACACCTTGCCTGTAGAAGTTGAATGAACTTTTAATAATGTATATCCTTTCCGTGGTTGTACAATACTCGTGTGTTATCGAAACTGAATATGAAGTGATGTAATACCCAGCCTTTCAACAAGTGTCTCAGGGCAGGGCTTTCGTGTCAATTGTCACAAACAAGGGAAGATATGGCATAGCAGCGGAAACGACTGCATGTACTGGCTGTTTTGGAGTGTTGCAGTGAAACAGACACTGAGGATATCAAATACAGCCTGTCAGGAAGAGCCTTTGTCTCTGGGGAAGCTTTTTATTGTGGGCCTTGAAAAACAGAAGAAGGGACATCCCAGCGGAAGAGTTCCTGTCAGAGTGGATTCTGTTTATATGATCACCTATAGATTTTGTTTGGTCTTTAAATAATATTAAATGCGTTATTAATATAGTTTGTCTGTCAAAGCATTTGCACTTCAGGCAACACTGGCAAATTAAAATGGATTACCAACCAAGTTATGCAAGTATTTGGTAGTTAGTTTTAATTTAGGTTTTCCAAGCAAAAAAATCTGCAGTTCTGATGACAAGTTTTGGTTTCTAAACTATTGCCATCAGCGTAGTTTGCTGTTTGGAAGTCAAACGTAGAAATGTCCCAGTTGTATTGCTTGAATGCAGTATGATCCGTCAAAATGTTGGAGAATAATAACATATTGAGGTGCAGATTGGATAATGTTGTTGTTTCAAACTGCTTATATGCTAAGAGAGCAAACTGACCAAAAAAGAGCTTTGCCTGTAGTGTCTCGCCTAATCCCCAAGAGGCAACAAAATTTTCTAGTACGTACGTCAAGACCCCACATGACCTTTCCAGAAGGACTGTCATAAGTTTATGAACTCAGAACTGCTTCATGAGCAAGCCCATTACCGTATGTTATAAAAGGAAGGAAAGGGAACAGCAGGAGTAGCCATAGAGACAAAACATTGTTTAAACACTTCTGCAAAAGTGGAACTCAATGAAAATGATTATTGTTGCTTATTACAAAAAAATGTGTCCAGGTTTCCACAACAACACCCCTCTGATGTATTTTGCCCTGTGTGAACAGTTAAACAATTCCTCTTGCATCACAACTTTGGCATGTAGCAAGCATAAAATCTTCAAAGAGTTGTTTAAATTAGAACTGTTGTTTTCTACTCAAACAGAGGCCCAGGGTAAGAGAATGCATTAAAGCGCTGAGGTATGTAGAGCCTGCTCTCCCTAACAATGGGCCCAGAGGAGCAGCAAGCTGTTTTAATTGCTCAAGACACTCCACTCTCTGCTCCAACACTTTACCCTGCCATATCTACCATTGCACTCTCATTCATCCTACTCCCATTTTCCCTCCCTCTACTTCTTTGGCTTTTAGGCCTTTATCCTGTCTAACCCTCCTCTCTGAAACCTGCTAACTAATTCATCTCCAGACAAATTGCCAATCAGCCGGGGACAAAAAGGAGAGGAGAAAAGAGGGAGGTTCTCAATAGGGGCGATAGCTGTTTTACTAAACTCTCCTTCACAGGGTAGTGGGGGGTTCACATGTGCGTCTCTGGCAGGACATTTTGAGTTGGGGGTATGTATGTGTGCATGTTTGTTCATTAGGCCCCAGTGTGTCCACGTCACCCCCCACCGCCAGAGTTCAGCGTTTGTGTATGCAAAGGTTAACGACCCCGCCGTCCAATCGCATTCTCCCATCGGGGCCCCGTCGCCAGCAGCAACAGGTGGTCCGGCCAATTGGAGTCCTGCAGAGCGGAAAAGTGGAGGAAGAAAAGGAAGAGAGGATGAAGGATGGAGATTGAGAGAAAGGGTCGGGAAAGGACACTAGATTTTTTGAAACTATACACTTTTCTTCACAACTTTATTACAGTATATAGTGATTAACGATGCAAATATTACTTAAAAATTTACTTTTTAAATTGACTGCTAATCATTGTTTTTATAGTACTTTTCTAGACACCTGCAACTACCCTGGGGCTAATTGACAGAAATGAGACAACCATGATGTTCACACATCACACTCCCAATGCAAGGTTGTAAAAATGTCTCAAGACACAATGGAAATATTCTGGCTCCGTTACTTTCACAGTCTTCTCTGAGTTATTACATGTGTTGCTTAAATATTTCTCCATTCCCAGGATATTTTATTGGCCTTGTCCCCAAGTATTGTCCCAACATTTTTGGGAAAGAGATTGTGAAAGCCTCCCCGTTAAGGTCCAGGGTCCTGGAGAGGAGAATTTGACCGATAGTCGAACCTCGGATTCAGGAGGAGCAATGTGGTTTTCGTCCTGGTCGTGGACCACTGGACCAGCTCTATACTCACCATCAGGTGCTCGAGGGTTCATGGGAGTTTGCCCAACCACTCCACATGTGCTTTGTGGGTCTGGAGAAGGCTTTCGACCGTGTCCCTCGGGGTGTCCTTTGGCTGGTCCTTTTGCTCCGGGAGTATGGGGTCCGGGGCCCTTTGCTCAGGGCAGTCTGGGCCCTGTATGACCAGAGCAGATCTGACAGTCAGACAGTCAGACCTGTTCCCAGTGCATGTTGGACTCCGCCAAGGCTGCCCTTTGTCCCCGGATCTGTTCATTGTTTTTATGGACTGAATTTCTGGCTTGCCCTATCCGGGTAGGTGGGGAGTCCCTGCCCCAAGTGGAGGAGTTCAAGTATCTCGGGTTCTTGTGCAGAAGACTGTTGTGGTGAAGAAGGAGCTGATTGTCATGGGCTTTGGGTAATGCCCAAAAGGACAAGATCGCAGATATAAGCGGTCGAAATGGGTTTTCTCCGAAGGGTGGCTGGGCGCTCCCTTGAGCACAGTCACGCGGGAGGAGCTCGGAGTAGAGCCGTGCTCCTCCACGTCGAGAGGCGCCATCTGAGGTGGCTTGGGCATCTGTTCCGGATGCCTCCTGGGCACCTATTTCGGGCATGTCCCACCGGGAAGAGGCCCGGGGAAGACCCAGGACACGCTGGGGGGACCATGTCTCTCGGCTGGCCTGAGAATGCCTCGGGATCCCCCCGGAGGAGTTGGAGGAATGTCTGGGGAGTGGGAAGTCTGGGAGTCCCTGCATAGACTGCTGCTCCCGCGACCCGGCCCCGGATAAGCGGAAGAAGATGGATGGATTGTGAAAGAAGATTTATCTCAACTATTGACACTATACAAACTGTTTGTATTCTCCTGTAACCCAAAACTATGCCCATAAACTTGCCTTTGTCTCATTCAAAGATCCTCTGATAAACGGTTATAATAATTGGATCACAGCTAATGCTCGAGTCTCCCATCTACATAATATTGATTGAATTTGAACTGCCAAGAAGACAGTCACTATTCCAAGAATGAGAAATTTTCCAACCCAGACAGTCGCTTTAGCCAGATATACAGTATAGCACAAAATCTTTATTATGAGCAATCATACTTGATCATTTAAAGAAACAGAAGATTTGACTGACCACATGCTTGTAAAGAATGCATTCTCAAATTGAGAACAATCTCATTGGCTGTTACATCTACACGGCTTAAGCTAACAATAAATCAAAGATTCAAAAATGTGCACATAAGTATAAAAGAATTTGCAGTGCATTTGGACGTGTAATGATTGCTTTTCAGGCAACAGATTTTATTGTTTTATTTAGCATATATATATATATATATATATATATATATATATATATATATATATTTCACCCATGAGAAAGCAGCTACCATTCATACAGCCTCTAGATCTCTTTAAGTAGCAATTAAGCAGTTAACGCTGGCTTGAAGGGAAGACAAAGGGAGAAAGGCGGCGTTAGTCTGGGCCCAGTGCCTCTGTCTTGTTAGCCACAGAGCCACTCAGGCTTCAGTGGCCGTTTGATCATTAACTTTGAGCTTAGCCAGACTTGCAGTAAAACCTGGCACCCACAGTCTTTTCATGTCTACTCATTCACTTTTATAAGGACAGTCATATTTGTATGCCCTGGCTGCTGTTTGCTCTGCAGGTGAGCATGTGTCTTCTTATGGTATACATTAACGATCCGGTTTCTCTATAGTAAACCCCCCCTATTCCCCAGTACAAGCACAAGAGAGCTGTAGGAGGAGGTAGGCGGGTAGAGTATCACTAATGCAAGTACTGTATTGTATTCAACACATGTCCAAAGGGGAGGAAAGGGGATTTGGCATGGTTCTAAATTACACGTGAGATTTATGTGACCAAACTGCTTTCTTACTCGCAATTGTACGTTCTGTGGTAAATAGATATAAAAGAGTATTTTTGATGTTGATGACATAGCAGTAATATTAGTAGTAATAGTAGTGTATATGTGTATTTGGAAGCAAAGTAGTAGAAGTAGCAGATCATAGTTTAATATAAAACAGTTTTATGCAAGTGCTGAATTTCAGATGACATTCTAAGGAAAGGCTAAGTATTAATCACATTATTATGCAGATTTTTGTTGCAAGTTCAAGGTCAACATTGGTGAAATTTCCATTTGGATTTATATTTTGTTAAGATACCATGACTTAACGGGAAAATTCTCATGTCTCCCCATTTGAGAGTATAACATCATCACATTTTCCAATCTGAAAACCATCAATACTTACTTTAACTTACTCTTTTCCTCTCAAATACTTGCTTTTACCAAGTTCAAACCATAAGGAAATAGAGATAGTGACAGAGGAAGCAAGGGACGGGAAGGGGGTTCGGGTCTGTTTCCTAAATGTGATTAAGGAGGAAAGCTGGCAGACAACATGTGCTTCCACCACGCTTAACCAATATATGTCTGTGTGTGTGTGTGTCGCCAGTACAGCAACACATGACATGAAGCAGTTAAACCCGGCGTAAGATTATTAATATATTGCATGAAGCTAATAGAGTTTTCATGTGGTCTATTATCAATTTAGTAGGAACTAGACTATTAAAGCTATCTCTCCACTGTCCACTATAGATGAGAGGGGGATACATACCACAGCAATATGATTGGATGAGCGAGAACACAGACTCAGGTAAAAACAAAATGGCAAATAGCAGATATAAACAGAAAAAAATATAATTTGACTTGATCTTGTGATAAAATTCTAGATTTCCAGAGATGATAAGTTATATGAGCAGACGTGCTTAGCAAAACAAAGCTAGCACAAAGAGCAAAAGCTGTTTTCTGTTTATCGATGCGCTGCACTTGCGTTCAGATTTTCAGAAAATAATGCATCTATCATCCAACCCCAAAGAGACGGTAAAATGTGTACAGATGGAGTGAATGTAAACAAATGCAGAAAAAGCTGACAATAAAAGCTGACAATAAAAGCTGACAATAAAAGCTGACGTAGTCTTTCCTTGTTTACTCTGGTTTTAGCCTCGTCTCACAGCGCAACAAACTTAGAACTTTAATGTTGAGCCGTGGCTCAACTGGTGAAGCCTAATACAGTTAGCTCGTTATAAATTATATGGCAGTAAAAGTGTGTTGTATGGAGGCAAAAAGTATATGTTTTTCATATATGTGGTTTTATCATTGTTCATCGTTGCATGTTGCACCTTAATGCCGAAACAAGTTCCTATGTTTTTTGTTCATTGACAATGGCAATAAACCTTTTCTGATTCTGATTCTGATTCTGTTTCTGATTCTGATTCTAATGTTTAATGCATGTCATTTTGTACACTTTTCTTTGGGTGGCAGATACTGGAAACATGCCGCAAAACAGTGGACCTCAAGCAGAGTACACCCAGGACTGTAGCATGGCAAACACATAAGTCACAGTGGAAGAAATCTTTTAACTTACACATTTGTTCAATAAGTTCAACTCTTCACCTCCATACACTATATATGTCGAGACTCTAACCCACAAGCTCTTTGCTGATAGGTTCAAAACTATTGTCCCTTCTTCCTGTGATTACTGTTAATTCAGTGATCCATCCACTTTATTCAGTGATCCTTGCTGCTTGTGCGGTCATCTACAAGGGGCCTAACAAACACAGTGTCAGCTCTTCAATGCTCACATCCAGTTTGACCTCAGATTTAAACACTTATTCTCACTTAAGTGTCTCTCTGAAGAAGGTCAAAACATTTCACTGTTGCCTCATTTTGCTCCAGACTCCCCCAGGTTCATCACTGGGTCTGCTTTCTCCCAAAATAATGAGGCGGCTTACACAGAGCCTTAAATGGTAATGACATCACTCATTTATCCAGTGAGCCGTTCTTGTTTTAGCAGCTCAGGCCAAGAATACATTTGAGAGCTGTCATAAACGTAGTTAGAAAAACACTGGTCCAGACGCACTCACACAAAGTCTATCGCTATTATTCACTGGCTGTCAAAGCAAACATCCCTCACACAGAGAAGGTCGCACAGGTCACTGCCAGATTTAATGCACTTCTGTATATAGTAAGCGACTGCCTCAGCAACTTTTATTAGAAAGAGCAGCTTCAATGTCGCCACTCGCTTTGCAGAAATTCGACTTGTCAAGACGTTCTCACGCACAAACTCTGCTTTCGGTGCAGAGAAAGCGACGCAAATTAAGTCTGACCAGTCCATTTGGATCTGGAACCTCCTTTACAGATTGTGTGCAATTCAAGCGGCTGATTGTTTTACGTTTTCCAATCGCTCACTTTTTCAACTGTGCCGTGCCATGCTCAAGCGCAATTGCAGAGAGGCCCGTGGTCCACACTCACACCTACACAAACAAACCGAGCCAAGGCCAGGTGACGTCATCATAAAACGAAGCAATATTTATTTTTGTTCAAAAGCTGTATAGGAGAAAGTAAGCCCAGGAGCATTAAAGTTGTCCCAACACACATTATCTGCATTATTTTAGTTCAAACCTTTAAACTTCATGAGAAACTACACTATTTTACTTTTATTTTACTTTTTCTAGCCACGCTAATACAATACATGTATTGTTTATGTTAGCATTTATGACGGAAATGTCCCAAACCACTAGATGAGACTTGAGGGGGGGTTTCCTCAGATTTTACTCAATGAGGACTCAGGAAACCAAGCCTTTCCGATACACACACCCAACAGGGAAATACAATTCTTACAACCGTTCTTAGACAATGTGCCTGCCTTTGCCACGGACATTCATCTTCTTTTCATCATAACCATCACCATATGCGCCACTTTCGGCACATTCCTGCACCATGGCCTAATTAATCTGTAAGAAAGCGCAGAGCCGCAGTAAAGTTGGTTATTATTTTGTGGTTGGGTGTGCACCAGCTTGTAAAAATATGTGTGATAGTGCGTGCGTGCTGTGTGTGTGTGTTGGGGGAAATGGGCTAATTTGTCTGTGTATCCTGACCATGTTCATACACGCTGCTGCCGCTAAGCTAATGAGGAACACATTTTGGGCACTTATTACTTCCACATGGACAGGAGCCGCAGTGCACAGGGAGGGAGAGGGATTTTTTTAATGGAATACAAACAAACCTTATTCACATACACTGCACTTTGTAACCTCTGGCACTTGATCTTTAGAATGGTCCAAGAAAGTTGTAGAGAAGATTCATTAAAGATGTGGGATCAGGAACTGGGCTGCTGGAAACACAGAGGAATACTACAATTTAATATAAAGCCAAGTTCAATTTAATTGGATTTGTAACACTTTTAACTTGTCAGTATTAAGTGTCCGAATTTTTGCCAAAATATTCACACAGCCTTTGACAAGTATGACATTTTCAATAAATAAACTGAGACTAGGGTTGTCCAAAAAATCCATAAATATTAATGGACAACAAAACTGCTCTTATCCTGATTTTTTTTCAAAAAAAAAAAAAATAATAATAATAATAATAATAATAATAATAATAATAATAATAATAATAATAATAATAATAATAATAATAATAATAATAATAATAATAATAATAATAATGAAAATGACATTATATACACTGAAAAATCATAGGGGTTTCAAAATCGGTATCAAGTGCCCAGCTTTTCCCTTTATCAGCCAGTAGAAAATGGGTGAACTTTCTGTAGGTAAAATAAAGGAGAAAATGTGACAGACTTCCATATTACATGTTACCACCTGCGACATCAGGCATTTTCACACATAACAGTTTTACGAACTATGGGGGGTCTAACTGACAATAACATTAGAACATTTCAATATTCAATCAAGTACCAATGTATTTATTTTCCCTTCATCCTACTTCTTTTGAGCACAATAAACATGTGTACAAAACAATGATGCACAAAAGTCTTAAGCATATAGTAAAATTAACAACAAAACACAATTATTATTATTATTATTATTTCAGTTACTACTTACTAGTTAAGAATTGTGCTTTTTTTGTTCAGTTTATTTCTCTTTTGCATCAAAACAGTTTGTCTAAGGCAGACCACTAAAGCTAATGTCTAAAAGCTGGAGTCTAAAAGTCCTCAAAGTGTAGTCTCAGTCTCTAGTTCTTACTCTGTGCGAACGTGCATCAAATGAGGACTGGAACTAAACAAAAGTACCAGGAAAAAGGTTGGAAAAAGTTTCCAACAGTGGGAAAACACCTATTGTCATGTACATGAAGCCAAGGCAATCCGGTGTATATACAGTATATCTCGATAGCAGGTTTGGCCAATTTCAAGTCTTGTACACAGAATACATTAAAATAACTCTTGAATCAAATCATGTTCCTGTTTGACTGCAGGAGTCTGGAAAAAGACCAAAGTACACATCAGACAATTGTCCAATTTGGGGACACTCTAATTAAGGCAGCTTATTTGTAGTGCATGTTTCTCATCATGTATCTCCTCTCCTCATATATTCAGAGTTTAGTGCTTCACTATTTGTTTCAACAGAAATCGGCGTCGTTTTCCTTTGTTATTTTTTTTCCTTCTTACCCCACCATCTATAAAATCAAGCATTTCTTTGATTGGTTAATCCACCAGTCAATCACGTTCATCAAAATTCGTGAAGACAGTGCTGCTCAGTGGCCAAGTGGACTGCACGTATGCCAGGCTCCGTGTGCAGCCGGCTACAGTCCCCTTCCCTCTTCCCTCTTCCATCCCCATTTTACGCTACACTGTCCTGTCTGGTAAAGCCTATGGAACAAAGAATCCTGTAAAAATAAAAACAAATAATGTGCTGCCCGGTAGTCGAGTCGTTATGGCACAGCACACGTATGCCAGGCTCTCAGTGCAGCCAACCGCAGTGTCATGAGTTAAATTCCCGACTCCGACATTTACTACATGTTCTCCCTTCTCTCTCTCATCACCCATTTCACACTTTCCTTTCAATAAAGCCTATGGGCAAAAACATCTTTATAAAATAAATAATAAAGATGGTTCTGGACTGAAGAAGAGTAAAAGTCTTGTGCATGCTAGGCATTTTAATGAAAAACCTGCATTGTTTAAAATAAATCTCTGTTATATACATAAGAGTGTCTTGGTTGACAACCCTCACAGACAACTTGTTCTGTTAAAATAAATAACGTTTGATTGCTGGGTCTCTCAGCCTGTGTAAACCAATATACAGTATGTCAACAACAGCATCTTTGTTTGTTTACTAAAATTAGGAAATGTGAGTGGAAAAATAGAAGGTTTATTGCGCACTAAGCAGCCAGGAGAATTTTTACAGAGCTGTAATGACAGAGGACAGGCAGCACCCGCCTGTCCTGCTGTGGCCCCTGGTGTGGCTCAGCCGGACATGGGGCCAGTACTGCTGATTCTAACATACAGTAGAATATAAAACACATGTATCTCATAGCCCCTTCATCTGTTCTTCATCTGCTGACAAATGTTCGGCTGCTTCCGTATTCACCGTGTGCGCGTGTCTGTGGGTTTGTGAGCAAGACAAAGCATGATGTCCTCAAGAGGAAATTACAGTGAGGATGGAATAAATTCATTTGTGGCATTGGCTGCTCAAAAACACTACAAATTTCAACATTCAGTCATTTCTGAACATGCACTTTAAGAATGTTCTTTATGCTGACAGAGGCAAATTTCACTTCCTTTTTAAACTTGCTAAATCACTAAAATGTTGGTGAACTGTTACACAAAGTGGAAAACACTGTTTATTATTCACAAAGTAGTCTCTAGGGATGACAATATTTTTGCCATTTTGGGGAATTCTGTAAGGATATTTTTGAATAAGAACATTTTAACAGACCTTAGATCTTCTTTCACTTTGACACTGTTGTGTGACTACAAATCCAACCCCCGAAAAGCTGCTGGACCAGATGGTGTTTCTCCCGCCACCTTAAGACACCATGCAGGAGTGCTGCCCCCCGTCTTCACTGACATTTTTTACACCTCCCTGGAGTCATGCTACGTCCCAGCCTGTTTCAAGTCGTCCATCATTGTTCCTGTCCCCAAGAAGCCCCGGATCACTAGACTTAATAACTACAGGCCAGTGGTGCTGATGTCTGTAGTCATGAAGTCATTTGTGCACCTGGTCTTTCCCCACCTCAAGTCCTTCACCTTACTCCCTGCTGGACCCCCTGCAGTTCGCCTACAGAAGCCAACAGGTCTGTAGACGACGCCATCAACCTGGCAACTCCACTTCATCCTGCAGCATCTGGACTCCCCGGGAACCTAACGCCAGGATCCTGTTTGTGGACTTCAGCTCTGCATTCAACACCATCTTCCCTGCTCTGCTCCAGGACAAGCTCTTCCAGCTCAACATGCCTGACTCCACCTGCAGGTGGATCCACTGACTTCCTGACGGATTCGGAAGCAGTGCGTGCGGCTAGGGAAGAACTATCTCAGACACTCGGACTATCAAGCACAGGAACTCCACAGGGCTGTGTACTTTCTCCTCTGCTCTTCTCCCTGGACACAAACTGCTTGCACCTCCAGCCACAAACTCCGTAAAACTGATCAAGTTTCGGGCTCATCTTGGACGGGGATGAGTCGGTCTACCAGGAGGGAGGTGGACCGGCTGGTGTCTTGGTGCAGCGGTAACAACCTGGAGTTCAACACCCAGACAGACACTGGAGATGATCGTGGACTTCAGGAAAGTCACGGCCAACACAGCCCCCACTAATCATGACAGACTCCCCCATCACCACCGTGGACTCCTTCCGCTTTCTCGGCACCACCATCACCCAGGACCTCAAGTGGGAGCCCTCCATCAGCTCCCTCATCAAGAAGGCCCAGCAGAGGATGTACTTCCTGCGGCAGCTGAGGAAAGCCAAGCTCCCAGCTTAGATGATGGTACAGTTTTACACGGCCATCATTGAGTCCATCCTCACCTCCTCCATCACCGTGTGGTACGGCTGGAGCCACAGCCAGGGACAAACAGAGACTACAGCGCATTGTGCGTTCTGCTGAGAAGGTGATTGGCTGCAGACTTCCATCTCTGCAGGACCTGTACGTATCCAGGGCTCTGGGACGAGCAGGTCGGATCACAGCTGACCCTTCTCACCCTGGACATGGACTATTTGAAAGCCACTCCCCTCAGGCAGGAGGCTACGGTCCATCCGGACCAGAACCTCCCGCCACAAGAATAGTTTCTTTCCCTCTGCCGTTGGACTCATGAACACTTCTAAACACGTGTCACTTTAACTACAATTTAATCAATCACTCACTGCACTGTCACTTTCTGCACTGTAAATTTAACTGTAAATTCTTGTGTACATAGTAATGCCTATTTTCATTTTATACTATAGTAATTTTAAATTGTTGTTAATGCATGCCCTCTTGATTTCATATATGTTGTTTTTATTATTGATCAGTGTTTTATGTTGCACCTTAACCTATGTTTGTGAATTCTGTTAATTGAAGATGGCAATAAACCTTTTCTGATTCTGATTCTGATTCTGACAAAAAAAGATGGTCAATCTGTTTTGTTGGATAGTTTAGTCTTATGATATATCTGGTTTTGTATTAATTTTTTATTCATTACTCAATTCATTGTTGTCTAGTTTTTAAAAAATCCAAAATCAATTATTTCGATACGAAAGAATTGGCTTGATCACAATTTCAATACCACAATGAAAATATAAAATGTGTTACCATGCACTAACACTTATACTAGTTCTACCTCAAGATTATTCAAAAACTGTTCAGAAAATGTCAAATGTTGTCCTGTTAATGAGATTTTAGTATAATAATTGCTTGCTGTCATTATCTAGTTCATTTACTGGTTTTAGTATCAATGAGTATCAGATTTTTTATACTTTTAAACAACCCTTTTTTTTTTTTTTTTATCGTTTTCAACTTGTACAGTAGCTGCATGTCGGACTTGAAGAAAATCCACTAGTCTGTGTGGATTTTTTTTTTTTTTTCCCACCTCGGCAGACTCTCACAAACATTTAACTATTTCTCAGGCTTTGGAAAGTTGGGTTCGGAGTTTAGGCCCCTCGTCCATCAGCAAGTCATTACAGCTCTATAATACCTCCCAACCCTCTCCTTCTCTCTCTCCATTCACACCCCCTCTTTACTGCTCCCTCTGCACCCAGCACTTCTCTCCTCCTCATTCTTACGTCCCCTTCTGATTTATCCTGTTTGATTTTCCGTCTCCCGTGCATAGCTTTTGCAGAACCTTCTCCTCCCTATCTGTGTTTTCCTATCTTCTCCGGGGGAAGTGGACTGGCTGGAGGTGTGGGTCTGCACTATTTCACATGTCGCGTGTGTTTGATTCTCCACATTCCAAAAACCCAAAAAACATGCTTTGGCTGCCTTTATCCCTTGTCAGCATCCATAGTTTGACTTTTACACCGCTTTGTACAGTCGCAACTCAAAATTGCGTGACAATCGCACAAAAAATTGTGTTGGAAAATAACTAAGGAAGGCCTAAGGAAGCTGGGAACTAGGACCTCACCAAAAAAATTGATGACTCAAACCACTCCGACAATTAAGGACTGGACTAGTATCCTAACAAACATACGCACAATGGAAAAAATAACCTCAGGACTCAACTTGAGAATAGACAAAGTAAAAAAAAACAATGGACTAAATGGGACAATTCCTCTTCTACTCCCGTTCTTGGTGTTTTTTTGTTTTGTTTTTCTGTTGTTGTTGTTGTTGTTGTTGTTGTTGTTATGTTGTTGCGCTGTTGTTTTTAATACATTAAAATATAAAATAGCAAAATGACTATGGGTAATTAGATCAGCAATGCTCCGACTTCGAAACAAATTACAGTAAATAGCTTTTTATTCTTTTTATTTAACTTGTGGCATAATGTTTATGTGCGCCTACACTGCAGTCTTGAAAAGAGGCTTGCCAATCTCTGAGCAATTGATTTACACAACACATAAAAATAAAAAATAGTAAAATGAATAAACTTCAACGACTAATATTCTTCTCTGCATTCTTAAGACATTATTCTTGGAGCAACATGATAAGGTACAACAATCTTCGAGATTGTTTTGGTTCCTCGTGTGCAGATAGATTTGTAGCTGTGCCTGCTGGTAAAGTCTCACAATGATTCATGAACTGCTTTGACATAAAAAACACATAAATCTTGGTGTTTCTCCCCCAGACTTTACTCAACCTCTCACTGAGCCGTACCTTCAACAAATAATTAATCTGAGGCGCAGCACAACAGCCAGAATAAATATCAGTCTAGGATGCTGCAGGAAATTTTTAAGGCGCTACGGGAGGAATTCAGACAACAGCAGTAGACATTTATGGCCCTTAGCTTGATATGGACAAACACAGAAGATACTGTATCTGTAATGTGCTTGTCATTAATGCAGAAGAACAATGCAAAGCAAGTTGAGCTTTAATAAGGCCTGTGTGATTAGATGGACAAAAATTGACAAGCATCAGATGGGAAATTAATGCAAAATGAATATGGTAAATGATGCACATGTAAACAAGACGATTTTTATTTGTGTGGAGTATGCATGTTCTTCCTGTGTTTGGGTGGGTTTCCTCCATGTCCAAAAGGTAATGAGGGATACTTTACCATACTTCAATAACAGCAATAAATATACTGTATATATATAATCCTATTTTTATTTTTTTAAACAAAACAAAAAAACGTTTTACATTTTATTCTATCTGAGAAGGCTAAAGGAATGTATGAACCCAGTCTAATTAGGCACCAAAAAGTATTGGTTGCACTTTATAATAACTGCACCTGGATAACACACATAATGAACATATAGTTTAATAAGAATAATTCAGGCTTAATAACAACTTAACCAAAGGGTAAGGGTTAGGTGTTATAGGGCTATATTAATTAGTAGTTAGTACTAAGCCTGAATCATTGTTAATTAACGTTTTGCTTAATAATAATTACGTTTTTGTTTATGCTTTACAAAGGCTATTAAAAGTGTAGTTATTATAAAGTGTTAGTAAAGTATTGAATATGCCTATCCAGTTGCTACTGAATGTAAACGTTGGGTAGATTGTGGCTGAACTACAAGCCTCTATGCACACACAGTCAGACCGGAGAGATGCAGTGTGGCGATGTAATTGATAGTAGTATATGTCCCGGGGCGCAGTATGACCTCATTGGCCGCATGGTTCCTCTCAGTTTTGTAAAGGATCGGGTTCGAATCGCACCATCCCGCCACATCTTTCAGCTGCCGCAGAAAGCTATTTTCAAAAAAGCGTAGACAAGCCACAGACTCATTTGGGAGCACAATGGTGAGGCTGTTGACACATAAACACATACACACGCGTTCAGGGTAAAGAAAATACATAGGCACTTACTGAGAGAGGCATGCAGGCCTAAGTGCAGCGAATAATGCCTAAAAGCGACTTGTGTGTGAGTGGCCTGAGAGGTGATGACTCTGAAAGAGGCAAGTGGGACTTTCAATGTTTACGAGAAATTTCAAAAGTTGAGGGACAAGGCACAAGGAATAAAAAACTAGCTTTGTAGCGATCAAGGAAGGGCTTGCACCAAATTGTGGTGCAGTGGATAGGGGCGTTCCACATGTGTAGTTGCTACTACTGCGGAATTGTGGGTTTAAGCCAAGCCCACGACATTTGCTGAAGGTCTCTTCCCCCTCGCTCCTCCTTTCACGCTACAACTGACCAGTCATATAAAGCCTTCGGGCAAGAAAAACCTCGAAATCTATATATATCTCTCAAATCTAACAAAAATACAAAGATTTTTTTGTGGTGTGTCATTTTTCACTCTGGAGTAGGGGTTTGTAATTCAATTTGATAATGAAGGGAATTTAGCTGGCACTCAAAAACTCTTATAGCAAGTTTTCTCATAATTGATAACTTTGCTCACATCAGATTTGGAATTGTTAAGTTTGGGGTTAAAAGACTGAGGCAAATTTCAGCATGATACAAAATGCAAACTCTGTGGGATAAATTGTTATAGAATGAAAATGTATTTTAAAAATATATATTTTGTTGGGACAAATTTCGAACAATTAAAAAACAATCTAACTGCTGAGTGAAATAGTTATCTATTTATTATATCTTAATCAGATTACTGTTGTGAAAATGTTTAAGGAGTTCAACGCTTGGCGCATTTTTGTGTTTTGTTTACTTTTTTATTTTCTAAGCTACAACATTTTCACCCAATTACATATTTTGAAGATTTGTAAGTGCAACATCCCCAAGTTCCCAGTGGAAGTTTGAAAGAAAGAGGTTGACATGATACAGAAACTTCCCAGCAAAAAGCAAGTCTTTTGGCCGGAGCACAGCTGGTCGTACAGTACATGCTCAGAGAAGGTAGAGGCTGCCTGCCCTCCTCACTAATCACACTTAATGATTCAAATGGGCCCGAGACATGGCTTTGAAATCAAACCCACTTACACACTCACACACAAACCCACACAAAAGACGCCCCATAGTCCCAGAGCAGGGGCTGAGGAGGCTGGAGGGGGTAGGGGAAAGGAGACAAGGATGTAACCCAAGAAGTGTGACTTTGTCCGGTGGATGTTTCCAATCTATCACCACTGTTCTAACTAGCCACGGACCAGAGCACTTAATTGGTTTTAATGACCTCTTTCAGTCATACGTTAACTTAAATGCACATTTTCTGCAGAGATTTGTGAGGGAATAAATTACAAAGTATGAAAACCATTCAGAGTGGAAATACAAACTTTTTTTTAGCAGGTAAAGATTGCGGATATTGTTTAAAAACTTTTTGAATGGTTGGTTACTCAGTGACATCTCTAAGTCACCCAAACTGTCTTGCTGAGGGACAAAGGACATGTTCCGAGTAATAAGTACTACAGTGACTTGTGCTCGGTTAATTTTGAGAATGTGGACAGAAGCAAGAAGATAACCTTGCTTGTGAAAGGATGTTGGGGAGAGTGACTGTTTTCCAAAATTAATTTATTGATAGCCTTACTTTTTTAAGTAACATTCCATCCCTGCGTTTAAGATATGTTTTGGTTTGTCCCCTACAGGCTCATATAAAGCGACATTTCCTGACCGCCTCATACAACAGCACAACATATCCTCTTTCAGCCCCAAACACTCTCTCTCTAAAAATCCATGGAAGGCTTAGTCTTTGTAAGCTTCAAAGTACAGAGGGATCAAATAAGCAGCTACTTTCCATATTTCAAAGCATTATTGTCCTGCACTGAGGAAGCATTATGGTTTTCACAAGAGTTTCCATAAGCAAAGGCCACAGGATTAGTTTCTGCAAATCTTGTACTGATTAGAAAAATGTCTAATGTGGGTCAAATATCAATAAACACTGATGCATTATATAGTGCATGTGTAAAAGATTTGGGTTTACTTATAGGTACACAATATAACTGTTCTAGGTTAGCCACCTGCTGTTCCATCAAGTTACAGGTCAGATCTGAGGAGAGGCGACTCCACTCACAGTAAAAATACATGTTTTTCAAGCTATTTTAGAGTAATAAAACACCCGTAATGGAATAAATGCAAAACAAATACAATTAATACGTTTAAAGTAACAAGATTTGATAACCATGACCTATCTGTGTCCCTATTAACCAAATAAACATGTTCAAATATAGCAAAAGTTTTTACTCAGTGACAGTTATATTGAAAGTATGACTTTGCAACAACAATTGAAAGAATTAATGCCATTACACTTATGTTATGGAAAAAAATATCATTTGGCCCTTAGGCTTCGTGACATTACCTTGCATAACCTTTAATAGAAGTGTTATATACAGTGAACACAGAAGAGGATATAAAACCTGAGTTCCCAGACTTGATTCAACCTCTACATGCTGCCGTTAGGTCAGTTGATACGCAGCGAGAATGTGTCCTATCACAATTATGCCGACGACACTCAAATCTATGTTTCACTGACGGCAGGTGAATATGGACCAGTGGATTCACTCTGCACTGCATCCAACAGATCAGTTGGAGGATGCAAAACAACTTTCTCCAGCTGAACTCTGAATCAAGACTGAAACAATCGTCTTTGGCCACAGAAACAAAGAGAAAGTGTTAACAGTCACCTCCAGAGTCTCGCTCGAAAACCTACAAATCAAGTTAGAAATCTGGGGGTGATAATGGACTCAGACTTGAATTTTAACAACCACGTCAGATCAATAAAATCAGCAGCTTTTTACCATCTAAAAACATTGCCAAAATCAAAAGTATAGTGTCTAAACCAGACCTGGAGAGACTTATCCATGCGTTTGTCTCTAGTAGATTAGACTACTGTAACGGCCTGCTCACTGGCCTCTCCAAACGAGCTATAAAACAGCTGCAGTACAATCCAGACCGCTGCTGCTCGAGTCCTGACCAGAACCAGGAAGTACGATCACATTAGTCCTGCGCCAGGTCTCTGGCTCCCTGTGGCTCAGAGAATAAACTTCAAAGCGGCTCTGCTTGTATACAAGTCTCTCCATGGCCTAGCACCAAAGTACATCTCAGACATGTAGTGCCATATGAACCATCTCGGACTCTGAGGACCTCAGGGACCGGCCTCCTGCTGGTGCCACGAGTCAGGACTAAACATGTCGAATCTGCGTTTCAGTTTTATGCAGCTAAAATCTGGAACAGTCTTCCTGAGGATGTGAGACAGGCCACTACTCTGGCATGTTCAAATCAAACTAAAAACTGTTTTGTTTGGCTTGTGTATGACTGAAATGATTTCTTTGCACTCTTCTCTTTTATGTCTTAAACTATTTGACGGATAGCCTGAAAATGGCACTTTTAAATTAAGATTTTGTGATTTCTGCCATGTTTTTGTGATTTTAATGAATTTTGTTCCTGTTGTGTGAAGCACTTTGAATTTCCTTGTGTACGAATTGTGCTCTACAAATAAACTTGCCTTGCCTTGATTCACAGATTGAGAATGACTCTTGGATGAGAGTCGAAACGTTTTGTTTTTCAGATGACTACAATTGAATCTTTTTCTACATAGTGAACTATTGTTAAAAACTATCTATCAGACTGTATATGATTACTATTCACACACACCACTCACTCTGATTAAATAAGTCTGAAAGTCTAAAGAGAACCGATCTACGCCTTCAGTTGTGACACATTGGTTTAGTACGTTGCGTGGTGAGTCATGGATCAGTGACGTGCACTGCCACCTCAAGTGCTTTTTTCGCGCGATTCAGAACTTATGAGAAATGTTTCTCTTGAACCGGCAGTGCACCTGCATTTAGAACCATTTAGAACCAGAAGTATGATCACATTAGTCCTGTGCTCAGGTCTCTACACTGGCTCCCTGTGGCTCAGAGAATAGACTTCAAAGCAGCTTGCTTGTATACAAGTCTCTCCATGGCCTAGCACCAAAGTACATCTCGGACATGTTAGTGTCATATGAACCATCTCGGACTCTGAAGACCTCAGGGACCGGCTCCTGCTGGTGCCCAGAGTCAGGACTAAACATGGGGAATCTGCGTTTCAGTTTTATGCACTAAATCTGGAACAGTCTTCCTGAGGATGTGAGACAGGCCTCTACTCTGACAATGTTCAAATCTAAACTAAAAACTGTTTTGTTTGGCTGTGCATATGACTGAAATGCTTTTCTTTGCACTCTTCTCTTTTATGTCTTGAACTATTTGACGGATAGCCTGAAAATGGCATTGTGATTTCTGCCATGTCTTTGTGATTTTAATGCATTTTTTTCCTGTTGTGTGAAGCACTTTGAATTGCCTTGTGTATGAATTGTGCTCTACAAATAAATTTGCCTTGCCATTTAGCTAAACCCAGCATAGCCTAGCTACTTGTAAGTTTCATTCAGGACTTCAGTTTCACTCATATCCTTCCCCATTACTTTATAATAAATAGGTTTGTATCGTGATTACAGTAATGTCCAAACATGACGAAAAAAGGAGCGGATATAAGGTCCTACTTCATATCAATAAAACGCCTAGTAAGTTTCACGGTGAAGCAAATGTATTGCCATAAACATTGAAGAGTTATTATAGCTTAATGTCGTAGGCATGGGATCTTGAAAAGGGAGGAGGAGACGGGAGTCACAAGCCAAAATCTCCAAGTATCAAGTAAGTTCATTTGGTTTAGTGATTTAGACGTCCTGCCAGAGGGAAACGATGAGTACACGCACACTGAGTACAATAACTGAGCTCTGAAGTTGATATTCCATTATTTTAGTAATCAAAGGCCGTTACAAACGTCTCCAGCGTGACCCGAATTTGGATTCTCGAAACTTACGCAATTTTAAAGCCGCTGTGCTCCTTGTGTGTGCTGATCATAACTATTAAACATTAACGCTAATGATGACTGAAACAGCCAATATATAGCCTACGTATTTTTTTATACGTTACAAACTTGTCTATGTCCTTTTATAATGTTCTGCAAAACATCGACACAAATTCCACAACACAACGCTCTTTATCCAATTGGAGACATTGAAACACATTAGGCGTTAAAAAGACAAGAGTAGACGTCAGTATTTAACCTCAGTATTACGCTGTGAGGACTGATGAAGCTGCTACAGAGTTAACAACACACTGTGTAGACAGCTGTTGGTGGAAAAAAAAGTCTTCTCAACTGGATCACATTTTACAAAATAATAATAAGTTACAAGTTTTGACTTGAATCTTACCTGCAAGTGTCTTGCTTTATGCCTTGCTTTTTTGCTGTATCTAGTAGGATATTTATGAGTAACCTAAACTCCTCATAGTGTTTGCTTATGAAAGTAATGCTTTTTGAACAGTGTTATTGATCATTTAAGTAATTTTCCTTTAGAAAAAATAAATTTTGTGTCTGACTATATTTATTGATAATACAATGTATTAGTTTATTTTGTTCAAACATGATTGCACTTAAAAAAATAAAAAATAAAAGTTTATTAGTAATTAAACTGATTTCTGAATAAATGTTGACAGTTTAAATGGAAAATACTTACATTTGTATTCTACAATTAATCATATTAACAATGTTGTTGTATTTTTACAACCCTATTTAAAGTGTTAAAGGCATTATAATTTTCATAAATTTTTTGACCCCCACTAGATCAAACTGAGAGTTTGGCCCCTGCTTGATGTCAAAAGAACCCAGAGCGAGGCCATACGATATGTTTTTTTGATGATTTTTCTTGTACGATGCTCTCTTCTGCTTTATCTCAACAGGTTGTTCCAGATTAAAACGGCATTTAAATACTTTCAACTGGCACAACTCACTTTTGGAAAATGAGCCCTTGAATTCAATATGGACTACAGAAAATAAAATCTGAATGAAAGGATATCCAGAGAGCTGCCTTCTCCCTCCCACAGACCAGACCGATCATGAAACGAGGAGGAGGAAAGCACTTTTTCTTTCTTCTAATTCTGTGCAGGCGAAAGCAGCTCTACCAAGGCAACACTGGAGGTCGAAATGCTGGTTGGGCCCACACAGAGCCCTGCTGATCAACGACAGTGACACGCTTCAACCAAGCAGTTTTCGGTTCACCCGTGGAACCGAAAACCAACCCAGCCACCTACACATCCAGACCCACCTCATCCCCAGGAGACGACGCCGTGGGACATCCAAATTGCAACAAACCCAAGGTCAAAGACAGGACTCTTGGGGTCCGAGCAGGTCAAACGAGGCCTGCACCAGCATCCACTGACCGAGTGCTCTGACCCCGAGGGCTACTGAATCAACACAGATAAAAGTATGAGCTTGAGCGCTGCTTTTCATCCACATCGATTGGTAAAAATACCCACGCAGACACTCACCCATGACCCCGGAAACACGCGTGCACCCCCCCTGGACACACAGAAACATAAATGGACCCTCCTGGGTGAGAAGATTGAAGCTACCATAAGGACACTGAACTGCAGAATATTGATCTATGTAACTGAACGCCTCCCCTCTAGTTTCTAGTATTGCTTCTGCCAACTTTGATGCTTGTTTTAACTTTTTATGATTTACTGATGTGTTGACATTTCTTTTGCTAATTGTATGATTAATAAGGAAACAGGGTTCCTTTATTATCATGAGAGGGGTTTGGCCCTTATGCTTCGTGACATTATAGACTTTCCACCCCGGTTCGAACCAGGACCCTACTGTTGGAATATTCCTGATAATTACATGTCTGTGCTGTGATACTTTTTTGTCAAAGACCTATCTCTGTCTGCTTGGGGGCCATGCCGAGTTAGGTTTTTCACACTAGGGCATTGTTTTTCAAGGAGCAGTACGAAGTGTGAATTGGCTTAAATGCAAATATTACCAACTGTCCCTCCCTCGGAGCTTTGTATTTCTTTGTTTTCTTGTATCTGCGCCATTTGCCTTTCTGCCTGTAAACCTGCTGTAAGAATGCAAATGTAACCTCTGTTCTTTGTTCCTGTACCAAGAATTTGTCTCAGAGCCAGTAATTTTCCATGTGATGTGGGTCATGTGACCTGTTTGACCTGTTATCTATAAAAGGAACGTGAATCCCTTTGTGGGGACAAGACTAGTGTAGGGCGAGACATACATGTCGACGAATCGGTTCCGCATGAGAGTGACCGACGAATCCACACGAGGGAGAGATTCATTCTGATTGTACAACGGAATTAAAATTCACTTTTGAGAAAAGACAACGCTGTTCTATTGTTTTACTTTATTTTTTGATAACCGTTAGAGATAATTTTCCACGACACTTACTACATCAACTATTACTACAATTTCAATTACTTTTATGTGATATATACCAAAAATGTGCCTACAATTTACCCGGAATACAAAATATGATGATCAGTTTGGGGTGCAATGGAACACATACAGTCCAGTCCGTCCGTCACACACACATTTTCCAGATCCTTACTGTATGTTGAGTTGTGAATCACAGTCATCAGGCCAAACTGCAGTCAAACAAAATGGATACAGGCTGACTAAATGCTGTGCGGTCTGTGGCGGCGGTAGGACACAGTTAGAGAAACAAACACAAGCCACAAGCACAACCACAGCAACTCCGTGTGCTATAGACATTAATACACAATTACAGGTCCATGCAACCGAGCGCATGGAGGTACAACGCTAACACAGCGCCAGAGCCAAAACACTCAGCTGCCAGGAAAGAGTAAGGCGAGATGGAAAATAATAGCTATTCACAGTATAAAACCTGGCCTAATAAATAGCTTGAATTGCCATCGGCCCCTTCTTTCTTCTTGTTCGGTACGTGCATTTTTATAAGTAAAATTAGTCTGCCCTGAGCCCCTGACACTGCAATAAAACACAATGCCAGGTACAAGCGCTTATAATGGGCCTTGGAGAGTGTGAGAGCTCAAAACTAGGGAAAAACAACAGGCAATGGAAAGGGGGGTAGAAAATGGAGATTAAAAAATGTGCGCTAACGTGGAAATATCAAGAATCAATGTACGTAAAAACCTTTAGACCAACAACAAATACGGTGTTGAAGTCATTATACCAAGATGCTGGTTCTAATCTCAAACTGGTTAAAGATATAGTGCCATGACCTTGATAATTACGTAAAGTTTCTGTAGTTCAACATTTAATGCTTTTCGGACATAAATCCTTTAAATGGCATCTGACAAGGAGGAATCGTGCGTTTGTGCACTGCAGTTAGACATGGTAAAGCACTCAACACAAAACTAAATTAATCATTTTTATGACCATTACTGACCTTTTCTGAATTTGTTGCATTCTTTACCTAAATCTTCACCACAGAAATGTGTACAGCAAAGGAAACTACCAAGAATGAAGCAAGAGCAGACAGAAATTACTTTTACATCTGTGGCTGCGATTCCCCTTGGACCTTCAATAACGCACATGCTCACACAGAAATGTTCCCTCCACTGAGAATTTCTCCAACCTAGAACTTTACATCCTGGAACACAAGGCTTTCTTTCCCTCTCGGAAGGCAGATTCTGGGGCTCATTGACAGCAGCAGGAAAACAAGATGATGACTTGCAACAAGTGACCTCATGAGGGTCAAAGGTCAGGCACCCGGAGACATAAGCAGGAAAAAGTATATAGAGGATATAGGCGGGGGGAGGGAATGCTAATTTTTGTCAGTGTTCAAAGTGTTTTAATATTTGCACCTCTAATTGGATAGTTATAGTGAGTTATTCCAATACATTTAGATTCCAAACAAAGGATTAATATAAATAAGGGCATCTGACATAAAGAACTAACTCTGCAAACCGGAAAGTAGATGATGATATTGTTGATTAAAGTATGGCAGATACGGCAACTGCAACAAATACAATTGTTTTTGCAGTCCAGTTGTTAAAGTAACAAAAGCAGCAGATACAGCTGTAAAAGTCTATTGTTAAATGTAGATTGGCTTGCAGTAAATCAGGTATAAATGACTCTTGTGTTCTCTCAGAAGAACTGAGCTCTGCAAGTTCTCAATCTGCCCAAAGCTCCTTTACATCTGTGTAAGCCCCCTGAGAACATTTGTTATGTGTGTTATGTACTGCACTGGGCTTTAGTTTTGGAGTGAGAAATGTGTTCTGTTATTAAATAGAAAAAGGCAAAACTTTCTCATTCAGGTCTTTTAAGTACTGGGAATACTGATAAAACAATAAAAAATAAGATTCTATTCATTTATCGTGTAAGGAATGCTGTAAAAGTAAATCAAAAGTATAGCGCAAATAACATTATACTTGTAAAGAGTTAAAATAACTTAACATATCTACACAGTTTATATCTGAAATATGAAAACGTTTTTAGATTGAGTTGGAATATAAAGGGAGCTAGACTAGAGCGCTCACAAAGTCTTGCATTATAACAGCTGAAACATCACTTTCTGAAAAGTTTAATTTGCAGGTCTGATGCAAACAGTTGAGAGAAAATCCATCCTCAAGGCAATAATTAAATAAAACATGAATTAAAACGCACACCCACACATACACAGTGATACAGTTTCTGAATAATTGGTGTGTATAACAGCACACATCTTGAGCATCGCATCCCTCTCATCCTCTGCCCCTCCGCGCCCTGCAGTGCTCTATCTCCTCTCTCGTCCAGCAGACAGACAGGGACAAGTGTAATTGTGGCTTGCGGTTTTGGCTGTGCATTCAAACGGAAAAGCAGCTTGTCCACATCTCTGGCTGTGCGGCAGAGAGGTCCGTTTGTCTTCAGTGTGTACGCATGAGAAAGAGAGGGAGAGAAAGGCACACACACACGAGGGGCAGAATGATCCCGGGAGCATGTAGATTATGTCTGTCAGCCGCTGCCTGTGGGCGGACCAGTAGTCGCGAGATACAAGGGCACGCAAACATGCACCCAAAAGCACAGGCACTGTTGGGCAGAGAGAGGCTGGTATGGTGAGAATGCTCCCAGCCGGGCGCCTACCGCTGAAACAGACTAGAATAAGACATTTGTATCAAATATTTTCCCATGCACAGACACACACACACACACACAAACACACAGGCCATATGTTGGATGACGTGACTGTATGGGCACAATGGGAATCAAAACAAAATACATCAGCAATTAGGCATTCAGGCTGTTTCTCAACGCAATGTAAAAACCCAAGTCAGGCTAAACTGTAACTGGTTTTCTAAATGCACACAAATCAACTTCCTTAAATTGCCCCAAGAGAACTGATAAAACAGATAAAACAGATAAAAATCCTAGCAAGTTCAGTAACATGCCTTAACCATTTGCCAAATGTCTCTACCTTCTCTCTCCTGTCCTGTTTAATAAAGCCTTCGGGCAAGGAAAACAAAAGTTAACAAATTGTATTTCTAATTTTAATGTATGATATGGTCTTCTTTCTTTTATTTTTTACCCTTCTGCAATTGATGCACTAAATTTCCCCTCCAGCGAGCAGTGGGTTATATACATTGATGAACCTTACTTTACCTCTCTTAAGGCTTCAGACAGGCAAAATGGGCCAGTTTGTTCACAGATCAAAATGTAACATTTTTGGTGAGAGGGGTCCACTAGCCACTTGTCTCATGTTATTGCTTTGACTAGAATGTGCCACAATACTGTGTACCTTTAAGCTATGAAAGTAAAATTTTAAAGAACATTTTCAACTACACTTACAACTAGAATTTACAAAACCACTTTGACATGCTTCAAAAAGGAAAATAAACCACAGACAGAGCAGAGACAAAACCGATTACAGACATTTATATGAATTTGAGAGGAATCAGTCTGGAGTATTTGCAAACTTGCTCAACAAACGCTGAAATTCCTCATGTAAATAATCTTCTCATCCATGCTAGCCTCTGAAGACCTCAGCTAATGTGGTGATGACAGACACGAGCCACTCCAATGTCAGCTGACATCACAAGAAAGATGTCTGAGAACGTTTTGCTGAAGTTATGTTATGGTTCATTCCTCTTAATGAAGTATGGCTCACAGGAGGTGGAGGGTCGGGGCTCACTGAAAACTCTTCAGTTGTTGGATAGGCAGAGATACACAAAACCAACAGATCAAGACCCCCCGGGTACTGATGAATGAAACCATCCCCCAAATATCATTGATGCCGATATCAGCACTGATTTATCACCCATCCACCCTCATAATGATAAAGGCACACATGTCTTGACACTGGCAGGGGCCTTAAGTATGGAAGGGTCTTAGCTGAACATTTTGCCCAGAGATCGAATCCACAATCTCCTTCTGCCCACATAATGGGTCACTCCACATTAAAGTGTACAATTGCCATTGTCTTTAATTAGGGCATCATTAAAAAATTCCAAAAGCAAAAATGACAATGTCTTTGTTATTATTTAAACCTTGTATATTATACACACATATACATATATACATATACATATATACATATACACATATATATATATATATACATATACATATATACATATACATATATATATACATATATATATATACATATATATATATATATATATATATATATTACACACATACATAGATACACCATACAGTATATTACACACTTATATATAATACTACTATTATAATATATATATATATATATATATATATATATATATATATATATATGATAAAATGAGAACAGCATATTAAACAAACTACAAAAAAAATTATGTCCACCCCGGATAGGACTTGAATTTTGATCGAGTTTGTTTAGGCCGAGACAAGTTCCTATGTTTGTGAATTTTGTTCATTGACAATGGCAATAAACTCTTTCTGATTCTGATTCTGATTCTGATACATCAATGTACTCTCAACTTCAACGACGAACCTACTAATGATGAAAAGATTCATGCCCCAAATGTTTTTCAAAATGTTTCCTCTCGTATTCTTGAAATTGCCCTCAAAAGTGTTGATGGCGTAACCAGGAAGTGTCCTGTATTAGTTACGACCAATCAGTACAAGTTTACGTTTGATTACGTCATTCTACGCGCCATGCCACGTCATCAAAATGCGATGCTTTATTCCTGTACTCGACGGTGGAATTGTTTTGTTTGTGTCTACTCAAGGGAGCCTGTATGTCCATCATAATTTCGATCTTGTTTCGAGTCCTTTTATGAATTGTTACATCCAAAACAACATTGTTTACCGTATGGGGAAAACTAACATCTTACTTCCGCGTTTTGCACCATTGCCCGACTCAAATCGGCAACTCGCGCATGCGGGGAGCGCTCAGAAGACCGACAGACACTCAGCGAGGGAGAAATATGTTTTGAAAGTTTTGTGTCCGACGAAGTTTATGTATGTTACGTCCAAGTTAAGTTTGCTGTGTGTGTCAATGGTTAATATTTATAATTTATCCATTTATCTACTTTGTGGTATTTTTATCATGCCTAGAGGTGGTACATTCTGATGTGAGTTGGAATAAAAAAAAAATCCTTATTTTAAATTTGGACCTTTATGTAACAATTTAGTGTGGAGTGACCCATCAAATGCTTTTTGGTTTGCCGTTAAACACTTCCATTTGTGTGTGGCCTATAAATTCAATTCAAAGTTGACAAGCTGTGTAAACCCAACAATTCAATGACAGCATGTGACTGAAGTCCACTGTGCCACATTTCATGGATATTTTTAATACATATCCTGAATAACAGGTAGAACAATGTGAGGCAGCTGTTTGTGTACATAAGAACAAACATTTTCTCGTCAGCAGGTTAAAATTCTTATGGATTAAAAGCCACAACCATTTGCCCTGCTCTGTTTGTTTATACTCTATTTCTATTGTTTTATAATAACACTGTGTTAGCTGATATTGTCGGAAGCGGAAATTTACCAACAGTTTGCCAGATCCATAGAGGAGGTGGCATATGCTCCCAGTGATGTTAAATGGACAAATCACATGCTGAGGTCCCAATCAAATGCACTACACAAGGTGCAACTGATAATAAAAAAGAAATACATTCCTGATTCATCACCAACTTCTTGCACTGCATTTATGAAAAGAAAAGTTAACCCTAGATTTTGTATATTGTCGCAGTCAAATCAACTGACTTAAAATAAAGTGCTAAATGTAAGCACACAAATTGACTATTGTAATTACACTGTCAATCACATATTTTCTAAATGGACTACACACTCACATGGACTAAACATGTTCAATATCCAAGAAAACTATAACTATACTAATGTCCGTGGTTGCTGTGTATTCCCACGCCAGGGAGAGTGTTTACTGTTCCCCTGGAGACATGGGGGCTATTTCAGGGAGTGGAGCAACAAGATGGAGAAGAAACAGGTGCCAAGGAAGTCAGCACCGAGCTCTACGAATACCAAACTGTACAAGAGTCAGCCCTTGTGCATGACCATCAGAAAACTATTGTTCTTTTCACACTTTAAGAGCCAGTTTAATCCCATCAATAAATCCGACTAGGGCTTTTCTGTCCATTCTCTCTTTTACATATTTGTGTCAGTCAAGCTGTCAGTCTTCCCTTCTACGCCGCATCTCTTTCTGAAAAACAGTGCGCCCCCTCCTTTATCTGAGAACAGTAAATTGTTCTGTCTTGGCGGACATGGACTGTCTATGAGCACAGCTGCACCTTGGATTCTCACCATTTCAGCTGGGTCTGATAGAACATTTCCTCAGCATTGTTAAGAAACACACACACACACACACACCTCGTTCCAGAGTAAATCCCTCTTGCCGTTGTTTGCTCGATCCCTTTTGGTGAGATGCTTTGGAAATGTCCTGCCCTGTACACGCACGCATAGTCTGAATGCTGCTCCGATATGTCACAGTAGACGTTCCAAGGACAAAGTCAAGCTAAAGCGCTTCCCAGAACTTGTCTGTCAAATAGCGCTCGGACTTGTCAATTATGCATGCTTTTTGCACTCGAAAAAAATTCTTCGCTCAGTGTGGAGGAAGGAACACAATCAAATTTGAATGACAAATATTTGCGTGGGGAAGTTGCATAGTGAGGAAGAAATTTGTATATATACATTTTGGTCACATTGTGTCTAAGGTGCAAGTTGGGTTGTGGAAAACTTCTTTGATGCAGTTGATAGTCACTGAAAGTTATACAAGTTGTACCAAATAAAGTATTTGAATGACATTCCAGACAGATAAACTGTTAACACAATGCAACACATATCATCCTGTCTTTTGTTCAGTGAGTGTGCACTGTGAAAACGTTGCAAATACATCCAAAATGTCCAGTGGCTTTTGGAAATGAATGGCAACTGCATATGTCCATAGAGGAAGATTCCAAAGCAGTTGTAGACCCACCCAAAAGCACAAGGCAATGTATAAATCACCGTGTGAGAAGGGTTACAACCATCTATATTATGTGGTCACTTAGTCATAGCACATTAATAAAACTCATCCCAGTGACCCGGTCAGGAAAAGCTCAAACAGCTGTGCGAGAGGCAGGGAGAAGACTTTAAGAGACATTCCTTCATTGTTGAATTGTTAATATTTGTCCAAGAATAAAATGATGTATATCAGAATATGTTTAATACAACTTTGTATCAGTGTCGACAAGCTGTGTAAACCAACAAGACAAATCAAAATGCGTCTGCAAGGAAGTTACTCAGTCAAAGATTCACTTGTTATGACTATCAACATGATTTGTTGCCCCTTATAAAACCAACACTTTTACTAATATGAGTTGCAGTAGCATATCTGTTGGACTGGACCAAACGAGGACAGTCACTACATGAATCATCAGGTTCACCACTGCTGGCACATTGGCACTTGGTGTACTCCAACAACCTAATTTATGACTTACATGCAGAGTTTGATTTTTTGTGTTTTTATATGTAACTCTCAGATTACTTAAGTTATCCCAGCTATTGCAAATGTAGCTGAAAAGGATTTTGTTTTTGATTTATCGAAGGCCAATATTCCGATCCACTTCCTAACTGGACCGCTACCACCTGCTTGGGAAGCTTCTGGGAAAATGATCTGCCCTGCCTGAGGCGGGGAGCAAAGGGGAGTGTGCAGTTACAGACGCAAAGGGTTACAGGGGTTAAATCTCACAACAAGAGGCCGATTTACAGCCATGGACAGGAACCATCCATCAGCACTGTGAGGCATGTCACAAGATGGGACACTGAGACTGCCACCGCCCCGAGCCAAGCACACCACTCACAACATGTGAAGATGGATACAAAGTCTGGTGTCCATCCATGTGAGAACAAATACACTTCTATCCACCTTTTTAAAATATATTGTAAAAAGCTAGATATATAATGAATATTGAACTTTATCGAAATTATTCTATATCATCTATCTATGAACTAAAGTCATAAAAAAACACTAACTGTGAAAGTAAACACAGACAAAAATCTGATTTGTATGTTGACCATTTAAAAGTTATGCACACTCACACCGTTCCAAGGAGTTGGCGGCCCTAAAAATACTTCACTTGAAGGACTATGGGGATCGGGCATCACGCATAAGATGCTATCTGGTGACCGATACACACTTGCCTGTCTCTCTTCTGTCGGCGAGGTACTGCTTTACACCACGGCCTGCCAAAGCTGAAAGGTTAGAATGGTTCCGTTCCCACAGTACGACCAAGTTAGCCCTGACAGGACCGCTGCCAAGCCCACATGTTTATGTGTTTATTTGGGACGGGCAAGTGCACATGCAGTGGAGAGGGGAATAGGTTTCAACAGACTGGAAAGATGTAGTAGGTCTGATTGTGATTATATACCCATGTGAAGTTGTTATTACTTACTACTGTTATTACTAGTATACTAGTGGTACTACCATTGTCACTGCTACAAAGTACATGCTACTGCTACTTATAATTGCTATCAACTACAACTATATCAAAACTTAATTTGGCGAGAGAAAAGTTTGAAGAGATGCAATCCAAAATGCTTCTTGCAAAACACTGTTTGCATAATTGACCGTTGACTTTTGACATATTGCATTGACATGACATGAGTGAATTAGCCTGCAGTCATGTATAACAGCTTCACATAAACAAGAACACAACATGTTTTCACTATTTGATCAGAACGATATAATTTCAACTGTCTATACCAGTAAATGTAAAAGGTAAAAAAAAAATAAAAGGGTCCCCAGGGACCCTTTTGCTGATATAAGACTGACTACTTTAATCAGATGTCCAGATATTGCACATCTATGCAATCTATACTTATGCCAAGAGTGGTTTAATCTGTTTAGTTTTAAGATCCTCCAAAATCTGGCATTCATGAGTCCAACTGCAGAGGCAAAGTAACAGTTCTTGTGGCGGGAGGTCCTGGCACAAATGGACTTTTCCCTGCCTATGCCAAAAGAGTGCTGCAACCACCTTTGATTACCACTCCACTAACTACTTTGACCATCCTCATCATTACAGAAAGACAGCTGGGTCATTTGATCCCAGGCCAGTGCATATGAACTGTGTTTGAAAACGCAGAGCTCCAAAGCATTAAACCATCAAAATGTTAGTGAGAGTGGGCAATTTGGTGAGGGAAAACTACACCATCAGTCCCTTTCCTTCCTGAATCCAATGAACATAGTGTGGGAGGAAAGTCTCTGCAATAGATCATTAGAAAGCCATGACTATTTTTGCTTGGCCTACAGCAGTGTAAATCGGCCTCGGTGGATCAATGCCAAGCTCATTCAAATACAGGCTAAATGAATTATGGCAACTGGCTGCAATGCTTGATTTGTGAAGTACGAAGCCCAATTAGGTAACACACAGTAATTAGTGTTGGCCTGATAAGGGCATACTCTACATCATGCTCGAGTGCAGCCATCTCTGACATGCACAACACAGATTCCAGAGCACTCCTCTCAACATAGCGCTATCTTAATTATTACTATATCTACCTAAGGCCGCACTGGCACACTGGTTAAAAGGCAGTGAGGAGGAAAAGAAGAAGAAGAAGAAGAAGGGTTATAAAATGCTTTTAACTGGTGACACAGACTAGTTGATTTGTTTAACATACTGAAGTTTAGAAGAACATCAAAAAAGAATGTGGAAAGGAAACGGCCAATTGACAAATAAGAGCAAGAAAACAAAAACAAGCAGAGCGAGAAAACCTGAAATTAGCCATATCAGACCACTGCAAGAGACAAAACCACATCAAGGACTGGAATAATGCTGAAAGTAACAAATATTGCCGCTGGATCAGAGAGGCAATCGAGCGCCGCAAGCGAGGTCCAAGGAGCATCAATCGTGACGAGGGAACCTACACCTTGTCACACACGGGATGCAGTCCAGGAGAAGGCGTCAACAGCAGCTTCCCCTAATGTTAGGCAAAACCATGTGCAAAGACACGTCACTACACCATCACGTGACGCTTCTGAAAAAGGCTTTTGGAAGTAGCTATATATGACATGTATAGCAGGGAAACAAACACTCCAGAAATTGTTACCGGTACTTACCTGAAGTGGCAACGTTTGGGTTTTTGGGTTATTGCGTTGCGTAGAATAGTCCACAGTATGGCATTAAACGATGCTATACTGTGAAGAGGCTATACTGTGGAAAATTATGCTATATTCCTGGAAAAGCAATAACATGTTCATGGAAACAAGGAGGTAGCAGTTACATAGTGCACCTTTAATGACCTGGAGATCTTCTATAAGGATTAATGCTCTACTTTTAAACCTAAACGGTTATTAAATTAAGCAGACATTGATAAGGTTTACTTCTGCTTGAGCCTTTTCAGTCATGACCTTATGGACAAATTGTGTTACTGTTAATGAAAATGTCAAAATGTGACTGAAATAAGCTGGAACTGAATTATGATATTAAAGCATGAAAACTGCGTAATTGTTTATAAATACACATATTGTTCCATATCAACAAACTAATAATAATTTCTTCCTCGCCCTATTACTTTTTTAACCAGCTCCCTTTTTTAAGATCTTGAAAAATCATTCCTAGGTTTTGGTTTAGTTTGGGGGGGGCGATTTATGAGGGTTTAGGAAGAATCATATTATTTATTCAGAGAGTGGAACAACTGAATCTACAAGAAGTCGATCCAAAAGGTGAAAAATCCTTGAGTTTTTATTTATTTTCCTTTTTTTTTTAACAATGACTGAAATAATGTGAGTAGTTTTGTTTCAATGTTGCTTTTTTGCAAAGTCAACTATTTCTTAAATCGTTTAGTCCCAAATACGATTAGAAATACATACAACTTTATAGTCTGTAAGCAATATTTGTGTCATTACTTGCATTATAAATCAATCACAGCTACTTGTTTGCTTACCACTCACTTGTTAAATGGGGGCTGTAAATATCCAAGGGCAAACCACAGCTCAAGTAAATTACTATAATTATCTCTATAGTTATATGGCTTTGTGGTCATAATACATTGTTACGGCCGTTACAGTTCCTGTTCCAATGCGCTCTCCAGTTCTACTCACACTCTCTTGTCAATGAAAATAGAATTCCTCACACAAATTCAATAATTGAGGTCATTTTTGTGTCAAATTACATTGCTTCTGAAGTTGATGTGTGTTTTGGATACATTTCAAACCCCCCCCCTCAATTCTTATCACACTACAGGCCAGATAAGGAGAAGCTGCAGGGCAAACTCTATTGTTACAGCTTAGTGCTAATTACTGCGGGTTCTGACCCAGGGTTCAGCCAAAGAGCAGCGGAGAAGAGTACGGCGATGGGCGTGTGTGGGGATGTATAGTGAATGTGCGTGTGTATGTGGAGGGGGAAGGGGGAGAGGGGGGTCTAGGGGGTAAGAGAGGGGCTGAGGTCAATGGGTGGGAGAGGTCACCGCTGCTGCCAATCAATTGTCACAGTGGATTTACCAAAAACATCACAGCGTAAGCCAGCAGGGAAAGTGTAACGCCACCACAATGGGGTAAGCCAGTAAATGTAGTGAGGTTGTTTAATGTTGATCTTTCTGACATTGTGGAACAAAAAAATAATGATTTCCCTTATGGATTGTAAAGTGTTTCCAAGCCAAAAGTAGTCAATAAAGTTTATATTTTGAATGTACAACAGCTGACCGTAGAGCTATCAATTAATTACATCTCCAAAGCCATTTTTTAAATCAATTTGTTTTCTTTCTGGGCCCTCCAAAGCGAGACGTTTGCTGCTTAGCATAACCATTTGCATATTCTTTTTGTATGTATCGTGTAAGTATGCTGGCTTGTGACTTTTTGAGGCCATTGTTAAATAGTGATTGGTGTTGCAGATACTTTTTCTTTTTATATACTGGCAGACACATTTTATTACATTTGATTTAGACCTCAAACCCTATGATAAAGTTCAAGATCATGTTTATTTCTTTATCTTAGGCCCATGTGTTTGGAAACAATTGCTAGTACATTAAACTATAATGAAGGTGTGGAATAAGTGGCATGTCTAGGGTATGTTATTTCAGAATCTAAATTACAGACAGTGTTGATTTTTATTTATTTTTTACTCTGGTGGGCAAACTTTAAACCTGTCTGGCTTGCATGGCTTCTGCCTTTGGACTGTGCTCAATTTTACCTGGCAGCAGCTTAAACTGTCAAAGAACAATGCACACCTAAAGCATTTCCACCAAACTGTATGCTTTTTTCTAATTTGCAAATCTCCAACTCTTCACAATGAGTTTTGTGCTGCGCAAGAGAAGTCCTCCTCTCCTTGGGTGCCACGAGCAAACAAAACCTGTTCAGTATGTGCCTTCATTGCAATGCAAAACAGTTTTTCCAATGCCTCAGCATCACTTAAGGGCCCTACTTTCAATTACAATGTCAGGGCTACTTAAAGCTGACGGCTCCTTAATACAGGGGAGTGGAACCTGTGGTGAACGTCCAGACTATTGTAAGAGACCACTTGGGAGTTTTATATAAAATTAGAACATGTGGGAACAAAATCACTCCCACTGAAGTGAATGCAAGTTGGGGGCTGCAATCTATAAAGTCAAATTATAGCAAAGAAAACAGAGAGATGGCAAAAAAAAATAAAAAATAAATCTATCAACAAAGATGGTGCATCAGTTCGTAAAATGTTGACAAATATGAAACAAGAAACCAGGTGAGGGAGATAAAGAATCTAACAGTTCTGGGACGCAGAAGTAGATGTCCCGCCTCCTGGCCTCGGGTTGGTTAGTAAAACCTTACTCCCTTACTGTGATTGGCCAGCCCTCCTCTGGACGGACAAAACACTCTCTCCTCCTCACAGACACAATAAAGTTTAGCGCTGGACGCTCGCAGGCAGCAGGCTCCGAGCTCCCCGCTGCTTGTCGCATGTGGACGCAACGTGAAACAAGGCAGTGGACGCGCATTGGAATATAACTTCGCGTGACGTTTAAAGTCAATGAGTGATTTTTGATGTCTGCCGTTTGGACCTGATCTTTACTTCATGGCTCGGAGTGGAATATTATAGTCATAGCAGCGCACGGACCTTTGCGCGCTCGAGGACTACACGTTGTGGGCAAACCGTGACACGTATTTCACTTGGACTTTAATTCAATAGGCCTTATTATTTGGTTGTGGTAACCATGCCAGGGCTAACGCTCATGCGGGCAGCCGTCCTCTCCTTCTTGTCTGCGATGCTCTGTCCGCTCCCCGTGGTGCAGGGCTTTGGAGATGAAGTGGAGGAGATGACCTGCGATCCCATCCGGATCAGCATGTGCCAGGGTCTGGGCTATAACGTGACCAAGATGCCCAACTTGGTCGGCAACGTTTTGCAGTCGGACGCTGAGCTGCAACTGACCACGTTTACGCCGCTGATCCAGTACGGCTGCTCCAGTCAGCTCAAGGTAAGGTCCAAATAACGTGTGTCTGCGTTATTAAAAGCGCAGACACACGCGCACGTCACTCGCACTGATTGAGGAACTTGATCCAGGACTCAAAAGGCAGGGATAAGTCGAGGCGCTCTCTGGCTATATTTGAGCGGCTGCGTGAGGCTGGAGAGACGAGCACATGACAGGAGCTACTATGGCTGTTCAGACTGATGGTGCCAGTGATAACGGGAGCATGAAACCTCGTTTCCATAGCATTAACACTTTAAATGCACGGATCCAGTCCTCGGCTCTCTTCCTGTTTCTTTCAGTGAAAAAGCCCCCTGTGCATGTTGACATTCTGGGTTCATGCCCCACACAGCAACAGCTGAGTCTCCAGCCCTTCTTACTGTACTGACCCAACAATGTGGCCTCAGTGCGCTGAGACAAATGCTGCTTGTTTGCCTCATGAACCATGTAAGAAAAATGAGATCGTGTCTTAGGCTCTATTTGTGGAATGACACAACGTTCTGTAGTTCTGCATCTTAAAATCAACAATGAAACGATGCATTGAAAAGCTCTGCTCAGACTGAGGGGAACAAGAAGCAACCAAAGCGCCCGGTCCCGCTGAAAGTTGTCCTGTAAGATTAGCTGCCTGTCTCGTCCTCACACACGCACAAGCACTCACATAGGCACGCATGCTAAAGAGGGAGGAAAGGGAAAAGGGAAACTATATCCCCTAACATTTGCTCTAATGGGAGGCTTCCTGACTGGTAATCGGAGCAGCTTTTAGCAGAGAAGTGGCAGCACTCACATTACCAACGGTCGCGCAAAATACTCTGAATGTGCTACATTACTCATGGCAGGGGCATGCTCCACTTGCACTGGGAAATAAGCCTGCACTTTGGAAACTATAAGAGCACAATTTCAGGCACATGGACGTACATATATTATAAAGTGTAGAAGAGATTGTGATAATAGATGTAGTGTACTGTAAATTGTACTTTCAATCCAAAAACAATATCATAGAGTAGCCTACTTTTAATTCATTTGCATTTGTACAGGGGTGCCACATTAGACAACATCATTTACTGACAGTAAATACATCATAAAAACTAGTGAATAAATACTTTGTCATAACAAACTAACTTAACTTAAACACAATTACTTTTGTACAGGCCTAGTCCAACTGAGAAAGTTGTAGGAAACAGAAACTGATCACCTGAGTTGTTCGTCACACTTTGAGTTTCAAACCGTGGCTTAAAAGAGTAGAATGTAGTTCTTACGTCTTCTAATGCCACTGTACACTCTGATGACCAATCACTATCTACCAAAACAATCCTCACAGAAATAAGTCATGCTGCATATTTTACAGTGTTTTTATTTCTTAATCTTGACCCCTCCTCGGAGTCATATTTCACTTGGGCCACATTCAAGAGCTGATTTGTGAAAGGGATTTATTTCTTTATCACGGAATCTAGAATCTGCCCCAGAGGCTGTGTTCCTAGTTAAACCAATATATTTTTTTATTTTTTTTATTTTATTTTAGAGTTATAATTTGAACAAATGTATTGGGCGATTAAGCCATCTAAATATGTATTACATTTACATGAGAGTAGTGCAGTGATATTCTTTTGACCCTGGCTCAATTTTATACCTGGACATGCTGGCTTAACTGAGAAACAGCGTGAAATTGTGCAAAATTGCTTTCATGGCCGCTACATGCTGGAGGAAAAGCTTCTCTTTTTATATTACACAAACCCAGTGTGGGCAAAATACTTACATAAAGTTGCAAAATTAGAGAACAATTAAAACTTGGAAGTGTAGACATGATCCAAAACACCGGACAATTTCTTTAAATGGCAAAAATATTGTTATATCTAACATGTCTCATGATAACCTCTGCAAATATTTCACAGAACGCTACAGTTTTGGCTCTAGACATTTGGCTTGATAAGTTATTTTCATATTATATCAAGAATTTTAGTAATAATGAGACACTCAATGTCCTTTTCTCTTTTCAGTTCTTTCTGTGCTCTGTCTATGTGCCCATGTGCACAGACAAAGTGCCCATCCCCATTGGGCCATGTAAAAGCATGTGTCTGTCAGTGAAGAGGAAGTGCCTCCCTGTTCTGCACGAATTTGGCTTCATTTGGCCGGAGGTAAGACTGATTACACTTTTGTAACCAATTTTTAACTTGTTACTTGCACAGAATTTCACATTCATATTTTCCTTATTAGAAATAAACATAAATAGGATGGCATGACTTTGAATTACATTCCTTGCCTAATGACCATGTTTCCAAATGAGATAGCTGTGTCCAATAAGTACACCAGTAATATGCAGAAGTCTATTTAACTTACATTTTATTTCTGTACATAATTCAGAACTGTAGTAAGTGGGCTTCACAAATAAACTGTGTAATAGTTCATTTGTTATGATGTAACTATGCGTTCCTATTTGGGTCAAATGAAAAGCATATTTCCTCCTCTTCTTCAGATGCTGAACTGTAGCCTGTTCCCGCCTCAGAACGACCACAACCACATGTGCATGGAGGGCCCGGGAGATGAGGACCCGCCCTACCATCCTGTACGCCAACCGCCACACCAGGAGGAGTGTCAGGCGCTGGGGTCACTGCCCGACCAGTACATCTGGCTCAAGCAGGCCGACAGCTGTGCCCTGCAGTGTGGCTACGACAGCGGCCTGTATCGCAGAGGGGCAAAAGTCTTCACGGACGCCTGGATGGCCGTGTGGGCAGTCTTCTGCTTCCTCTCCACCACCCTGACCGTGTTAACTTTTCTCCTGGACTCACAGCGCTTCTCCTACCCAGAAAGGCCCATCATTTTCCTGTCCATGTGCTGCAACCTCTACAGCGTAGCCTACCTGGTAAGGACTGAAATAACATTTATAGTACAATAGTCAGCCATGAGCTCGTAATTACAATAATGGGATTGTTCAATTTATTACACTGTTTAGCAATTGTATGAATAAATCAGAAAACCATAGCACCATAGCACTTCCACAATTACTCTACCATTTACCTTCCCACAAACTCATTAGTGCAACAGGGACACAGAAACTACAGCTAAGTGTTAGCTGTAATTAAAGCGACCACCTTCCTGTTAGTGGGTGACTGAATCTACATGCACTGCCCAAATTCAACTAGATTAACACACGTTTTGTGTATTTTTGTGTAGGTTCGATTGACACTGGGGAGGGAGCGTGTCTCCTGTGATCTAGATGCCACAGCGGTTCCCATTCTAGTGCAAGAAGGCCTGAAGAGCACCGGTTGTGCCATAGTCTTCCTCCTGCTCTACTTCTTTGGCATGGCCTCCTCACTGTGGTCAGTATTACAATGCTTTATGTGACGCATTAAGAGCTGATCAATACAAATCAAACATATAACAAACATGATTTTTCTGTGTGCAGGTGGGTTATTCTGACCCTGACATGGTTTCTGGCAGCTGGACTCAAGTGGGGACATGAAGCTATTGAAATGCACAGCTCCTATTTCCACATCGCAGCCTGGGCCATTCCAGCAGTTAAAACCATAGTGATCCTCATAATGAGACTTGTGGATGCAGACGACCTCACCGGGCTCTGTTATGTTGGAAACATGCAACAGGAGGCGCTCACTGGATTTGTTGTTGCACCACTGGCAACCTATCTTCTCATAGGTAATTCTTCCTTTTGTTTCTGTAATTTGAGGTCATAAGCAATATTTCTGTAGGTGCAAGAAACACAAGGCCTCATGCTCTGCTCATTTTGTGATGTTTTTTTTTTTCTGTAGGAACATTGTTCATCTGCGCCGGCCTGGTGGCCCTATTTAAGATCCGGTCCAATCTACAAAAGGACGGTGCCAAGACTGACAAGCTGGAGCGGCTGATGGTGAAGATTGGGGTCTTTTCGGTACTCTACACGGTCCCAGCCTCAACTGTGATTGGCTGTTATCTCTACCAGCTCTCCAACTGGGCAGAATTCAGTTCCACTCCCCAGGACTCATACATTGCTTCAGAAATGCTACGGATTTTCATGTCACTTCTAGTTGGCATTACATCGGGCATGTGGATCTGGTCCGCAAAGACTTTGCACACCTGGCAGCGCTGCTCTGCCAGGCTGCTCAGGGAGAGCCGAGCCAGCAGAGGGGGCAAGCGCGCACCAGGTGAGGGCTGGATTAAACCAGCCAAAGGAAATGAAACAGTGGTATGAGAAAAGCACCGAAGAAGAACTTTTAGCCTGCTTCAGTGCTGCCAATAGACCCTGGTGATGCCAAAAGACTGTTGTGCAAGCACAACAAGGACATGGCAGGGGTCTAAGCTACTGGGTGTTTACTGCATCTTAGCAGTCTATAAGCAGACCCTCTATGGGGGTTTAGTATGGCCTGCCAGTTAACTGAAGGGCACCAAGCCTCCACACCTGACCTGAGGTCAGGGAGAGGAAGAAAGAAAGAGTACCAGAGGGGCTGAACAGGAAGTATGAGCTGAGACAGCTGTGTGCTGTTGCCCCATGTCTACCTCCACAGCCGAACACAGGCACAGTCCGGCCGGGTCTTCTGAAGTTTCACATTTACACTGGAGGATTCTTGTGCAGGTATTATGCAGCCGGACAATTCCCCAAACCATCTGTCAAATACCCTCAAGTGCACGTGAAAGTCAACAGTAAAAAACAATGATGTGTAAAGTCTGCAGCAGCATGATGAAGCATTTTGAACAGAATTCCCTGATGAAGGAGCCAAATGTCACTATGTCTCAACCAAAAACAAGCTGTTGAATGCCTTGTGTATGTGCATACACACATGAGATATCTGTGACTCCGAGGAGAGTCCAGCTGTGCCTTTTATTGAGCTATAAATGTGAAAGCTTTAGGGCATCTGGGAAATGTAGGCATGTGCTTTTTACCTTAGCAGACTCAGAGAATGTCCGTTAACTTCCAGCACTGAGTGCACTCACCGAGCAGCCTTATACTGGGTATACAGTGTGTTACCATGAAATCCAGGAAATGAAATTATTCCCTCTACTCTCTTTTCAAAACACAGGCCCCAAGGCCAGCTAAGAATTAGAGGTTATTAGACAATCACTAGCCAAAAGACACATTACTGTATAGTATGGAGCACTACAGAAAATATACTGGATAAAAACAAGGCTGACCAAACAGGTCACACACACAATATTCTGCAGTTGGATCCTATACAGAATGTTTAACTACCCAGTCATAATCTGTTCAATGACAATCAAGTCCCCACTATAGAACCTACCACGCTAAACCATGCAAGACATGATGTCCTGTGTAAAGTTTGCCTGACAATCTAAAGTTGTACAGCAGTAATCTTTGAATGTAAAGTAGAACTACAGAAGGGCTGTTAGTCACTCGTTTGTAGATTTGCTTATGAAACGGCCATTTTTTACACTGCATTGTCTACAAAAGGATGATTGAATTGTGCGCTTGTTTCTTGACAAGCCAAACAGCAGTGTTTCTCAGACCAGTATGACACACTTATTACATTACCAATGTCAAACAAACATTATGCGAAGTTAAAGAGAATTGAATTAGAGCACTGACCAAATCCCAAATGAGCTAATGCAGTTTGCCTTTAAAACAGTCTTAATGCTTGGCCCCATTCACTACTGAGGTTCAAGTGACATGTCTAAACAATCAGAGTTGTGCCTTCAAATACCAAGCAGCGACACTGCCTATACATAATGAGAACCACTGAAAATGACTGTAAATGCTTTTGAAAGTTTGTTAATTTATCATTGTATAAATATTACAAATTAATGTTTAACTTGCCTGTTATTTAAACACTTTTGTATAATTTTATGATGGAAAGAATAAACCATTTTTAATGTTAAGACAAGAATGGGGTGTGTTACTACGAAGAGAACTCAACAAGTCTATAAAGTTGTTTTTTATCTACATTCCTCTGTGTCACCTGAGTATGCTAATCTTGCATTGTTTGCAGAATAATATTGCCACCTGTTGACCTGTAGTAGTATTACAAGTCCTATTGAAACTGTCAGTTTAGTTTTGGAAGTCATGCAGCTGAAGCATTTCTATGACAAAAACAATAGTAATCATTGTTAAAATTATAGAAAATGTTTAAAAAATAAACAGTAGTATGAGTTAAATTGATAGAGGTGTATTCAACAGTAGTTCGTGTCACAAAAGATCAGTAAAGGTTGTAGCTTGAAATTTAGTAGTTTGTCTGTGTGGAGTATGCATGTTCTACCTGTTTTTCCTCTCAAGATATGTACATTTTAACAGAAGTTGGTGTAGTCTGTAAAAGCAGAGATACTGGGTAAAAGTTGTAGTAGTGGTGGTGGTTACTGAAAACTACACAGTATTTATTACCTTTCTACTTATACCACATCATGCACTGTAAAACTGTATGTCAGAGTTATAGCAGGCCTATTAGCACTAAACTGTTTTGAACACACAGTGGAAACCATCATTACACTGTGTAAACACTACAATTCCACCAATCACATCCCATCAATCACACCGGGCACACCCCTGTGATCACTTTGAAATTATTCATGCGCTTTGGTTTCTCAATTACACCTACATTACATGAAGCTGTAGTTTGCATGCAGGGCTGAAATTGCGTCTCCAATCTTGGCATGTTCTCTTTAGTGTGAAGGGAGAGGAACCGGGTCCAAATCTGAGTGCGCAGCTCGGATTGCCTTCCTGTAATTTACCAAAGTGAATTGAGTGTTTGTTTAAGAGCTGACTCAAAGGCCTGAGGTAAAGGGAAAGTGACAGCATCGAACCGCTATTGTTTCCAGATGTGGAGCAAGCTGCTGCTGCTACACTGTATTCTTAGCCAACTTGTTCACAGGCACAAGCCACAAACTGGGTGAGACAATGCAAAACTTCTATTTGGGTAAATATAAGGTGAATTTAAAAGTATTACTAATACTACTGCTCATACTGCTGAAGCTTTTGTGATAAAGTTTCCGTTACTTTCCAAATATGTACAAAATTGCTCGTACATTATTGTCAAAAGTTGAAGTTAAAATTGGGTATTTTACATAGGCTACTACAATGACATAGTAATTACTAGTACTGTACCTTTTGTTTTATCCCAAGCTAAAATTCCGTGCACTAATATTCATAGGAATGTATTTTCCAGACTTTTGGGAGTCCCTTGTGCATAAATGTGTGTCTGTGTGTGAGTGTACTGGGAGCGAAAGGAAAATACTAAATCAGGACAGCATTCAACTGTGACAAAATATAAACAGGGGAAAAAAGTGGCTGAATTTCAAAACTGAAAAGAGGCGTGAAGTGAAGAGGAGAGAACATCTATCAGTGTCCAAAAGGCAGAACGCTGCAGCTGTTCCCTCGACTCAAGTCCAAATGTATTTCCCATGAAGTATAACAGAACGGCCACTCCGGACAAACTGTTTGAGTATTAACCACAACAGCTACACTGGACTGTTCTGAGAAATAGGTATCCATGGGGTGACGTACTATTTTGGAGTATGTAAAGTTGATGTTGGGCCAATATTTCCATAAAAGTCAATTCTCAATTATCTCCACTAGATGGCACTCTGTCACAAGGAGCGTTTCAACAGATGTGCAGCTGATGCGGATACAACTTCTACTACTACAAAATATGATAACACAAAAACAAAGAACGATTTAAATTTGATGCGTGCTGTGAAAGAGGGATTAGCAATGACTTTACAGTTCTCAAAGTGCACATATTATGTAACATTTAACGCAATAAAGTGGTAGTAGGTAGGCAATCAAAATCAATAATGACAGATTAGAATAATGGCACGCACACACCACTAATGATTTTAACAAGATAAGGACAACTATTGAAATTGTGTACAAAACAATCTATCAATTGAACAGTGCCAAAACGCTGCAGCGCAGATAAACACTATATTCAAAGTAAAACATGTGTATTACCTATAAAAAACATGACTCTGAGTAGAGAAAGGTACAAGTCAACAGAAATGTGTTAAAACATGTCTTTAAATGTAGTTGAGGTTGAGTTATTTTTTCATTTAGTTTCACCTCCAGCCACGACTCCGTAAAACTCATCAAGTTTGCGGACGACACCACCCTCATCGGGCTCATCTCAGACGGGGATGAGTCCGTCTACAGGAGGGAGGTGGACCGGCTGGTGTCCTGGTGCAGTGGTAACAATCTGGAGTTCAACGCCCAGAAGACAGTGGAGATGATCGTGGACTTCAGGAAAGCCACAGCCCCCCAGCCCCCCTCATCATGACAGACTCCCCCATCACCACCGTGGACTCCTTCCGCTTCCTGGGCACCACCATCACCCAGGACCTCAAGTGGGAGCCCTCCATCAGCTCCCTCATCAAGAAGGCCCAGCAGAGGATGTACTTTCTGCGGCAGCTGAGGAAAGCCAAGCTGCCAGCGCAGATGATGGTGCAGTTCTACACGGCCATCATTGAGTCCATCCTCACCTCCTCCATCACCGTGTGGTACGCTGGAGCCACAGCCAGGGACAAACAGAGACTACAGCGCATTGTGCGCTCTGCTGAGAAGGTGATCGGCTGCAGACTTCCATCTCTGCAGGACCTGTACGTCTCCAGGGCTCTGGGACGAGCAGGTCGGATCACAGCTGACCCTTCTCACCCTGGACATGGTCTGTTTGAACCACTCCCCTCAGGCAGGAGGCTACGGTCCATCCGGACCAGAACCTCCCGCCACAAGAATAGTTTCTTTCCCTCTGCTGTTGGACTCATGAACACTTCAAAACACCTGTCACTTTAACTGCAATATTCAACCACTCACTGCACTACAACTTTAAACATAACTGTAAACTTGTGTACATAGAAATGCCTATTTTTATTTTTATTGTATAGTAATTTTAAATTGTTTCCTAATGCATGCCCTTTTTTGATTGAATATATGTTGTTTTATTATTACTCAGTGTTTTATGTTGCACCTTAAGGCCGAGACAAGTTCCTATGTTTTTTGAATTTTGTTCATTGACAATGGCAATAAACTCTTTCTGATTCTGATTCTGATTCTGATTTGAATCAATTGTAATTTATAAACTCGATAAACACATTTTGCATTTGTTCTTTTTCTTTTGTAATTTTATTTTTTCCAATATCAAAAACAAAACAAAAAAAGAGAACAAAAGAGAGAAACCGACAAAGCAAAATAAACACAGGTAACACAGAACACACCCAAAATAGTAGCCAAACCTAGTTCAAAGTCCTTAATTGCAGGTGCAACAACATTTTTTGTGATGGCCTTTTCCCCGGCTGCCAAAAATATGTTCCAAATGGTATCCATTTATGTTGTCCATGGCAGGAGTTTTTAGCCCAAATACTTAATTCTGAAATTATTATTGCAATATTTAAAAATATTTTTCTTTTTCTTTTTTAACTTTTTGTCATATTCCAAAGACTTAAAATGAAAAAGTGCTAAAAAAAAAACAACTGTCTTCATGTTGTCTGCACTGAAATAGAGCAAGGATCATGGTCTATGTAGTCCGTCCTGAATAGTTCATCTGCTGCTGACAGCCCACGACATCGTTGCGATACAATATCATGATATTTCGGTTATTGTTACATCCCCAGAGTCCAACCTTACAGGCCTGCAGTGATAATAATACTTTGGCTCTACAGTTTTAGATGAAGCCAGAGCGTGGGAGAAAGCCTGTGTGATTCTGTGTTATTTCAGCCCAACATTTGTCAACTTTGGAAATGTCAACCAGTCGATACCATCGCTTCATCTCTGTCTCTCTAGTCTGACTCCACAAACAGGGCAGCAGCCAAGAGGGAAAATAGAAAGCAAACGAGAGCATTGAGAGGATCACAGCACAAGATGGGACATAATCAAACACACAACACATGGTCATAAATGAGATATCCGACCACCAGCTTGTCGAAACAAATTTGCGGGAATATTAACATAATTTATCTCTACTTGGATGTCAGATGTTGTTTCCTATTGGTGGTTTCTACAATGTGATTATGTCCTAAACCCAGATGAGGGGCAAGTGACATCTATAATAGTGATTAGTGATTGATTAATAAAAAATACATTTTAAAGATAACGACAAACTATCTGTGTAACGCATCAACAACTCTCACCTAAAACAAGTATGGGAAATTATTTTAAAATAGAATCAAATCACGGACAAAAAAAAGGGCTTAAGACTGACAGCCCTAACCTGGTATTGAAAGAATTCAGGTTTATTTACATTTTGGCCCTAACTTTAAAAAAAACTGGGCTTGTTACAGTCATTCTTTTTCCTAGATTTTTAAATTGACAAGGCTCAGAACAGGCATCAGATCCTGCCTGGACTTTCTGTGGCACTCTCATTAGACCTGTACCATTACACCGCCATTGCATCACTGTCACAGACATATGCAAATTAGAGAGTCGACACACATCCTCACTGACAAACTTCAGGAATCAGATAAGGGGAGCGTCTGGGATGTGGAAAAATGGAGGTGCGCAGAGGAGAAAGAAAACCTCAGGCTAGAATTGTATCATTCCATCTCCCATTAATTTGTACTCAGATTAAACCTCTGTTCTTAGAAGAGAGTCGAGAGTGAAAGAGGGATATTTAGTTCCAAAAATCTGTAAAAAAAAAAAAAAAGAAGAAGAAATATATATATAAAAGAGACTACTGATAAAAACTTGAAATGTCTTTACAAATTGTACTCAATAGTGACTCAAATATGCTCATTTACTGTTAAATGTGACTTTTAAAATGATTGCTTGCAGAATTGGTTTGCTAAAATACTATGATTCCAGTTGTGGTTACTGTGACCAAGCCTGGAGGCTGTAGGTTAAGGATTGGGGACATTTTAAAGCCTAATTTTAACCTGTGGCACACATCCAACATGCTATTTAGACTTAAAGTGTGTCAAGAAAGAGATTGAGTCTCGCTTTACTGGGTCGTTGGGGTAGTAGTTTCTATCAAATGTTCCAAACTGCGTTGTAGATATGTGAGGCGCTTTTCACCAAGGTCAAAACTGCCTTAAAAGAACGGCATACAATTAACTTTGCTGTTTGGACACTTATTTGGAATGATAATAAATAATAAAGCATTGGATTTCTATTGAGCGCTTTACTGTGCATTATTCATTCTCTCCACACACAGTGATCTCCACTGGGCCCCTCCGACCACGAGCAGTCACTCACACACCACATTCACACTAGGCAAGATGGGTGGAGCTTCTTGGACACAACAACACACAACGAGACTAGAAATGGAGAATTTTTGTTACTTCTCAAATGAGTTAGTTGTGTGCTGCCTAGTATTTACTTATGTCTCTAAATTAACTTTTATTACTTTCAGATTCAAAACTCTCCTTGGGGTCAGAAGCAGTGGCCAATATCTATCAAGATAGAACAAGATAGAAAAGAAAAAGGTAAAGATCAAGAGGAGCCATAGCACAAATGAAGTCCAAAAAGTCCCATCAGAGTAGTGATAAAAATCAAATCATGATCTCATCCCTGTGACAATCAGGTCTTATTGTCATATCGTGATTCACCATTTCTCTAGTTAATGCAGCTGTCTACTCAAACACAGACAAGTTTTTACCACACTCTCCTCCTATTGGCCAGCCACTGTCTATTATTCTCGCTATTAGGATTTAACCAATGACAGTGAAATGTGATATTTACTTTTTAAATGTACCTGTTAAAGGATGGAAAAGGGGAAAATACAAAGTGTACATGAATTGTGATAAAACTGAAAACGTGATTTGGTCGAAGAAAATGGAGATAACCTTTTTTTCCACCATCTCGCCCAGCCCTATCTGAAAGTGTTCACTGGAGTCCACCTTTATTAGTATAGTGGTGTGATCCAGCGCAGTGCTAGCAGCTCTCATAGGTTATAGATAACAGACTCGAGCCGGGCACACTGATGGGGGATTAAGCCTGGCTCATTAATGTCAAGCGATAAGAGAGCACTGGGCAGGGGCAGCGGGCACACTAGTCCCAAGACTCATCTATGATTTTGTGGTCTGATATCTGTGCTCTTCCTCCCTGTGTCAGATCAACTTTGTGTGCTCTTTGATGTGATTAATTAGGGTAGGTTTCATCAGATTTGTTCTATTAAGGATTTAGATCTCACAATCCTCAAGTACAATCTCAGATTTACTGGGCACGGTGGGAGGCTGACTTTGTGTTATTAGGCATTTTTAACAGCTCTGGGTATGTAATGTTGAGGGAATTTACATTTAGAGAAGTATCACAATTCATAAATAATGTGATGAAAAAAAATTATAAATATGGACATCGTGACTAAATGAAAGTGAAATCCTCACTTTTCATTCATATTGTCTGGAAATTAAATGTTCTCTGAATGATTACAGTTAATATGACAAACAGCAAACAAAAAAGCACTTGCTTCGAAATGCCACAATATATATTTGTTGTTGTTGTTGTTGTTTTGATTATATTGCGACCTGAATAATCAAGAATAGCAATAACTGAATAATTCTGGCACCCGTACCTGGAAAAAATAAAGGGAAGTACAATAATGTTTCTTTAATTACGTAAAAAACAAACAGCTGGCACCGCCATGTGCTATTCTGTTATTTAGGGTTATTTGACTAGTTTTCTGTCTATGTGAATAGATGCGGCCCATGAAACACAGCCGCCTGATTTGTGCCTGCTTTGGAATCATCACAGTCTCATACCCTCCAGTGTCTTCTGCAGATTGTGACAATAATACCTGCCTCTGCGCCTTCATCCCTCACCTAAGCGCTACACAACTGTCAGAGGAGCAGCGGTTCGGTGGCTGCCGGGCAACACCTCTGGAAAATGATTGAGCGCTCATTTCTAGAAAGAGAGTCCTATTGAGACCACAGCACTCATTACGGCCTACCTTCGAGCAGACCCGGGGCTGTTGAGTTTGAAGATGGCCACATTCACAACTGTGGGCATTTTCAACAGATACAGAGCAATAAAATGACATCAACCTGAAACTTAATAAAGCAGACATAACAGAGAGAAAGGCTTAATGGAAGCTGTGGGCAGGTCATCTCCTCAGGTCATCTCGTTTCATCTATCCATCTCTAAAGAAGGTTTTATGACCACGTTTTGATGAGCTCATAACAGCAAGGGAAAATCAAATGATAACAGAGCACAGACCTATTAAAGCTATATTAAAGCTAAATGTGACCAAATATTCGGGGGGAAATGTCAAAGTGTACTCTGCTTATAGACTAAAACAAATCAGTGAAAATGTAATCAGCAGCATCTGACAGAAAAGACAGACTATGTGTTTAATCTGATTGAAGATTTTTCTTAACAGCTTCTTAGCTGAGAAAATCTGTGACACATCAACTTGTAACAACAGTGTCTACGTAAAGACATTTTGGAAATTCCAGTTTTGACCTACCCCCTATCCCCGCACATATGTAGGGTTTTAAAATGTAACCACTTTTCAAAAATAAAAACATGTACCGGTACATTTCTGCAGGTTTGAACAGGAAGTCAATGGACCTGTTTCTATTACTGAGCCGTTTAAGATCAATATTGCAGTTTTATAATGAACAACATTTAAAATGATGGTCTACCTACGTTATAGTTCAAAACAAAGTACCAAAGCATAATACATCTCTTTTCAAGTCGCCTGATATAAAGTTTGTCCTGTTCCGGTCAATCCGTGGTTCTTGCTGAAAACATGGCTTCAGGTCTCATCAAACAGCCTTTTCTTATGTAGTTCTGGTACTGATAGCACCTAAAAACACCATGCGTCAGGAGTTGGGGAAATGTATGAGATTTTTGAACACCACAGGAGAACACACGGCGAAACTAAACCACCCCAGCCTCATCAGGGGTGAAAAGTAATAATGGTGTTTTTTGTACTTTTATTTTTTTAAACCTGTTCTTGTACTTGTAATTGAGTGTAATTCTAGCCATGTAACCGTACTGCTACTTGAGTACAACTTGTCAGTACTCTTTCCACCGCAGTTTCTGATTCACATTTTACCTGGGAAGTTTACGTTTATTTGAGAACTCACAGTTGGAAGGTTTCTTTGTTTTTATATCATTGGTGTCCTTTTGAATAAACGTTAAAAAGTAAACTGTAGAAAAGAGTTGGTGGGGGAAAAAAAGAAAAAAGACTGCAAATAATAAATAACTACAATGGCAGCAGAATTTATGATCCCCACAATCCCCATAATCCTCACCTCTCTGTCCCGGGCTTTGTTCCAGACGTGTATCCCATAGACACAACGTACTCATCCTCCTTCTCTTCACTCTTTCATCCTTTCTACTGATCGTACCATGGGGCTCTCATCTGTCTTGTGGCGCTGTCTGCTGATTGGCTTCTAAGGGACAGACAGCAGGAGACAGAGCAGGAGACAGGTGATGCGACAGGTTAGAGGGGCAGCCGAGCCTCAGAGACACAGACACACAGACACACACACGCACACACACACACTCACAGGACTAAAGCTCATTTAAGAAAACTTTCTTCCTCTTTGTCTAATCTCTCCATCTCTTTCACCTTCCTATCAGGCTGCATGTATTATTCATGACTGTGAGCTGGCTGGGGTGAGCTCCAGGCACTGCTCTGTGACTGATTGGCTGTAGTCTGGAGGTCTAAATCCCCTTTTAGACAGGTACATGGATTAGACCGATCCCTGATATTGTAGAGATGTGTTCACTGGAGCACATCTGGGCCTCACTATTCATGTCCAGCTGTGCACAATCTACCTGTGCCGGCTTGTTTATCCCTCTGTGTCAAATCATCTACATTACTGAAACATTTGACCAACACTAGGTCCAAACACTTTTCAATTTAAATGTATTACCTGTACTGCCTTAATTATCTGTATAACAATAAAAATGTCACATTTAAAAACATAACGTCAAAGACGATATTTGGCTTTCCAAATACCACTAGATTTAAATCCGGTTCATAGCAGGGCCAAATAAGGGCTAAAAATGGCCTCAAATGAGACTAAAATGGTAAAAGTCACATTTAAACAGCACTTTTCTTTTGGTTTCAAGGCACTCAATACGCTTTACATCAAGGAACCACTCACCTATTCACACACACATTCTCACACCAGTTGTATGCAGACACTGGGGGTGAGGAGGGTTAAGTGTCTTGCCCAAGGACACAACGGCAGTATTCACCTGAGGCAGCTGGAATCGCACTGCCAACCTGTGTGTCAGAGGATCTGACATCTGACCGCTCTATGGGATGTTTTAAACTACTACACCATGGATAAGGTAGTTCTAAAAATTGTTGAACCCAAATAAGGAGAATAAAAACTTATTCAATAGATTTGTCTATAAAAACAAATACTTAACTTGCAGAGGAACCAGACATAGGCCATGTACCACTTACATCAACCCTACCCAACCTATCCTCCGAGTTAAACCATTCTGTTAAGAAACACATTAAATACATAATTTGATTCTTGCACTCTCACCTTGCCATCATCTCGTGTGCTTGCTTGTTGCGGTAGATGTCCGTGAAGCTCCACGGCAGGATTCTGTGCCAGCCCCGGGCAGCTCATCAAAGGCACACTGTGGGGACAGAGAGGAGACGCAGAGATGAAAGTGAGTGGGCCCCTGGAGGTGTATGGCTGTGTGAGGGGCCAGATGTTTGAGTGCAGAGGGCCAAGACAGATGTGCACACAGCCTATGCACTGGCACTAGGGGACTCCAGGGGCCCTAATGATGTTCTCTGCTCTGTACAGCCTGTCACTGTCTTCATCTCTCCCTCAACTCCCAGAATGCTCTTTTTCGACATGATCACACAGACGTGAGCAGAGCAGCTAAGTATGTCCTCAAGAAAAAGTATTGTTATTTAAAAAGGAAGTAACTGTAGACAAAGAGTTGACTTTTATTACCTTTTTAAGTTACATTACTTTAACTTGAGGAGGAGAGAAAAATGAATTGTTCCGTTAATTAAATAATTAACCTTTTATGTGAACTTCCAACATACTTTGTTTTGTTCCTGAAAACCTTATGTATTTCATTGCAATATTTTCTGAATGGGTGCATTTGAGGTTTTATAATCAAAAACTAATTTCCCCATTTCATTTTTGCAACACAAGAGGCCAAAACCTTAAATAGAAATATCTACACTACAGATGTGTATATGCATATTAAATAAAGCTGTATCATGCCATAAGAAGCCATATTGGATCAAAAGAATATGATCATACCATACAAGCATTCCAGCCTCCACTGTTCCGTCTGTCTCTCCTGTGTGGATGTGGACAGATGAGCGCTGGGCTGCCAGGGCTCAGGGCTGGCCTCATGTGTTTGTGCTGTTTTCCTGCATTAGCCTCAACCAGGGACACTGACTGTTGCAAATGTATCCATAAATCACACTGTGAGCGCCTGTGTGTGTGTGTGTGTATGTGTGTACGCAATCACCGTGTTTACTGTGTTAGCTATAGGGACACAGCTCAATTACTATGACAAAGTGGTACTGTCACTGTTGAAGAAGTCATTTAAGTTCATTTGAGTTTAGCGTTGTTATCAGTGAAGTCACACCTATGAAAAGGCATCTAACAAGAATATATAAAGATGAACATTATATTTATATTTACATTACAAGCAATCAAAGACTGACATACATTAAGTTTAGGTTCACTCTTACTGAGGTTTGCCAAATGACTAGTTCTTTGACAACAGTAGTTACACCTCAGAAAGTAGGATTTATTTTACGTAATTTTTTTAAATGGTTATTCAGTATCTACAATACATTTTCATGCATTTGGCTAAAAAGAAGTCACTGTACCATTTCCAAAGCCCATCAAATTGCTGCCTCTGACTAGGTCTGTGGTTTTACTTTACCAGAGCTCAGGTGAATTGCAGTGATACACAGTGTAAAAACATCTTCTCATTTTCAAAATGATTTTGTAAACACTGGGCCCTTTGTCTTCTCAATAAACGATTAGAGCAGGGGTGGCCAACTAGTCAGAGACTAAGAGCCACTTTTTTTTCTGTGTTACTGCAAAGAGCCACATCATACACATGGGTACACATGAACATCATCTTTTAATCATGTACATACACAGACCTCTGCTCAGCCAGATCTAATGAAATAACCACACCAACATGATAATATCAGTAATTTTCAACAGTTACATTGTGTGCACTGTCTCACACACAGACTCGCGAGTTCAAGTAAGTCAACAATAATAGAATAATTTTCAATAACGCATGTCATGGGACAGCTCCTGAAGAGCCGCATGAAACTAGTTAAAGAGCCGCATGAGGCTCGCGAGCCGCGGGTTGGCCACCCCTGGATTAGAGCCTGAGATGTGTGGCAGTATGTGTCATGGTACCAGCGTTAAAGTGCTAAGCGATCAACAGTGAGTTTTAACACTAAAAGCTTTGGTCGAGTTTTGTCTGGGACAATTAGTTTAGCGAAGGCTAAATCTAAGGAGGGCAGACGAGCCAAGGTCCGTCGTTAAAGATACAAAAGCTCCACACATAAGGTGGAGGTGTCGACGAGATAGTCGTCGTAAAAGATACATACGCTCTGTACGAGGCAGATAGACGTCTAGGGACGGTCAAACATGGGAAAAAATCAATCTAAAAGCGATGTGCCCATCCCGGAGACACCTATTAGGCTGGCAATGTTAAATAAATATGGGAGAGTGTCTGAGCCATGTCAGCAAAATTGTTAAATTGAATGAATAGAAATGAAGGTTTTGTGATTTCTGTCATGTCTTTGTGATTTTAATGCATTTTCTTCCTGTTGTGTGAAGCACTTAGAATTGTGCGCTGTACGAATTGTGCGCTACAAATAAACTTGCCTTGCCTTGCCTAAGCGGCCTGCAGTTTTTTAGGGTTATTTTGGGTGTGTATTTGGATGGTATAGTGCATGTTAATGAACATACATGATATACAGGTCGGATTACAGCTGACATTCTCACCCTGGACATGGACTATTTGAATCACTCCCCTCAAACAGGAGGCGACGGTCCATCTGGACCAGAACAGGTTTTTTCTCTCTGCCGTTGGACTCATAAACACTTGACACCTGCCACTTTAACAATTATTTAAACCAATAACTATTCATTGAACTGTTCACTTTTTGCACTATTTCTGCCCATCTGTAAATGTTGTATACATAACCCAGACCAAGTACATTTTTATTTTATTAGTAAAGCTAAAATTGTTGTATGTTGCACCTTACCGCCGAAGCAAGTTCCTAGTTTGTAAACTTTGTTCACTGACAATGGCAATACACCTTTCCCTGATTCTGATTCACATGCTGTAAACACACTAGATTATATAATTGTAGCTCTAATTTTCATCAGTTTTTCCCCATTCACTCACCAGCATTCATGGACTCTGGAGGCAAGGTGGGTGAACTGTCTGGCTCATGGTCACAACAGCAGAGTGCACTAAAACCCCCGTGACACCTGGCATTCCCGCAGTCTTCCATCCAAGTACTAACCAGGCCCATCCCTGCTTAGCTACCCAGATCTGACGAGATCAGGCTTTGAACTCTGGAGCAACTTCATCTACTGGAGAGGATGTGGACAGGAATGTCAGCTGACTGAACCAGATGTAAATATGGCGCCAGACATTTGTAAAGGCACGCCATAGATTTGACTTTATAGAGGTCACATTCTTGACCTTACCTGTCATGTGCAGAAGTAATATTACAACGGCACTAATCTGCTTTCACTGTGGCTAGTACTGTATTAAATATAGTTTCAATTTAGATAGATTAAAATGTCCTTAATGTTTTTAAGATTGTATTTTTAATTTATGTAGTATTCCGTGAATAATACATCAATACGTTTTTAAATATAATTGTACTCAAACATCCCAAGACTGGATCGATTCAGTTACCATCTTCCTATTTAATGATTATTTATCTAGCTTTGGACGGACTCTCAACATGCCCCAGTGGTTCTCTCCAAATGCCCGAGGGCCACCAGCTTTATAGAGCTAAGCAGGCTCCGAGTGGTGTTGCTAAAGTGCCAGGGCTGTGAATTAATGGACCATGAGTGTGTGTGTGTGTGTGTGTACCATGTACAGCAGAAAGACAGGGAAAGAGGTAATTTGAGTTATAGCTCCCTGCGCTGAGATACCACACCACTGACTACAGGTCATTAGTGCGAAAAAGCAAGCACACAGACAGATAAATATTCTCCCTGGAAGTATGGCTGCAATTTATTACCTCTATTTATATCTGAGGAAGATGGGCGGGGCCAGTGAGAGAGAGAAGGGCAGAAAGAGGAAAAATTGGGGCAAAAGGTGCAGGAAAAATGAATAGGTCCAATCCATAATCGCAGCATGAATACATTGTCTAAGATGCGAGTTTGTGAGTAACAGATGGAAGAGAGGAAAAGAGGAATCGCCACAAATAGCAACAGAGGGGAGCAGTTTGGTAGGATTCTGGGACAGATCTTATATGGCAATGAGACGACATCCCCTGTTGCCATGACAACCGCCTCAGTGGTGAGCGATGGAAGCGTCCCGCGCTGGCTCACTCGCCCTCCCACACGCGTATTGTGTCTTATAGACACAACTATATTGTGCCCTGCAACTCCCACACACTGCCAGGCAACTTCCTTTTTTCATCTGCCCACTTCAATTCTACTCCAAAGTCCCACTACAACATCCAACTGGCTGCTACTAGTATTCTCTTTTGGTTGCTTATATTAGATCATAGTACTGTACCTTGTCCACGATGTTCTTTGCCTAAAACAAAACACTCTTTTTAAACACACAATAGCCTTTCAGCGCCAAGAGAGCTTGTTGTTTTCCCCTCCTGTCCTATTGGTATGCAGTGCGTGTAATGGTACTTTTGCACTGCTAGATAGCGCTGTAAGGCACCAAAGAGAGGCAAGGCAGGTGTCAGCGCGAATCCACATACACTCTACAGCTTCCCTGAGAGAAACAAATTAATTCAACATTTTTGCATGTGAGAAAAAAACAAAAACAAAAACACTGCCCCCGCAACTAGCTAGAATGCACTTATTGGAATTGACAAGGCTTTTAATAATGGCGCAGAAAAGGAGCAATCAGAGCAAGGTCACACACTACTGAGGTGCATGCTGTGGGGGAGAGGAGAGGGACTTTTGGCACACGGGGGAAGGGCAATGCCAAACAATTTTCCATGCGCTGTACACGGCCTGCCAAGGTGATAAGAGCTAGCAAATGTCCTGTCATCGCATAAAGCATACATGTACAATACAATGGCCTTGGATAGACAGACTTAGAGGATTGATAGGGGAAAATGCCATTGAGAAAGAGGTGGGTGGTGTTGCATTCACTCATTGATATGTTTATATGCCTGAAATGTATGTCTAATTTATCCATCTGCTAAAAGAATGTTAGAATATTTAAAAGATAATGAATTAGTTTAATAAAAATAATGACTGCGCGTTACATAGTACTGTTGTCATACATAGTACTATCATCTGTGCTACTGATACACTATAAAGTAATTAGTGATAAATGATTGTGACATTTCCAGCATTCTTTGGCAGATGAGAGGTGTGACAGATGGGGACTGCTTCTACGATAAGAGCTCTTTGTTTTTACAAATACAATTGGGAAACATTTGCCATGCATATAATACATTGTTCCATTGCAACCACTGTCCAAGGTGCTGATTTTGTTGGCAGACGAACGGTGGCCCTGAAGGGTAAGCCACAACCAAAATTAAAGAAATTGCAAAACAAAGTGACAATATGTAATTGGTAAAGGTGCTAACACGATGTTAAAAAATAGCATATTTTAGAGAGGGCTAGTTCGGAATAGGGCCGCTCAATTAAGGAAAACTCTATGATTGTTAAACATTAATAATTTGATTCTGTTCAAAAATAAGAACTGTTGAACTAGGGCTGAGCGATATGGATATATGATATATTTTGGGATGACTCGATGAACGCTAGACATCTCAATATATTACGAACAAATGTATAATGCCAAATACTGTATCACAGGCAACTTTTATTTAAGTGTTCGCAAATAACAAGAGGATATCTTAGGTATATGACTATACTATAACTTACAGGTATACACAAATAGAAGCTTTGCTTTAAATTAAATGTAAACTGAAAACAGAGCCAATAAAACATCTTGAACTTTCAACCAGGTAGGGAGTTATTTTCATTCAAACAAAGCGCTTCTCAAACCTTGTAAACATTAAAAAGGCACATTATCAATATATAAAATATGTAGAAAAAGATTCAGCTGAAGTCATCTGGACATCTGGTTATAGAAAAACAATTTATTTCTATTTTTTTCTAAAGAAGAGTCCAGATGACTACAGCTGAATCTTTTTCTACAATGGAACACTCCCGTACGAATGAGGGATTACACCGACAATATATACAATATGTCAACATTTATATCTTGTTTAATCAATATATCTTAAATATGGATATATCGCACAGCCCTACAGTACAAGAACCCTGTGTATGTAGTACAGGGTTATTCAAGATTTCACATAATAAAGAAAAGACATTTTGTGGCATACATAATTGCAGTCTCTACATTTTGCTAATTGTGACCATTCAAATTATCGCTGTCCTAGTATAGAATACAGATTTTCTATTGATTCAATCTTTAAAATAGTCTCATTAGAATGTTCAAAAATATGAAATGGAGGCAACTAGAGACAAAATGAAGTCAATTATTAACTGGCATCAGACAAAAAAGTTAATGGTTTTAAGTGTTTATAACAAAAACTAAGCAACAATTTTGAGTTTCAAGTGTAGAATTGTCAGTAAGTACTATTTTTCAAATTTGTAGTTTATAGTGATGTATGAGTAGATAAAATGAAAAACTATTTCAGAGTCAACTTTTCTGCAAGTATTTATCCAGTAAAAAATGGTACATGTCATTCTAAATCTATTTTTATTTAAATGTAAAATACAATTGTAAACCATGCTCTGATGTTACTCTCAAGTATCTAAGTGGTTTTCATTTGCCAAACCACTTTATATTGACGTTCTGTGATTAATCCCAATTTCGCCACTGAAATCCCATTATGTTCCGCTTCAATTTTACCTCGAGTTACCTCCATTGTGAAATTTAGAATGTATTTGTTTGCAAACTTTACAAACAAGGATCTAAAGGCTACTCGTTATTTTGGTGGAACGAAGGAACTTGGACTAATGCCACATTGAAAAGACACTGCACTGGAAAACTAGATGTGCAAGACTTCTTTCCTTTTTCCTCCATGGCTTCAGGTGTCATTCATCCAGACTATTTGGTAACCAGGGGCCTTGAATGCAAAGACATTCAAGACAGAGCCCGAACAGTGCATTTTTCCCAGCATGCATTGCGTGATAGACAGGAAAACAGACACCGGAGGGCTTCACAATATCTTGACAGTTTAGAAGAGGATGTGCACAGGTAAACGCGGCTGCAGAGCGACTGGTGGGGTTTTCTTAGGATCTGACAGTGCTAATCTCACAGCCACTGTGGCACTTTACTCACCAACACATAGTGTCACTAGTATGATGACTGTGGGCCACAATTTGGGACCATGCAGGAGGATGTTGGCAGGTTTGTGCAGGCAGCGATCCAAAGCACATCAAGCTGAAGCCCTGGAAATGAGGTTGTATCATTATTTTTTTTAATTCTACAATACAAAACAATTTGAGTAAATAAGAGATATTTCAGACAAAAAATAAACAAATTAGAATTGAGACAAAGAAGGAGGTAGGCAGTACAAATATTGTATTTACTAACTAAAATAAAAGTTACTTTCAAACAGTATTTTAGAAGTAAAATGGCATTGGGAAAAAAACAAAAAAAAATGTCTTGGGAATTTTGATTTGTCTTTTTGAGTAAACATTTGAATTTTTAAGTGTACTGTAATTCGGGTAAAATATGTCTTTGTTTACACAGTCCTGCAAAAAAATATATATACTGTATGTACATCCCAGTCAAATAAGTTAATTTGTGAACTTTACTATAACATACATTTGAGAGCCTTCCTATGCATTTTTAAATCTTAATATCAGTATCTGCAGATATCGGTTATCAGTCACAGCAGCAAGGCAAATATCAGATATCGGCTTAGAAAAAATTCTTATTGGACCATCCCTAATTTAATTTATTAGTAGTACTATTTACAAGTATGATACAGTTTCAAGTCCCAGTGCAACATGTTTTGTATTTTATAAACATATGTTTCAAAACTTTTAAAGTTGAGTGTGTGATTGTGTATTTGTATTTTCATGACTCTTCCACAATTTTCATGTTACATTACAATTTTTGGCTATGTTCCACCACTGCAAATCCACGAGAAGGTGGATGTGTCTCGTGATATTTTGTTTGAGGGAGCACTACTTTCTGCACTAGACGCAGACTGTGGGCTTGAATGTGCTGGTTTATATAAGAGTCCATTGCGGACAGTCAATGCTCTCTGAAGACCTTTTCCGCCCACTACTTTGGCATCCAGCTTTTTCCTGTACACTACACTCAACTGTAGTGGGCAGCATGTAACAGAACAGAAATGCAGTTGATCCTGGTCCATTGCACTTTTCAGAACAACACAAATGACTGTGCAGAAACAGTGCTACTTAACAACTGCTTTGCTTTTAATTGTGCGTATTTAGATGCAAATTGGGAGCCCTAATGTGTAAGACTAATAGGATTGTCAATCACACCCGAAGACTTCTGCTTCATAACCAGCAACAGATTTTACAAGCATGCTCCCCTAATGATGATTCAATTATTTTGTGACTAAATGAATCGAATACTGTCCCTAATTGATACACGAATTACCATTCTTACAAGGAATATCATTTGCAATGGTGTTAATGATCTTGTAAAGACAACAGCATAATTGAAATCGCTATTACGAACGGGACTGCCTCAAGTGCATTGGGTGCGTCTGTGTTACATGTCTTGCGGTCTAATATCAATGTTTCTGTGGCTGAGCTGGTCGTGATGAGTCACTGAGTCGGCCTCTTTGAAATTCCCCATCCATTTCAAACTCCTGCTACTGGGGTCACTCCGGTATACACAAATACACACGAAGAGATTAATACGCACTCACGTCAATGGATGCACAAGACCAACACGCACGTCCATCGATCAAAAACAAGAGGTCCAGCCGCTATTTTCATTCATCCCCTGCCTCCTGTGGCTCCACATATTGATTCATTTACTTGGTGTTTAATTCTGGGCAGAAGTAAGCCTGGCACTGCCACAAAGTCCAATACCTCTCTCAAAGTTTATTGACCATATGAATAACTATTCAACTGAGCTAAGCACACCCTTAGCTCAGTTGAATAGTTCACACCCTTAGCTAAGGGTGTGCATTTCTGCTTGAGCCGTTTTATTTCCTCGGCTCATAAATGTTATTACTCTTCCTACATGTATAGCTGGTTCAACAAGGTATTGTACTAAACCTTCAATTTCTGTAAATCAGGTTTAATTGCCCTCTTGGGTAGCAGTGGCATGGTGGCTGACACTCCTGCTTCACAACAAGAAGGCGTTATGTACAAACCCTGCCATTTCTCTGAAAAAGACGACGGCAAAGCTGATGGATGAACTGACATCTGCGATGGTACACTTGACCATCACTGAAGCTGTCAGTCTGAAGGACAGGAGATATTGGCAAGTGCTGATATGACCCGCCATGGAGCAGACAAGCGCTGTCCTGAGGTATAACAGTTTCATGGAGGCCGTGATCCGAAAAGGCTTCATCTATAAGCACCAACAGCAGAGAAGAGCCAATCAAAACGACAAGAAACACTGGAGAACCTCTTTGTTTCAAGAATGATATTGTCAATAAATAACAACCACTGGACACACTTTCCAAGGCCCAAGTAGAAGTGAAAAAACAAGGAGGGCCAGGAGGGTTCGATATTAGCAGAGGTCCTTCAAGAAGAACTGCCTGTAGAGGAAGGGAATGGTCGAAAAGAAGGGCTATAAAGAGCAAACCATAACAACAATAGCAAGAGCTAGATTCGGGCAAGAGGCCCAGACTGGCCAGATACACAGGAGTACCTTCCAGACAAACTACTAACTCTCCACTTGTTCAGAAGACTCTCAGGCACAATGGCTTCATGGTGAGATATCTGGGTTTGTGTTATATGTATGCGTGTTTGTGTGTGTGTGTGTGTGTGTGTGTGTGTGTGTGTATGTAAATATGAATGTGTGTGTATAAGTATCATATATATAATATACATATGTAGATATACATGATACTTTTTACCCTAAAACTACCTTGCTTACAATTAAAGTGAGACAACACTAAATCAATGTTTTACTGTTTCCATTGTGTCATGTCCATTGTCTATTATCTATCTATTGTTCCAATAGTTTTTTGTTTATTTTGCTATTTTAGGGCAAACTAGTTTTTTTGGCTGTCTGGCACCAATGGTCAATACATTTCGAGAGGCCTGTGACTTCACCTGCCTCTGTTTCAAAGGTTTACTGGGTTATTTTGACTCTATTTTATTAACAGGAATACTGTGGTAGAAAAACAGCAATAAAAAATATATATTCCTCTGTATCGGACTGCCCACAGTCCAGTTCTGGTCAGAAACAAGAGACAAACACAATTTATTTGGTAAATTAGTAAATAGTGGATAACATATATTGATGAGGTCAAATGCGTATGAGCCTTAGAGCTTGCTTGCTTAATAACGTGTATGCAGATGTGTTGCTGGTTTGAAATATGGCAATATAATTCCACTGTATAATAAAGATTTACATAAGCCACACAGGCATACATAAACCATTTTGAAACACTTGAGAGAGGTTAAAGGTCAGTGCATGCATTTTCATAAATAAGCAGCAGAATAATTATAATATCCGTCAGTGTGAGAAAATGGTAGAAACTTGAAGTCACCCTGAAATCACGTGCTGCTTTTTTCCTCCTTATCCTCTATGACTGAGAAGTCTTGTGATTATACTGTTATGGTTCCTTACTCTCTCTCGCTCTCTCTCTCTCTCCTTTTCAGCTGCGTTTCCTTGTGTTGTGAATCAAGGAGAACTACAAGGACGTGGTTGGTATGTAAACCGACGCATCACGCTCTGAGCAGCTCGTTACCGTAGAGACCAGGATAAATCTGCCAAAATCTTCTGATCATCTCTGTGATGCGTGTACAGACAACGTGTGGGAGTACAGAAAAAAAGGGGTTCGCTTCTGACATGCAGTCCCACACCAACAATGACAACAACAAAAGATAATCCTCAACATAGTAACTCCACAGTTCGACCTCCCCTCTTCTGCCCTTGTTTTCACACACAAATTGTTGCATCAATGCTGCAAATCAGAGCCCTCCTAAGCTATTATATGACAGAGAATAGACTGGTCCGAGTGGAGCAAAAGGCATCAGCAGAGGTGAACACTGTTGTCTGTGCAAAGGGATAATTAGAGGGAAAAAAGATGAGACAAGACTGGAAATGTTTTTGGACAAAACCATACCTCTAACTGGAGCAAATAGTCATGGCAGGAATGTGGTATGAAGGTAAGAATAGGACTTACGCAGCTGGAGTCACATGGCAGATCAAATGCAGGTCATGCAAAAGAGAAAAAAAGGAAAGATCAACAAACAATTACTATAATCTGAAGTTTGCACAGTCTAAATCGGATTTTTGAGCAAATTAGCAAAGGTAGCGTGCAGTGGGGGAAAAGTGCAGGGAGAGCTAATGCAGGAATGTTTGATCACAAGATTGCAAGAATTTAAGAATTAACCGTTAAAATCTATAAATCTATTTCAAACCACATAAAACAGGAAAGGGAAGGGAAGAACTATTTGGGACGGAAACAAATAAAAGTAATGGCCGTTTTATAGTTTAAGAATAGGGCTTTTAATAAACTTGGTAATGCAGGTAGCGCATAAAGAACACCTGCCTTTTAAAGATTTGCTGACTGTTGTTAGGTTTTAACTACATGGATTTAGGGATTTAAGTTTTCACAATTATGGTAGTTGTATTGTTTGGGTGAATAATTTGTAAATGTGCACAATAAACTATAAAGTAATGTTAACTTAAAATGTATACAATGACTGGGTGGAGTTCAAATCTAGAGTTAGAAAGTGGCTTCGTTAGCTAGTAGCCAAAAAGAAAATAAACGATTAAGTTTTTACTGGTTTGCTTTGAGTTTGGTTTGTTTGGTTCTTAAATTATTCTGCACCAGTGATATTTGAGAGTTCATGAGTATTTAGCCAACATTTTCGGACCAGGCTAATGCTAGTTCACGTTTCACATATTAGCGTTAGCATAATAAATAAACTAATGTAAACGCGTGTTCTTTACCTATTTAACTTCGAGGCTTCAGGTATTGGAGTCTTGGGAGAAGGAAAGGAAATCTTCAACAGATGGATGAAACGTTATGTAGGAACAAGAAGGCAGTGCAATGATGGAGCCTATGGAATCCAGAATACACAGGTCTCTGGAAAATCATGGTTTATAATCTATTCAACCACTTACAATGTTGATTTTATCTCGCTCCATCTGTAAACCAGAAAATTAAAAGAAAAGAAAAAAAAAAGTAAATGAATTAAGTGCAGCAAATCTGCTTTTACCAGATTTTGCAACAATAGGGCTGCAACGATTCATCTGAATAATCGTGTGTAATTGACTTTTAAAATTATTTTAATTATATTTTGATAATCATAATCGAAAGTAGGCTATACAGACACTGCATTAAGATAAAAGATTATTGCTGACAAGTCGACTACTAAAATAAACCTTCGTTGCCTAATGACGATGAACTGTAGTACCACTGCAGGCAGTTCTACTCTATACTCTATACTGCCAGTACTACTACCACAAATCTGCCATCAATGTCAGTAAGACTATATCTGAAGGTGCATGAAATTCGACTGAATAAAGCTTACAGACATAAGGTTGTCTTTATTCAAAATAGAATTAAATAGGTCAGGTCAACAAAAAGAGCCATGGGTTATTTTCTGAAAAAGACATCTTTGGTTATTTCTCTTGACATTGTGTCTATGTACATTTGTAGGCTTTTGCTGCTCACATAAACTTCTGTTCACATTGTGTGCATTTCAAATACAATGAGTGAAACCACCCAGTTAAATAATATAGGATATTATTATAGAGAAAAATAACAATGTTCTGACTATGGTCTAATAGACAGAGCAGCAGTATGAAACCATGAATGCAGTGGATTCATTTAGAAAAAACACATACACAGTATGACAGTATGAGAAAAATGAATGAAATGGAAAAAGAGTTATGCCTAATTTATCTTACATACATTTAATGTTTTTGATTTAAAAAAAAAAACTATTCTCAAATATAGCCTACTCCACCAACATTTTCTCAAGTGATATAATTTTAGCGTTCATCTTGATCAAATTTTGTAAACATCTCATTGTCACAAGCCTTTTGCAATTCAAACAACTAATATAAATAATTGATTTGCCAAATCATTGTTGGTTGCAGCCCAAGTTTTCAGTGGGTTAAAGTGTAGAAGGAGGTAAGAACATGGACAGAAGTCCACAAAGCAACAGCAGTTTTCACAGAGGAAAGTGTAAACTTTTAAAAATGCTTCAGAAGCTGGCTAAATCTGGTGTCCAGCATGGCCAGTGGGAACTGCATTTTAACTTAAACAGCTAGATATTCAGAAGGTCTATACTTTTATTCTTCAAGTGAACACAATGGCATTGAGGCACTCCTCATTTTGTGACTTTTCTAGCATGTTCATGTTGGTAGAAGGGTCAACTCAACTGTTATGTACCAAGTTAAAATGTCATTGTTGAAAACGTCTTAAGGCTTATTACTAAATTAAATAAATCTAGAGGCTATTGCTAACCAATATGTAGTCTTGCACTAAAATTATGTCATGTCATGATTAGCTGTCTCCACAATACTGTCAAAGCCTGCCCTAGAGTTGACCTTGCCTTGACAAGCACCTCTCTGTACTTGTCCACATGTATATATGCTTCTGGTCTCTCCAGTCCATCTAATTTTTAGTCCATTGGCTCCCTGTCCTTCCTGACGCTGGGGCATTGGCACACTCTACTCTTCATTAAAAGCTGCCAGAGTCCATTGTCCCTGTGTGTCTTGCTGGCTGACAATAATGAGATACAAAAGGACATCCGCGTGTCGTGAGCGGTTACTGGGAGCGGAAGCAGGCTGAGCACGTTCCTCCCCTGTCCTTCTCCAGCTGAGGTGTGACGGTGTCGGGGACTTCTGACTGGAGCATGTCTTTCTCGTTGGCAATGATGTGTTTCACCAAGCAGTTGGCCGCCTCATCAATGTTTATATTTTCCTGCAGGATAAAATGTGATATTAGATATTATAGGGTCATAGGTACAGGTAATAAATAAATGGTTGTAAATTAGCAATGGGTGAGAGAATTAATGAGGCAGAATGTATCAAAACAAGACATTTGGCACACTCCAATAGTCATTCATCCATTTGTATTGTGTTTGAAAGGTTCATTATAGGGGCCATAACTCAAACGGAAAATTGTTAGAGTAATTCAAACCTGAGCATTGGGAAAAAAAAAAAGGTTGTGTATTCAGTCCCCTGACTGGCTACATACTTTATCTTTACTTCATTGTGGAAACCTTTCTTACTTGTTAAATTAGTTAATCGTAGCATCTTTCTATAAATTACTACAAAATAACCTAAATGTTTTCTAATTAAGATTCCCTTCTGACATGCATACGTTGAATGTAGCATATAGGGATTTGGGATCAGCCAAATTAGCACAAGACGCATAATAATAACCTCTTCTAAATTACTGTAAATAGAAAAGTGTAATTTAGGAAGTATATTGATTGACTTGCGGAGGCTTAGCAAATTTGAAAATGGCCCAAGAAGTTAGGGGAGTAATTCATATGCACACAGAACCAGCAGGGATTATAAATGTGCTGTATGCAAACACTTGTTAATATGTGGAGTGTGAAGGAGTCGGCGCCTGTGCCTGCATATTCACTCCCAAGATCTAACAGCGTGTGACACAGTACGGGCTGCAAAACCTCTAAACCCTCCGAGAACGCCAACACATGCCCAAACCCCCATCTATCACGCGTCCCCTAAGATTTCCGCAGCAAGATTTGTCTTTTTCAAACAAAAATTCACTTTGTTTTATCAGCATAATGTCCTTCCTCTTACTCCTTGGCGCACACAAAGCATGTCCGGTGTTGTTAAAGATAAAAGCTTTGAATAATTCTTCTGGCAGACAATTCAGCCCTGGGCTTTATTAAGGACTTGAGTGTGTCAAGTTTCATCCCGGCGTATTAAGAACTCCCCTTTATATGCTTAATGGCTACCGCGTAGTCTTTGTAACTCTTATTACACTTAAAGACTTGTAACATTGATTTGCACTTACAAGTCTATTTACATTAGAAGTCACTAGCTAATGTATGCAACAACTGCACCCGTGCATACATAATAATTGATTCTAGCTTTGCATCACCCTCATAACATTTCACTTTATGCATCAAATTCAAATACCAAAAGAGCTTTGTGGTCACAGCTTATAATGGTTGCAGCATCACTAACTGGTCTCATAGATGATTGGTTGTGGTTGTGGTTATATTTTCTTACCTTAGCTCAAAGCAGTGATATTCCTGCTCCATTAGCGGCTATAATAGTCTGTGTGGCGGTGGTGTGTCAGTGTGTTAGTGTGTAGGTGGGTGAATCCACAGCTCATCTTGTGGTCTGGGCTGCTTTCATCCTCAGTACAACGGGGAAGATACTCTGAAAGGCTGTCCTGGTCTCTGTTTATAATACTTGTACTATTTGTTTAGCAGCAGCAGTAGCAACAGGCTGTGGCACAAGTCTTGGCAACTTTGAGCTTTAGGCAGGGCCCATGTGTTACTCCGTGCAGTTAGTCACATACTCGCGCACTCATTCACAAGGACAGTTTTTGAGTCACTATTTCAATCACGTGCTCGTCTTTGGATGATGAAGGTGGAGTCTCCAGAAAGAACAGAAATGACCAAAGTGTGGGAAATTTCAGTTGCAGACTTGCTGTAATTGCAATTGATAATAATAATACTCCAAAAGTAGTATCAAAAGTAGCAGCAGTAGAATTAACTATTGATGCTTTTTCTACTAACACAGTTAACAAAATGGCTTCCTATTTGTTGTGATTTATGTATTACACCTGATGCTTGCACAGAATTTGCTTTGGACCATATAGTACTCGAGATTTCAACCTTGTTATAATGGTTCTTCCTTGCTATAAACTTACTCAGAGTTTCATGGATGTTTAAATACTCCTGCAATTGAAGCGGAGTTTCTCTTAATAGATGAAATAATGATCTAAATCCAAAAAAACATACCACACCTTTTTTAAGATATGAATGAATGAAGTTGATTTTGTTTTTTTTATATTTAAGAAAAGCATAAAATAAAAATCAATACAAACAAAATCACACAGAAAGAAATACAATTTTAAAAAATCAAGAATATTTTTTGATGCAGAAAAATATAATTACTCTCCTGACTTCACCATTCCTGCTCATTATCAGTAGTGCATGTCTGCATTGGCATTTCCACAGGGCTGATCAGGTGCTGTGTGTTATATAGTGCAGCTGACAGGGAGTCATGGCCCAAGGACATTAAAATGGGATGAGATGCCTGGTGGTTTCAGTCTATACTTCTTTTGTATTCTCAGCACAACACACCCCTAAGAATGACCCTTCCTCACCTTGGCAGAGGTCTCGAACCACCCCGCGAACCCGTTCTCCTGGCAAAACTGCTCCATCTTTATCCCATTGTTGGTCAACACGTCACGGCCCTGGTCACATTTGTTTGCCAAAAGCACAGTGGCTACATGTTTCCCATTGGCAAGTGTCAGTTTGGAATCCAAATCTTCTTTCCATTTGGTGACAGCCTCGAAGGAGGCAGGTCTGGTGACATCAAATACGATGAAGGCACCCATGGCTTCACGATAGTACACACGGGTCATGTTGCCAAACCGCTCCTGACCTACAATAATCACATTGGTTTTGAATAAATTGATAGGCTTAATGTAAACACTACATTACAAAACAAAAACACCATACAATTCTATCATTTGCTTTGAATCTAAACAGTGATCAAGATTCAATAATCAACAAATCTGTATATATTAAAGCACATTTTGGATTTCAATCAAACTTTTGCACTCAAAATGAGGTCAGAGACATAAGGAGATAGCACTGTTTACATATTACGAGCCTGATTTGCATATCGACACAGTCTGATACGGAGACTCTGTAATGGCCTGGTACCCAAACTCAAAGATTAAATAAGCAAGATAAATAGGCTACATGTTGATCATTTTCTCTCATTCAGTCTAGTAGTAAGTGGTTTGGTGTTACAAATGGAAGTCTATGAATGTTTGTAATGTAAACAGTTCATATTAATACGGCAGTCTGATACTGCTCGGTGTGTGTGTATCCCCTGTCATCTGTAGAAAAATGACCGCCAAAAATAGATGGGAAAAGTCACAAATTGAAAAATCTAAGACATATTGAGTGATTTATTACTTTGATGGCATGAGAAAACTCAACAAGGCAAAACAAACTCCCCAAATGTAGATGCTTAAAAGTAAAATCAAGACATACTTTATGATTTTTCCGAATCTGTCAACTACCTCCAGTACTTTTATGCACATGAAGGCACCAGTAATCTTAATACAGGAGCTCAGGCCTCAAATCTGCCTCACATGAGCTGCAAACACATGACTGAATGTGCTACAGGAGAAGGCGCAGGAGGAGAGCAGGTCCAGGCATTCTTCTGGCACTCAGCCGACTCTCATGTGAGCCCCTTATCTCCTCCTGCAGCATCACACTCAAAGGCCTGCATTATAACTCACTGCCGGAGCCCCATAGACCATCACACCATTTGTTAGCGTCATTATTACAACAGACTGCTTTAGGTATTACGTTTGAAGTGTTCTGGGAATCTAGGAACAGATGTGACTCAATACAGGCTTGGCAAAGATGTGTCAAAATCACATGAAGTGGAGATCTATTGACTATTGAAACGTCTGTAAGGGAAGGGAGAATGTTTGAAAAACTGCTTCCACTGCATCTGATCAACTTTTTTTTAACACAAATATTCTACCAAGATTCTTCAATATTCTATATGTGCCTGCTGTCTGAGTGTGTCATTTTGTGCTTTTCTGGTTTTTACATTTGTCTCTGATGAGGCCACCATAATATTGGTGTGGCAGTGTATATTATCATGTAATCTACAGAAACATGTAAACAAATGTTAAACAATGTTTCAATTATTTCCACATTCCTATTTCTTTGCAACTTGTGTTTGAGTGCGTAAAAGCTATAATTCTAGTAATGCAGGACAAAATGATTAGAAGTGAGTAATGCCAACATGTCAGCTGGTGGGTATGAATAACCCTTTAGTGAGGAAATGTCAAGTGTGACCAACTGGTCACGTGCACACTGTCTTTTCACGATACAATCATGTGTTACCCATAAACCGGAATAAAATATGTATGATTTTTCATGAGGTCTAATCAACTGACGTGAATTAATATTAGTATTATTAATATAAAAGCAAATAAGTTTATGAAGTAACTCTGCTTTCGCGTTTCATATGGGGGTAGAACTCATTTACTCCTGAATCATTTTCAAGTTAGGGGAAGAACGGCTAATACAAGTGAGTAACCTAAAAGCCAAAAGAAAAGGGAAAAAAAAAAAAGCCGACAACTACAATTATTAAAAGTAACACAAATATAAAACGCGCTGTGCGTAAAAGTTACCTGCGATGTCCCACAACTGAAGACGCACGGTCTCTTGGTCCCAGTTGAGCACTTTGAGGGCGAAGTCCACTCCAATTGTGGCGCGATAGTTGGGGCTGAAGTTATGATGCACATACCGCTTGATGATGCTGGTCTTGCCAACCCCAAGGTCCCCGATTACAAGGATCTTATAAAGATGTTCTTTATGGTTGTTCTGCATCGCGACCCGAGAGAGCGAGATCTAATCATGAATCCACCTTTAGCGTCAAGGATAAGAGTTTGAGGGGCCCGCAGAGAGCAGCGCGCTTAGCACAGCACAGAGAAGGATAGTGAGGAGCCAGGGTGGTAAGGTCCGGCCCGGCCCACACGGGGATGTGGAGCAAGACGTCTGGACCTTGTGACTCACTGAGGACTCTGTGGGGGGAGTGTCGCTCTCTGTGCACCTCACGAGACAGAGTGAAAGTACTGATACTACTATTACCAACTTTTGTCAATTTGATGCAAAGTTGAATTGTCTCAAACATTTTATACACAACAGTAAACTACTAAACACACCAGACCAGACCAGACTTTTGTTTTATAGTTTTAGTCACGTTTTATTTCCTTTTGTCGAAAGACAGTGCAAACTTTTACATTCATTTAAAACTCAAATAGTACAACGATGGCAGCTTTTAAAAGGATCACAAATAATGTCATAATCAAATATTCCCTGTTAAGATTTGATTATAAAAGGCCTCATACTCTCCCTTCCTTGATAAAATCACATATAACAGCACATTAAAATCCAATTTATGCTTCCCTGAGAATGAAGAACACATCAATTGCATCAGCAACAAATTCTTTTTCGCCGTTGTATCAGTAAAATCTAGAACCTAGTAAAACCCCAGCAAACAAAGTTTACCAATTTCGAATCTTCCTGAATTCAGTGATATTTTCCCTTTTAGTTCCTTGGCTACAGTTTGGGGATGGGATTGGCTGCAACAGCGATACTCTCAATGGAACACTCGTCACTTCCTCTGCGGATGCGGAAGTATCCCTGCTCTCCCCAGCCGGTGCCCCAGCTATTCTTGACAATCCAGTACTTCTGTCCAGTCATGTGACAGTGGCCATAACCCACCAGAAGCACGGCGTGGTTGGTCAGCTCGAAAGGGTTGACGGCATCTGTCAGACCAGTGTGGTGGTAGATGCCCTCCGTGTAGTGCATGAAGTCAGGATACACCTTGAGGAAAATCATATTAACTCATTGATTAAGCAAACTTAAAAATTCAATTACATAAGCTAACTTTTAGAGTTTAAAAAAAGTCTTGCTAAAAGGACACAAGGACAACAGTATGAAAGTAGAAAGCCATTAACAAATCCCACAGGACTACAAAAAATAATATTTTGATGGAGTGAACCATCAGAATTTAAACGCACGTAATTTACCTCAAATGCCACAGCCATGGGTCCATTCTTGACAAGCTCCAACATCATGGCTGCTTCACTGCATCCACCATAAAACCCACCGACATAGTTGTATTGTGCGGCGTAAGTGCGGCCGCAGTTCTGAGGAAGGCCACAGGGGGTGTCTTTGGCCACATAGGGAAAGCAGGATTCCTCGACCATGCCAAAGTCTTGTGCATACTTCCCAATCAGATACGGGAATCCACCATCGCAGCCTTTAAAATGAGAAGGTCTTTTTTTTTTTCTATTCATAATGATGCAGTACTTTTGTTTATGTACCTTGGGAGTACTTTGAACAGGATACAATCTGTTGAGGGCTGAGGGTGGGTGTCTGGCTGTTGTTAGTCAAAATTCGGATCCGTGCCTCCAGCATTCCCATTGAAGCAAACGAATAACAGCTACCACATGATGCTGAAAAAGAACATTACAGGTTCACACAGAAGTCAGGTACACATTCATTGTACTTGAGATAAGTCAAACTGATCTGGTTAGAGCTTTCACACTGCGGACACTGGCCTGGATGCTTCACCGCTCCATATAACAATGAAACTAAGAACTGATAGAGAGCTGCATGTCTGAAAAATAGCTTTCTACAGCACTGTAACGAAAAGAAAATACATTTAATGCTTTAATGAGCAGAGTAATTGTAGTGATAAGTCAAGCCAAGGTTGCAGTGGATTTTATTGATAATGTGATTCACTTAACCAGAGATGGCTACAAAGCAGTACTGTTAATTTGGAGGGATCCCTTTAATATTTTAGCTGTTGTGGAGCAAAAATCTATTGGACTTGAAACTGCAGCAGAAAGAGCTTCACACAGGCTTATAGGGCTTCCATTGAAACAATCCAGCCCTCTCCAGATCTTTATACTCAGTCCTGCCGAGACCCTCTTAGACACTCAGTCAGCACACATAATCTGTGCTCTCACACACTAGGCTGTGCAGAAACACAGGGGAAGGCAGAATCCAGGCTAAAGCTCGCCAAGAGGGAAGTCAACGTAGTGGTAAATGCTCTTCAACACAGACAGCTGTTCCAGTGAAAAAGCTACTCAATTGTCTGTATAAAAATATCATATGTGGCATACTTGCTTGATTTGTGTATTAAAATGTGTAAATGATTTACCTTGGTTTCGCACAGGACCGACAAAGTTGACACCATTGACATTCCTCCAGTCCCAGTGTGCTGGTAGAGCAGCTGCCAATTTGGCCAAGTCACTGGTCACAGGTGCTGGGCGAACGCGTCTGTGCAGGTACATTTAAACGATCAGAAATTATATTAAACAAAAAAAAAAAACATACCATGCGTTCACTGTTCATGGTGTAAGCTGGGCACATGATTTATGACATGCTTTGACCTTCAATGTAAGAGTATGGGAGAGATTTGTAAACTACATGACTACATGTTATTATCCTTGAAATAAAAAAAGGTGTAGTTTGTCATTTATTTATGAAACACTAGAGTGGAGTAATGGTGTCTCCGCGCATAAAAGGAAGCTGAACATCTCTCAGGTTGATGAACAGGGACATGATCGAGTACTCACACAGGGATACGAGAGGCAGGACCTCCAGCTCTGTTCTGCAGCTCCAACTGACTGAATGTTTCATGTTCGGGATACGGATGAGCTTTCCAAAGGCTTTGAACAGAGTTGATTGCATCAATGAAGTCGAGATTGTGTTTGTAGGAGCTCTGAAGATACCTATAATAGAGTGTCACTTGATTAGATCAATAAATATAGATATGCACTAAACAGGAAAAGATAAGATGTAGATATTTGCTGATACAGGAGAATGTTATGCAACTTTCCACAGCAGGCATGTCCTAACTAAGGCCCGGGGGTCAAATGCGGCCCTCAGACCAATTTTTGTTTACCCTCCGGCTTCCTGCTAAGTTGGTCCAAACAACAAGTGGTACTTTGTACTGTAAAATTGGACAAATTCAAGCATTTTGATGTTTAAGCAAACTAATATTAATGGGTGTGGAGGCTCATCAAAACTATGTCAAATGCAAAATTTCAAATGATTCACACCATCTGCTCTGTATAAGTTTCAAAATGAGGCCCTTAATGAAAAAAGTTTGGACACCCCTGTTCCACAGGCATTGAAGATACTGCTGTAGACTTACTTGCTGCTGTAGATAGGCTTGTTTTCTCTTCGGGGTTGCACTGCTTTCACTTTTTTTCCCACAAAACATGCCCAGTTGTTTCCCAAGACATCATGAACCCATCCTGGCAGGGTTTGGTCACAGTAACTGATCACCTGGGAACCATCTCCAGAATACTGCAAAGAAAGAAAAAAGAAAAGATAAAGGCATGTGCATTAGTGTAAAATAGCATCATAGGAATATAGCATGTCCATTCAATAAAAGGAAAAGAAAGAACCAGGTTTTACAATGGAACAATTACAGCAGTTAAAAATCACTGTCTTGTATAAAGGGGGAAGTATAGACCTGGAAAACTCAAGAAAGCCAAATGTGGCACTTCCTTATGACAAGTTTCACGTGATCGGATTCTACCACAAACACACACACACACACACACACACATTTGCACTGTTCTTTTTACTCAATTTTTGATCAGAAAATTCCTGTTCCCAACACAAACTAAGCCTGTACACACATTTGTAAGAAACCTGATGAACAATTAAGAGCAGTAAATGGGATGAGGAAGACAGTAGAAGGAAAACTCACCTTAAAAAATGCAAACCATTTGTATCCACCAAGCACCACCTCAAATCCTTGGTTGTAGATGAGGGTGAAGAAGCCAGTGTTGCCCAGTTCATCCGTGGCTACAGACAGTTTTTCCAACGTCACAGTCACTGAGCTTTCTCCAACAGCTTTAAAAAATAATAACACAATAATCCATTTAAATGCCAGACTTTATTATGCATCTATTTGTTTGTAGCTTGTGTCTAGCATTGCTTTCGTTTATGTGCAAATGACAAAAAGCAGGAAATGAAAGCGCCACCTGCCTCACTCACTTAATGGTGGTGGTAATTTTATACATCCATGCGATTGTTATATACAATATTCAAAACGCAATCATTCCGTCACATGACTCTCAAATGACATAAAAACAAAGCTTACCCTCAGCAGAGCAGTTGACGCTCTTGTCTTGACCTCCTTTGGACACCTGAAAGACCCATGTGCCCAGCAGGTCTTCGTAAGTGCAGTTCGCTGGTGTGTCAGCCCGACAGGACTCGACCCAGATCAGGACAAAACAGAGCAGCACAGCCCCGAGCCTCATGGTGTGATGTTGATGTGAAGGAGGCAGCTCGTGATTCGCAGCTTTTACAGGTACAACCACAGTAAAACAAACAGCGGGGTTTGTACTTCCCGTTTATGCAAGCCCAACTTTATCAAAGAGCACTACAAGTCAAGATAAGTGTCACACACGTCGCACAAGTAGTTATGGCAATCTTGTATTTAACACGTAGGCCAGGCTTTCATTTAAGATTTAATAGCTTAATATTTACATTTTCACCGAACAGTTTTCACATATATTTGTATGACAGTAAAAAAAGGAATGCCCGTAAATGTATATGTAGCCAAAGCACCTACGAAGGGCAACATTAAAAAGCAGAATGTTCACCTCTTGTTGTTTCGTGTTCTTTGTTCGACACGTTTTTTCCCCACTTGTGATTGTCATGTGACTTTTCATACAATGCACATGCGCACAAGAGCCCCAACGTTTGTTACGTATTTATAAGCCTAGTTCAATGTTTCTGTTTTTGAAGGTTAGTTGCTTGACACTTTATTTGTAGCCTATTTCATTTTCTGTCAAGTGTGCAGGTCTTAAGCAGTTTACTGTTAAGATTTCTGGGAAGAAAGAAAGAATATAAATTACTATTCGAACTCCACAACAAGTTTTATTAGGCCTACCCTTGGGTATGGGTGGCAGTCAATAAAACACTTATTAATGCTTTATTATTTGGGCTATGTCCAGCATATCACTGTGTCACATTTCCTAATTAGGTCTACGTTGTTCAGAAGTCCTATTATAAGTTTAGAAGTTTATGACTCCTGTGAGGTTTAGGATTCTCTAGTGTGCATAGTGTGGCAATACCTGCTTGCCAATTTCTGATCTTGTTAGATTTCGGAAGCTAAACCAGGTTAGTTCTTAGATGAGAGATGGCTGAGAACACCTGGTGCCACAGTGGGGCAGCTGTGAGGGGTCAGTGTGTCCTTAGGCAAGACACTTCACCCACCTTGCCTTGTATGAATCTGGTGTGTGTGCAAGGACACTGCTAGCCATTTGGGTGCCCTTTATAAATGAGACCCCAGGGCTTCAGTTAAGTAAGCAAAGATTTTAATCGTTTGACGTAAGAGATGTTTTTTTTGTAACTAGGTAAAGGCAAGCACTTTTGCGATTGAGTTTCACATTGTTCATGTTTCATTCCAGTCTGTCTGGCTTCAGTACACTTAACAGTGGAGGAATTGTGAATGGAAGATGTGTAAGACTGTGTATACTGTATTATAAACTTTTCACACGCAGGGCCATATTTGGCTTCGAAACCCACCAGATCTAAACCTTTATCAGGCCTAAAATAGGACTAACCAGGTCTAAAGAAATGCTCAGTGGTTCCCCATGCCCCCATCCCACTTTGAAGGTGTAAAAAATACATAGGGGTTTGATGTCTGTAAAAGAACCTTAAGGTGACTATTAGTGACTAAGTTATTTCTTCATGTAAAATTGCATACATCACAACACTAAATGCAATCTGGAGGCTCTCAACAAAATCATTAGATTTTCTGTATTCTGGTGTTTTTAGATATTATATTTTTAGCAAATCTTTACCACGTTATTAAGAGGCCCCCCATAGTCCCTACATTTCCTTGCTCCTCCCCTGCTCCAGTGTCACCCAAAACCTTCTCCTGCCCTTTGCTCTTCTGCTCAAGGCTCTAAAAACACTACAGGGTGCAAACTATTGATGCTTTCTGTTGCATTTATGAAAAGATAATTTAGACATTTGTAAGAAGAAGTTGAACTTTCGTTTTGCACCCGCAGCAGTTTCAGCTCCACGGTTCACCGCGCCAGCTGATGCATTACATGTCTTGTTTCATTCTCTCTTTGCAACTTGGTTCCTAATTGAATATGAGGCCAGTTTTCATAATTTGAAGTTTTGCTCTTTGTGGTTCGTAGAATAAGTATGCCAAGTTCCAGCTTGCTCCTGATCCGTCTGTGTAAATCGTGGCTTGTGTGTGCCCTGCTCTCAAACTTCATGTGGAGAGAGTGGCGACAATTAAGTCCTAGTTTGAACTGATAGAAACGAAAGACAAACTATGTCTACTGAAGGCTCACTGTTTAACTGCAAAAGAACAGTGTAGATGCAGCAAAATAGCCTATGTCAGGGTCACCAAAAGGCGGCCCGCGGCCAAGTCCGGACCCTGAGGCAATTTGGTCTGGCCGCGGCCAGGTTTCCCATAATTAAAAAATATAATTATTTAGAAGGAAAGATTAAATACATTACTTCTCAGGTGCAGATCTGTTGTCACCAGTTTAGTGCTTTCAGGAACTTTTTCCCGTTGTCCATTTTATTAAGTTGCATTTATTTCAATGCTCAGTCTCGGCTATTTTTAATAGACTTGAAGCGGGTAGAAAAAAATAGCAGCCGTGGTCTGCGGCTGCAGTCAGAGAACTCCAAAAACATGCATGATACTGTGCATGTGGCCTAGTGACACGCTGCATTTGTTCAAATGAACTAAATGCAAAGTGATCTTTTTTTGGCAGCTACTGAAGCTACTATGTTTTTATATATTTCAACCAAATGTTCTAATGACATTTATTTTTAACCAACTTTAGTCCTGCTTTAGTCCTGCTTTAGTCCTGCTTTAGTCCTGCTTTAGTCCTGCTTTAGTCCTGCTTTAGTCCTGCTTTAGTCCTGCTTTAGTCCTGCTTTAGTCCAGCTTTAGTCCTTTAGTTTTTCTGGTAGATATGGTTTGTTTAGTCTTGGTTTAAACCGGCTCTTATCCCAGGTCTGCTTTGCTCCAGTCAAGTCAGGATGATGGTAAACACTGGGTTTGCCTTGCCTGGGTTTTAGTGCTTTTGTCCTGTTTTTAGTAATGTACTATTGTTAGGAGATTTCAATTTCGATTTCTGTTGTTGAATTGTGCCACTGTGAGTTGTTTGTGGAGAATATAATTGGAGACCCCTGACCTATGTCATTCAGTGTTATCTTCGGAGCACTTGACGCTCTACGCACTGTGCGTTATGTGTGTTATGGGAGCGGCGGCACTGTGTGCATGATGTGTGTTGGGTTCAAAGGGGCTGAAGGTGCAGATTGGCAGCCTCACTTCTGTCAGTTTGCCTCTGGGCATCTGTGGCTATAATAGAAGCTTATCACCACCGAGTGTGGATTGAATGAATAATGCACTGTAAAGCACTTTGGGTGGGGAAAGACGCAAAATAAATGCGATGATTACTTAATTAATTGACCACATGGGAGAAATATTAGACATCTATAGGCCTGATCCTGATTATGCAATGTATAGCTTTTTTAAATATCGACCCGTATTTAATGAATACCTTATAGGCCTGATTAAGAATAGTCCTAAAATGTTACCCCGTGAAAGGACCATTCTGTCCTATTGCTTGCTATGCTTAGGATTAAACATTTCCCGGCCATTTTAAATAACCATAGGCATAGCCTGCCAGTTATCTTTACCCATAGGCCAATATAGATCCAACTGAAAGCTGTGAAAAAGTGTGTGGGCCAAAAAAGTCCAGAGCCTATATTTTCTCTGTCTAGTCGTCCCTGATTGGTGTGTGGTTAAAGGGGTTAAAGAGCCTTATTTCAGCCAGCGGGCACTTAAGGGAAGTACTCAGGGCTTTGATCACCATAGTAACCATGACATAGACTGACTCATCTCCTTGACAGACCATAAGCGCTCATCTGAAGTAAGGGCTGAAGAGGAATTAGTCATGCAGCCTCATTAGTGCTATTAGTCCGTGTGTAACGGAAAGTGAATATAAGTGTATGAGAGAGCAGAGTGTCAGTCATACGTGTGCATCTGACTATACACAGTATGCCTGTGTGAAGGCGAGCACAGAGCAGATGCAGACACAGAGATGAGGTTATGAATGCTAACAGTCTGAACCCAGCAAGCGCCCTGCAAGAGTGACTCATACCAAGTCATGTTTCAATCTTGATATTGTTCTCGCTTCCACTGACAGGAAATTAAAACTCAAGTGACTCTGAGGTCTGCCATATTGGCAGCAACACATTTGTTCTCTAGTCAGCTCCCTTTTATTCACAATGCCTTTCAGTCCCTGCTCAGCTCAATCTTTACCAATGTCAGTTATATTTATATTTAAAAGCGCACTATATAGTATTTGCAGTGGAAGGTGGAGGTGGAGGCGACTCCGCTCACTGTAAGTATGCATGTTATTTACAGTGTTTTTGACCTATAAAAACATGATTGATATGTTTTAATGGCATACGGTGGAACATTCCAAGCTGTTCCAGGTAAAGCACCAAAATCTCCATGGAGACAAGAAGGTATTGGATTTTTTACTAGAAAAAGTTATGTAGTTCACCACCTTTAATCTGTGGTACCTAATTTTCACACAGCAAAGCCGTATGTAGGTATTAAAATCTGCTTAACCAATTCATGGCTCTCACAAATCGTTTGGCACTTTGTTCATATTTACATGCTAAGGTGCAGACTTTAGAACACCTTTTTTAGACAGCAAAGGGAAACTGGGGTGGTCCGCCGAGGCACAGCCAATTATAGTTGATTTCGGCTCTTACTTATGGGTTCACGACAAAGAAAAGGCGTTATGATTATCCACACACAACAGTGGTCTAATTTTGTCATAAAGTGCTGCTTATATAACATACTGGAGGATGGAGGATTTTCTCTCCATCCAACAAAACTGTATTAATTTAAAATTTTTAATGAATTCATATTAAACAAATGTATGCTGCTCTCCAAAAGACACTCTAGTGACCCAAAAAAGGTATCTATTCTTACACTTGATGGTAATATGATTGAACAAGTACCCTATTACAAATACTTGGGCATCTGGATCGATGATAAACTCTTTCAACAAACACATACAAGAGCTGACAAATAATCTTAAAGTCAGATTGTCATTCTTCTTTGGGAATAAAACGTGTGCTGTCGAGTGGTTAAGGCACAGCACACGTATGCCAAGCTCCAAGTGCAGCCGGCCGCAGTGTCGTGAGTTCAAGTCCTGACACCAACACTACTTTCCTGTCATTAAAGCCTACTGCCACAAAATCTTAAAAAAATAAATAGAGCTTGTTTTCCTCTTTTGTAGAAACAGTTAATCCGGGCTAGCATTAAGGTTGATTAGAGGAGAAGGATACAGAACTCTCTACTGTGAATTATAAATTCTAAAGTAGAATGGCAATCATTGGATGCAAGAAGAGGACAGCACTGCCTTTTTATTAGGCTCTAGTTGGCATTTTGCCTGATTATTTATCAAGCTTGTTACACCTCAGGTTAACTTGAGGTCTCAGGACATTTTTAGCACAGAGACAGGAAAAAAGGCTTTCAGCCACTTGGCTCCCTGCCTGTGGAACAAAACACAGAGACTTTTAAAATGAAATCTTTTTATGCCTTTTAATGATTTTAAAGCACTGGTCAAGGATTACCGGCAGTGCTGATGCACTTGTTTTATATAAGTTTATCTCATAGTGTATGTGTAAATATGTTTTTATGTATTGGTTAATTTTATTGAATGTTTTATTTGTATTTTACTTGGATATCCTGTGTTTGTTTGTTGTTTATTCTGTGTTGTGTTTTAACAGGGTACCCATGAAAAAGATAACTTTTCTCATTGGGTTTTCCCTGTATAAATGAATAAAATGAATGATGTGAACCCCAGCTTTAACAAACATTTATGTAGCTGCCAATCTCTAATTGAATTGAATTTTAGTTGTTGGAATTGCCTCTTCAATGGGCATTTTGGTGGCAGTAGTTTTGAGTCTTCATCCTCTGACTCAAAGACAGGCAGTTCTAGAAAAGCGTTATACATTTGACCATCATATTATCTGGAGGATGGCCTTTAAATTGTGAAGTGTTTATGATGCTATAACAGGCACTTCATTCACCTTAAATAGATTCACCAAAATAGCAGTGTATTCAGTCACCTATAGACACCCTGGCCAAACGTCATGTGTGTTGGAGTTCCCGTTAGCCACTATACTATAACCACATTGATTAGCCATAAAAAGGGCCACTTAGTGAAGATGTGGGAAGAGCTACTTGAGTGCGGCTGATCACACCACCCCTGTAGAGTGGCTTCATGGACACTTATACACCCACATGAGAAGACACACATATGCTGCAGCCCACACAACTTTGTATATATAGTAAATGTCCACATACACCACAAGCTCACCCGGTGTTAACCACAGGCTGCCATAACACTTCTTGCCCACACGCACTTATATATAGGCCCCATCTGACGGCAGCGAACCCACAAACATGCCATTCACACTATGTAACAGGAACAAACAAGTGAACTGAGATAATGGATAGGCTACTTTTAAAAGCGTAAAAGCGTTGTTCTTTTTGGAGGACTTTCAAGGCTGCAAGAAAAGTTCTGCTTTGAAGCATCTTAATTAAATATATGTTAAATTAAGATAAATTAATGCACACAAGGGATTTTGTGACTCAAAATTGTAATTCCATTTTACTTCGCCCTTGTCATGTTTCTTTTCACACGGAGCCATTTACAACAGTTTTCCATTTGATACTGAGCAATTGCTGCACTCAGAACAATGACTGGGCATCTTGACCAGACATGCAATATTAGAGATTGAAATGAGGAGAGTGTGTCGATAAGCGGCAAGAGAATGAAAGATGGCAGAGACATTTATAGTCTTGACATGTGCGCCTCACGCTCAGAATGAAAGGAGTGTGTCTGACTGTGGGCTGAGCAGCAGGAGACAGAGCAGATATCACAGACAGGCAGAGCATGGACTCACAGTTTCTATTGACTGGAGTCATTGACATGTAGGACACACAGCCATGGGCTGTGCCTTCATTCACTGTGTGCACTAATCTGGCTTTTCTATGCACTGCTTCAATGCAACAGTTCAAGATGTGACCATAACTATGAAATATTATCACTGTATCCTCAAACAAATGTTGTAAGTAAAAAGACAAAGAAAAGGAATAAAACAGAACAAAGCCATATAACCAAGCATAATTTTAATAACAATTTAAAAGGTACTTCAAAGTACATACACAAATAATTATCAATGCAAAAAATCATAGACAAAACACTTGATTGTTTCCACCTTATGTCTTTCATATAGGTTTCTGTGGTCTGTCCGTTACCAGAAATCCAAAAGAACTGCTTTTGTTTAAAAAAATGTATTCAGACTTTCAAGTTATCTATTTGTAAGATTATATAAATGATTCTGTTGAAATTCTGTCGTGGCAGCACAATATTTTGTCAGAAGTGTCAATAAATGACTCTCATCAAGTCCTCCATCTAAAATGATTCTTGACCAGAATGTCAATGTGCAATAAATGAGGCTGCCCCTAGAGTCCAACGGATCCTGCTAGCAGTAACATTTACTGTGTATTTGTCCATGTACATGTAGTTAGATGTAATGCAGGATAAACTCTTCATAGTCATCCACAATGATAATAGCAATGTGGGAATATTTGTTTTATGTTTTATTGCTTAAAAGAAAGATTGAAGAGGTATACTGTATTCAAAGTGCCAAGTTCACCTCTAACAGTGTCTTGTGTCCAGTTAAATTTGGATTATTATTGAGGCTATAGCTGTAAAAAATAAAGTATTATTCTATGAGAGCATGTATTAGTGAATATTCAGGTACATGCACACTAGGCAGCATGGAGGTATGAAGTGTAGACATTTTAAAAATGTTTGATAATAGGGCTAAATGATCAAAGAGGCATTTCAATTAGCCTGCAAAACACCCCACGTAAAGCCATGTAAATACTCTTCAACTAAAACCGTATATTCTTACATTTCACACTTAACAAAGCAAAATATTAAATAGGTCATCAAATATCCAAATGAATCATCTGAGTCACACTGATTTAGCATCAAATGACATTCTGTATATTTGAAAATCAGAAGAAAAAGCCAAAATAAATCCTGCAATAAAAAGTTCATTAAATGCCATTTAGTATACTATAAACTACTTTTCCTTGTGGTGTAGTGTTCATCCAGCCAAGCAACCAATAGTTTCTACACCACCAGGACAGGCAGTTCTGGAGACTTTAAAATCAATTTAATCAAGTTCATTTGTGGGAAAATGTTCAGACCAACATAGCTTTGTCTTTGGAAATGTATAATTCAAAATCTTATCGTTTCTAAAAATACAAAACTATCCAATTATTATCAGCGCATTCGATTAAAGTGAAAAAATACGTATACAACATTCACCTCTTGACATCCGTCAAATTTCAAAGTTGTCCAATGTCCCCACCCTACCACCACCAAGTTGTGTCAAATGTAAAACGCACACAGCATATATCCCGCAAAGATAGTTATATAACATCTATATATTATAATCACAGTTTAGTTTGGTTTTGTTCTTAGATTAGAAATATAATTAACAATAACACTGTCACAATCTTGCCAGCTCTATACTTTACACAAAGCAAACAGTTAAGTTCAAATATGTCCAATAAATCCATGTACTGTTCATCAGCTATTTGAACACAAGCAATCTAATAAATTGATTAGAAAAGGCAGCAATCAAATATGTGGTTTAAAAATAATGTTGACGTTTGGAAACACCAAGTTTTTCCTCTGCCAGAGGAAGTCCCTCCTGTGACAACAGTACCATTAGTAGTATGCAATAAATTGCTCACGGTTTGTTTTTTCAATGATCATCAAACCAAGCCTGTTTGGATTAAGTACGTTTGAGTGCAGGGATTATAATTTCAATCTTTTAGAGTGCATTTATAAAGTCACTCAACATGGCCACGGAATTATGGATAAACCATGTTTTATGCATTGTCATCACTATATTCTGACTGCAGAAAAATTGGAAAATCAATTTAGCTTTGACCAGGCCAGGCTAATATACGTAATAGCTCTGTGTGATCCTTGAGGCAAGTCTAAAATGAGCGATGGTGTTAGTGCAGATTTCAGTCTGTCAGCAAAATGCCACTTTCCATTCCCAGTGTAACTGTGCTCTTTCATTTCCATACAGGCCAGCAGAGCAGGGGCAGCCTCACCTGCTCTAAACTCTGACTCAGGTCAAACCCAGCCAGAGGGACTAGTCTTTTTTGTTCAATGGCCTTTGAAATTATAGATTGACTAATATTAATCCCAAAAATCATATTATAGTATTTCGCAAACCAAGACGATAATATCCAGAATGTAATGTTGAGACATACTTTGGGTGGACAATGAGAACCCTCCACCGTTTCTATGGAACATCACAGAATGTGTGAGAGGCGAGCCCTTTAAGAGAATAAGACAGTAGAGATGTATAAACTCTGGTTTGTGCAGAGGCAGCAGCCTCAGTGGAGCCTGGCTCAGGGGCCGAGAGCCGGCGCCAAAGTGCTAACGCTCAGCTTCCAACACCAACCACACACAGCACTGGTTACCTCCTCACAAGTGGTCTGGAAACAGCACAAAATAGCTGTTATATGTTTAAGCCTATTATTATCACTGAATGTTATTTCATTAAAATTGAGCTATAAATAATTAAAGCTAAAATCTGGAACTGTATTGACAAGCCAATTCAACCTGAGCAGATCACGTCTGTATCATAATTAACCAGCGCAAGAGTAGTGCAACAATGACATAAAAAAAAAAAAGAAAGTTTGGCACATTTTCACTCTTTGTTTGGACCACAAGCCAGAGCGCCACACTGATATAATGTAAAGCACGAAGTTTGTCCTCCAGTAGAGACAAAAAGAAACTATCACAGTCCTTGCTACTGTCCACAAATCAGAATGAAAAAATAACTATCTAAGACACAGTTTAGAAATGTCTCAAATGTGCACCATTTACAAATGGATCATATTGCTTTAACACTGGAAAATATGATCATATTCATATAGAAAATATCAAAAACAATATAAATTCACGCTGACATTTTTATGAAACCACTTACACCCACAAACTAGGCTAGCCCCTCCCCTACCCCTTTGGCACAATATTCATACTGATATTAAGTATTATTATATTGACACATACAACGTTTGCTAAGGAATGGTTACTCACACGGTTAGAGTAGTAACACAGTTTCAGTAGTCATAACACATATTGTTACTGTATGATGTCCTAATGTTGTTTTTTCTTTTTCTCATTTGTTGATATGTAAATAAACCTTTTCATCTGAAACAAAACAATCTTTGCATGCCCTTATTATTTACAGAATTATAGTTGCTTGTTGTTGTTGTTGTTGTTGTTGTTGTTGGCTACTGTAAAACAAAAATACTACATTTGCCTGTCAGCTGTCACAGAGATTCTGATAAGATTATGGTCAATCTGATGTAAAACACAAAACCTCAACAGGAAATGTTATGCGAATGCTGTATCAGTTTTTCTAGTCTGAAAGGGCTATTTTTGGAGAGACACACACAAAAGACATTTTTCTCAAACGTGTAATACATTAGCAGAATTTTGGCCACACTTTCCAAACTTTTACTTGACAGAGGTTGCGTTCACGTGACATCAAAACATTCTTTATTCCCTAAACTTTAAAACTGGGCCGAAGAGCAGGTTCAATTACATGGTGGAATTTGCCGTTTAACTGTCAGATTGCTGATTTGTTGACCTGGTTTGTGGCTGATATCTCTGTAATTATTTGTAATTGTATCCACATGAAACAAAAACTTCACCGTTTTCACTGTCAGCACAAATAATCAAGTGAAAGAATTTTTTTCACAAAAGCCTCAGAAAGTGGTGCCATTATTCAACTCCAAAGACGTTTGTGGATTTCTATTTTTCTCAAAAAAGTACATTTTCCATAGAGGTATGAGGGCCTTTGCCCGTAGAACATGAACACAACCTTTTAAAAATATTCAGTGCGAGTGTTAAACGTCATTCATTATCGACAAACTGGGAAGGCAAGACTTCTTAAACCTTGTAATTAAAGTCAATAAAACTTGACAGCGGATTAACGAAACACGGCCATGGTTTGTCAGTCCCCTGTCCCTCTTTCCCAAGTCACACAAAAAACTACAAAATGTTTGGTCCCGACTGCTTAAAGAACAGTAGAAAATATACATTCAAATGCTTAAAAAAATATGAAATGAAATACAAATAAAGTGAACAAGAAGACAATATAATGCTGCAAGTGAAAGAGGGACTGAGGAAGCATAGCATGAACAGAGAAAACAGAATACGATAAAAATGTTGTAAGTTTCTCATAGTAACATAGAAATGGTTATGTTACATCAGTGCACTTGAAGAGGCCTATTGGGCTTGACTATCCCCTCTCTATTTACAGTGGAGAGCTTGTCAAATTGTAACATTTGTGTGCTCAGACATACTGTGTGTGTTTGTATTTGCCTTCAAAAGCCTCAACTACTCCACATAGACTTAATCTGACGCAGCAAACTCACACACCCCCACACATGCACATTCACTATCTCTAATTAGTTGATAGCCTGATACTTTAAGGCCACTACCCAAACCACAAAAATAGCTTGGCTCTCACGGACACCAGAAAATGCAGGTCAATTTTGCGTTACTTTCTTCTGTCAAACAGCACTAAAATCTGGTGTGAGCACAGGTATAGTGCATTTTACTGCACACATGTAAACACAAAACAGAACAGCCCAGTAAACAGAGTCAAGACCGTTCTTGTAGAGACCATCGCCGTAGAGACCATCACCGTAGAGACCATCCTCGTAGAGACCATCCTCGTAGAGACCATCCTCGTAGAGACCATCCTCGTAGAGACCATCCTCGTAGAGACCATCCTCGTAGAGACCATCCTCGTAGAGACCATCCTCGTAGAGACTATCGTGCTGTTAACACACAGCTGGACCACAGCCCTCAGGTGCCCATCACAGAGACGATGAACTCTGGCTGTAGTTTCTCAGGGTCAGTCTGCTGTAGCGGGGCGAAGGAGGGGAGGGGGGGGGAAGAGGGACAGGGGGCAGACATAGTCCTGTCTCTGAAAACTGTGAGCTGCTGCTGCTGGATAGAGAGTCGCGGAAAGGCGAGGGGGGAGTCAATGCAATAAGTTCCTCCTCCAGATCCTCTCTCCTGAGAGGGGAGTCAGTGAGGCACCCCACCTGAGCTCCTTGGAGAGGGGAGGGAGACGGCTGGGGCCGGGAACAAGGAGGGGGACCCATAGGGTGAACTGGACAGGGTGCCCGGGCCCCTGGACCCGGTTCCACCAGTGGCAGAGGTTGCACATCAGCGTAGGTGGTAAGTGTAGGAGGCATGTGGAGTTCCCGTGGTAACAGATAGGGATCTGTGGGGACAGGTGGAGGAGCAGAGTGTTTGTGACTGTGAGACGGCGAGGGCATCAGCATCATGCTGTTGAGCTCAGATATGTTGGCTGTAAAACGGTTCACCACACAGCTGATCTGATCCATGAGTGAACTCTGTACTGGTCCTGGATGATCGTCCACCGTAACCAGGCGACCATCGCTCCCGGTGACAACAGAGCCTCTGCTTGGTGGTCCACAGCTGCTAGCCACACTGCCTCTGCTGCCCCCGCTGCCCCCGCTGCAGGTGCTACTGGCATACTGAGGCAAGCTGGCTGAGGGCAGCTGCTCCTCTAAAGCTGCTCCCAGCCTCTGGCTCACAGTGCTGATGGGGGACGGGGTCTGCGGCTGATACGTGAGTGAGTAGCGTTCCTCAGCTTCAGAGAGCTCATACAGAGTCTTGTCTGTGGCAGTGTCCTGCTGACTGGGAAGGGAGGACATTGATGGGAGGGAGGGCAGGGGCACATGTGGGGGTAGGTGGCTCCCTCCACAGTAGCGCTCTTCTGAGTTTTTGGAGAAGGGCTTGATCACTGCTGTCTGGTTGTTCTCTTTTTTCTTGATGTGGAATGACAGCCTCTGCCACAGGTGGTTGCCACGTGAAGTGCTGCGCTCAGTCTGTGCCCAGGACACAGATTTGCCATTTGAACTGAAACAAAGAGAATGTTTTGAACTGCACATTGGTCTATTTAACTGTTCAACATCCCATTTTAGCAACAATTTGAATTGGTAGAGACAAGATTTCCAGTTTACCAGTGAACATTTTAAAGGTCTTACACAAAGCTAGGTATAAAAATAAAAATCTTATAAGATTTTATTGTCAGGTAAACTTTTTTTTAAATATATATTACAATGTTACATTTTCTTCAGGTATAGGATTCAGCATCATGTGCGTCATTCACCACTGCACTGAGGAGATGGACAGCCTTGCCAATTACCACCACTCCCTTAGGAAGATGGGATAAAAACAGAGAGGAATAATAGAAATGAAGATAGGAACTCTCTTGACATTTCACACTAGAGCCTGAAATCTTGCTTGCCATGCAGCAGTAACCTGCTGACAAACCAAAATGTGGTTATGTCTTTCATACTGTTTCATCCAGAGCAAGTGGCAGCGCTTCTCATCTTTGTGTACTTTGAACATTCTCTAAGGGTGACCGTAAGCTTGGCATGAAAGCCATTAAAGATGTCTTCCATAGTTCCATACCAATTGTGTTTCTTTTCTTTTATGTATTATGATTTTTTTTTCCTTTCTTTATGTTTCCATTAGGCAATTGTCTCAGCTCACATTGGGGTTAGAAGAACAGTTGAGCAGACTCTGGGGAGTTGAGAGAATCAATCTCATAGTATGCTCTCACACGCACACACACACACACACACACACACACACACATACACGCACATACATACACACACACACTCGGACCATAAATAGTCTCAGAGAGGAGCCATTACAGAAATGGTGCGTTGGTCTGTAACTGAGGAGTAACCTAGTATTAACCTGTACAACAGGCCTCAAGAGAACAGCACACACACACACACACACACACAGACGTACCTGAGTGTCTCCCCCGTGGAGCCTCTCCGCTTCCACAGATTCACCAGACTAGAAGAGCGGCTGGCTGCTGAGGATGATTTGCCATCACCCACGTGCATTCGCACCACTGTGCTTGTGGTGAAGGCACTGCGCACATTACGCTCTGGTTTGGCCAGAATGATGTACACCTAATGAAAGATAACATCAATGGATGTCATTTCTGCTTTGAATAATTTTTTGTAAATTAAGAAATTATGAGCTCACTCACCTTAGGAACAAACATGCAGCACAAAGCCACAGTGGCACTGAGGCTAACGCTGAAGCACATCGTGATAATTTTGTAGTTTGAGCCAAAGTAGATAGGTACAAAAGCCAACCATATAATACATGTGGTGTACATTGTAAAGGCTATGTACTTGGCTTCATTAAAATTAGCAGGAACATTGCGGGTCTGTAAGACAAAAAAATATGAATATTTGTAATACAGGTAGACAAAATGTATCTGGATTAGCTCTTAAGTGTATGATTGCAAACCAATATTTTAACGGCAAAAATACCATTTCAATAAGTGTCATTGACAAATAGGAAAGATATAATATGGATGGATAAACAAAACCAAACATGTTAAGTCCAACTAAAGTGTGAGTGATTGATTGATTTGTAGAAAACATATTCACCTTAAAGGCATAGAATGTACAACTCAGGATGAGCAGACCATTGTATCCCAGTGGAGCAACTACTCCCAAATTAGTGGTGTTGCAGATAAGATTCACTTGTCGAATGCTGGGGTAATCATGAATTACCTGTAGAGACAAGGAAATCATGAGTCCAAATCCAGTCATACATTAAATTATATTCAAACAATTTCAATAACAAGATTAAAATTGAATATACAAAACACACCTCTGGAGGTTCCATTAGAAACAGAGCAACAATGATGCTCAATTGTAAGAGGATGAGCAGGAAGGCAATGATGAGCTGAGCACAGGCAGACATAAAGCGAGGCTTTTTTGTACAAATCTTCTTCTTGCTGCCTGCTAGGATCCGTGCAATGCGGTTTGTCTAAAAATGCAAAACTATGGTAAATAAACTGTCCTGATGTCCAACACCTTTTGATTAGCTTTATTTTGTGCATAAGCACACATTTTCCCACAAATGCAGATAACTTGCCTTTGTGACAAGTGCAGAGTAGCTCATGGCAGGTGAAAGGCCTATGCCAAGCCGTTGGAGGTAGCAGTGAATAACATGGGGTTTAGCAATGAGGCTAAAGGTACATAGATATCCACAGCAAATCCCAACAAGTATAATGTAGCACAGCTCTCTACTGGAGGACTTCACCACTGGAGTGTCCCGGAATCTGAACACACAAACAATAAGGGTTAAAGATTCACCTGGTTCTGGTCATTTCAATAAATTCAATAAGCAAATAGACTCATTATTACCTTATAAAAACAGCAGTGACAAAAAAAGTAAACATGAGTCCCAGGCAGGAAAAGACCACAGCAGCAATGGGCTCAGGGTCTCCCCAACGGAGGTACTCCACTGGGATGGGATCACAGCCTGAACAAAAACACACTCACGTAAAATAGACTTCAAATTATGCAATAACTCTTTTCATCTAATTTTGCCTTTCTGCTACGACACAATGCACTTTAGTCCCTCACTCCACTCCTCATAGGCATGGAGATAAGAAGCCATTAATTAACAGGACATTTTTAATTAGTTCCCATCTTCCTGAAATTATGCAGCTCAGTAATCTTGACACATCAACAGAAGCAGAATCCAGCATATTTTAAATCGATCTATAAAACCTTTTTTCACTAATGAACAAAGCGATCACACATTTAATAAAAACACAACAAATTTGGCAATTATCTCAAGATTAGCTCAACTACGATGTGACTGTTATTCTCATACAGTTGTTTCTTATTGTTTCAAGAACCCTTTTCCTGAACACTTGTTTTTCTTTTTTTCCCCCTCTGTACTGTTTTCCATTGTTTTCTTGCTCCTATATCCACGTTGCCTTTGTCGCTGCCAGCCAAAACAGCAGCGCTTTTCCATTTGTTGTGCTTTTTATTGCTCTGCTCTTCTCTATACGCTCCGGTCTATGTGGCCTAAGGGACAAAGATCAAAATGTCTACAGAAAAAACAGGCCAAGGAGTTTGTTTACACCTCATTATAACAATTCTGGGCAAATAACACACAACCTTTCACATGCATACAGTATTCACAATATAATGCGTTCATAAACATTTCTAACACTAATTATACAATGATCACTAATAATTGCCAGCTTTTTTTTTTTTTTTTTTTTTTTACGTTTTTGTTTAAGTGTACAGTAGTGTTTCTGCATCTGTCACTGAAGCTTAATTTGAATTTCCACCACCACTCAATTCATGTTTTAATCATTGTGCTTGGTCAGGACTGAATGCACAGTATAATGAGCGGCTGAAAGCATAACAAGGCAATATCCGAGCACTTCAAATGCAATCGAGAAGAAACACATTTTCATAGCAACAGAAATGAATTTGCATTGGAAGCCTTCTCTTTATGCAGCATAATTAAAACACTGGTGACTACGGCGGTAACAAATTAGAGACACAGGAGCGAGAGAGGCTAGAGAGGGAGAGAGGAGAGAGAAAAAGAGAAAGTGAGAGAACCATGCAGAATATTCTAGAACTTACCAAAGAAATACCAGAGAAAGGTTTGCCGTGCATTTATATTGCAGTAAAAACATGAAATCATTGAATTCACTGCTTGAGCTTCTTTGGTCAATGTTTATGTGTAGATTAAAGCAAACAGTTCACCTTAAACCTTCACCCCAACCGTTCAACACAAAGGCTAGAGAGAGAGAAAAAAAGTGCTAACCTGTGAGGTCATCAGTTGGCCAGGAGCCCAGGTCACAGGCTCGGCAGGTATACTCGTCAAACACAAACTCATTTTCTTTACAAGGAGTGCAAGTCCAGCAGCAGCTCACCTCACCTTTACGGATCACCTAAGGAGACAAAATTGCATGTAAATGTTGAAAATGTAATCTTATTCACAAGTAAAAAAAAATAAAAAAAATTGCATACAGTACCTTGATCTGGCCTTTATCACAGGGTTCACTGCAGACGGACTTGATGATTGCTTCCTTGTTAGGCCAAATTTCATCATCATCTATCTTCAATCCTCTATTGTCCCAACTGCCAATGTTAACATAGTCGTAGTAGTCCTTTCCCATCTTCTTAAAGTTCATTATTTCATACCTGTTATTAAAATGACAGAAAATTACGCTTGTTAATTAAAGCCCTCATTCTGTAAACAAGAAACTGTGGGTTCCGGAGTGCCTTTTTATAGAACAGTGTTTTTACATTCATTTGACTGCCATTGATGTATTCACTGAATTTCAGCTGTACCTGACCCTGTCTAGCCTATAATTAATGTACTTACCTCCCAGGAGAGTCTCCATTCTCATCAAATAAAATTCCCTCCCCGGAAACCCCTGTGAAGTTTGTCTTCATCAGAAAGTCCAACAGTCTAGCGCCATCTATAGGTCTCATGGCATCACACAACCCCTGCAATTGAAAATACAGTCAACCATAACAAAACGTATCATTAACAAAAACACAACATATCAAACACACAATTTAATCTCCTTTCCTATTACCCATCATTGCACAACCTCGACCCACCTGATAGCCTGGGCACAGGGAGCGCTGCATGTTATGCAGGCCATATGCCATGGAGTAGATGGCATTGATGACAAAGCCCATCTTTGTGTCCTGAGCGTACTGCTGACGGAGCGAGTCACGTTCTAGGGGTAAAAGAAACAGGGGAAACAGGCTGATGAGAAAGAGGAAACCGGGTCTGTACATTCGCCCCCACGGTGTTGTTACACTTGTTGCATCAAAGCCTGCCCTCTAGCCTCTCTATTCTTTTCATCAACATTTTCCCACCTACATATATAATTTCCTCTCTCCTCTTCTTGCACCCTGTATTTTGTATTCAATGTCCTTTTTCATTAAAATACATTAGACACGATTTCCTTTGATCCAGCGCTCAATATCATTTTTGCCAATGAATGGAAGAGACCGAACTGAAAACTGATGAGAATAGACACATACAGTAAGACTCAAATAAATGGAGAGCGCAATATTTAATGCACTATAGCACCAACAAAATGATTCACAATGATCTAATTTGCAATTATCTAATTATAGTTAGTAAGTTTAATAATAATAATCGTCATCATAATCATAATCATAAAATCATAATAATCATAATTATTATGATATTTTATTTATACAAGGGAACCCCCATTTTCATGCATAAACCCTGTCCGAACAAAATATAAATAGAACAAACAAACATAGACTAACCAGATAAAATGCCAACAAAACATTCAATTAAAAAAACTAACAAAAAACTAACAAATAAATAAAAACACACTTACACATATCATACAATATAATATAATACACATATTACACATACAAAGCAAGTAGTTTTAACCAGTGCTTTGGATTCATTAAAAGGCATAGAAATAATTGAATTTAAATAGTCTGTGTTTTGTTGCTGATGGACTTCTTTCCTGACTCGGAGTGACTGTAGTGTAAGAATGTCCTGAGATCTCAGTTGATGAATATTTGATCTGGTGTTCAGAAAACTTGTTAAATAATCAGACAAAATGCTAATGAGAGCCCTACAAACAAACAAAAGGAAGTGCTGTTCTGTTCTTACTTTACACTATTCAAGAGTCTTTGTTCTATTTATCAACCCAAAATGTATACATTTAGACAAAATCTAGATATTTTAAAGACTTAAATTTACTTTATCATAAAGGGAAATCATTTTACTCAAATCACATACTTTAATTTTAGGCATTGAAGACAAAAAATCTGGGAAATTTCATCAAATGATTGTCTGCTCAATTGTATAAATAAAAATATACAAAGCAAAATGTTCAACTGAGTATTTTGTATTGTTGGTTATTAATGACGCAATATAAATATAACGTGGTATTGAGGCCTTTAGTGATCCTCAACGGGACACAGGTACATTTTAACAGATGTGGTAAGAGTTTACTGTAACATGATGCTGGGGCCACACTCGCTCTCATTTATCCTCTCAATGACTCACTGGTGCAGGTGCGGTTGAACTTTGTGTTCTCCTGCGGGTGACCTTTGAGCTTGCAGTGGAAGCGGTGTTGCCAGAACTCAGGAAACCACGGGTTCCTGTGGTTGTTTTCGGGTCGCAGTTTCAGGTAGTAATCGTCGAACCACTTCACATCGGCTGACTGGAGTTTGATGGTAACGCCACCGGCCGCCTCTCGCACATAGCCATCAGTCACGTCGTACCGATCAGCCCAGCCATCACTGCAAAATATTAATTACCTAGATCATTTATTTTACCTCAGAATATGCTATGAATTCAACAAGAAATTAATGACAGGGTCAAGACTCCAAATCAATCAACTAAACTACAGGCAATAATACAACACAGGGACAGTTTAAAGGTAATGGCAGTAGAATGCCCACATATTAGATTAATAATGGCATCACAATCACAACTTAACCTGCTATATAATGAGGGTGGGCACACACGTTTTACCTGCTTACTCCCAGTATAGACATCTTATACCTCATTTAAGGCTCAGAACCTCCACGAGTTATTCTGCACATATTTAACAATTGGACTGGATCAAATTGGCTGGACTGCAACCCAAAATTGTATCTATCCATAAGGAGGATAGTACATTTGTCATCAAGAAAGGCGAATCTTGAAGAATCAGAATAACGTATTTCTCAGAATATTTCTTAATAGCTGTAGAAAGAAAAATCACTTTGATTAACAAATCTTATCAGAGCTTAAAAGACCTGAAGCCAAACAGTGACACTCATTATCCTTAGCTCATGTTCCATCTCCTTCTTCTATTCCTGCAGCCCCAGAGCTCAAAACTAATTTCATCCTATGGCAGTGTACGAGAGTGACCTGGGCGTGGGAATGTGTGTAAACTTCTATTGTTGCAATCGAGCTACAGTGTGTGTCTATCCAGGAAATACATCTGATTTAAAAGGCATTTAGCGTCTTTAGCTGTTTTTAAACACTCAAGTAATGTGCTTTACAAATGGGTGCATATTATAAGCCTTCGCAACCATCCTGGGAAGCAAAGGTTCTCCAGTCACATTCTCCAGGTGGGTCGGTGAAGTGTCTTGCCCATGGACAAGTGGCAGTATGCACAGCCAGAAGCTGAATATATTGGACTCAGATTGGACTCCTGAACACTTCTTAAACACCTGTCACTTTAACTAATTTAACCAATCACTCACTGCACTGTTCACTTTCTGCACTACAACTGTACATTTTACTGTAAAAACTGTGTACATAGTAAGCCTATTTTTATTTGTATCCTATAGTAGATTGAAATTGTTTCTTTAACGCATGCCCTTTTGATTTCATATATGTTGTTTTATCATTGTCCATTGGATTATGTTGCACCAAATCACCAAAGCAAGTTCTTATGTTTGATTCTGATTCTGACATTGTTAGGTATTAGATTAAATACCTAACAACAATGAATACTTTATAATTACTTTATATATCAGTTTGTCTTGGGAGTACCAAATCAAATCGCCAGCCTGTATTAGAGTCGATTGTTGACCTTTCTGCTGCTCAGACAGACCTCAGATTATTTGGATCTATGGTGTCATGCACCGGGCACCATCCCATGCAGGGCAACTAAGTGCTATCATCAAGCTCCATGCCCTCACTGTGGATCAATCTGTGGCTCCCCCAAGGCGCATAATAAAAGGATTTTTATATTCATGGAAATAAATGCCTCAAAAGTCTGTGTTTAACACACTGTTGTAGTCACAGTACTGCTGGAGACATAGTGGGTGTAAAGACAATACAGACACTGAGAGAGACAGTCAAAAATACAAAAGACTAACAGTAATTACAGAGGATTAAGTAACCTCCAGTTTCCTCACATCTTAGAACTGAGTATTTTGAATCCATCACAGAATATTTGACTTGACAACACTACAATTTATGAGCTAACAAAACTGTACAGCAGTGTTTCTCAAACTGTGGCATGCCTGTGGCAGTATGCATTCCCCTGCGCAGTTTGAGTATTTGTTTTATTTAGAGACATTTTTTAGAACTACCTTATCCCTGGGGACTGTTGGGAATTAAATATATGTACTGAAAACAGGTATTCAGAACACTACTAACACTACTTCAGTGCTGTCACTCTTCTATTTGGTGGTATTCAGAATACAGTTCCTTTCCTAAAATAAAGGGAATACACTGAAGAATTGCAAATTCGGATTTTTCCTCTCAAATCAGTGATGAATAAATGCAGAAAAAAATGTGTAACAAAAAACTTACATTTTGACCTATATAATGCAACTCAAAGTAAAGTATTCTAAATATTCAGAATGCAATACTTCGCTCTGGCCTTTAAAAGGATTTTTTGGTCTGTAAACTTTATTTGACAGGACAGTGCAGTATGAAATGGGGATGCGACATGCATGAAATTGTTGATTCGACCTCATAACGCTGCATGTGTGCTATCCACTCAGCCTCCGAGTGGCACAGTAAAATACATTTTACTGCAGGTATTCAGTATTCTAAATACATTTTCAGTATTCTTCCCAAAACTGTCTATGGGTCAGTCTCATTTAGACCTGGTTTAGTCCTATGTTGTGGTTTCAGAAAGCCAAATATGGCCCTGCGTGTGAAAAGTTTATAATACAGTATACACAGTCTTACACATCTTCCATTCACAATTCCTCCACTGTTAAGTGTACTGAAGCCAGACAGACTGGAATGAAACATGAAGAATGTGAAACTCAATCGCAAAAGTGCTTGTCTTTACCTAGTTACAAAAAAAACATCTCTTACGTCAAACGATTAAAATCTTTGCTTAACTGAACCGAACTACTGCCCTGGGGTCTCATTTATAAAACAGTACGTGGAACTCTGACGAAACACTGGGTGTGTGTGAGGGACAGCAGAGACACGCTGCATTGGCTATGTGTGTATGCTGTGGGGAGCAGAGGAAGGGGGTCCATGCCTATGATAGCAGCGTTTTGACGGCCAGACGCCTGCTTTAGACTGACTTTATGTGCAGCTTCTCCTTAAATTAAAAAGAATTAGCCAGCGCCTCGCATGTTCCCGTGCACGTGCGCAGACATTTGGAACCCACTAAACACAAACCTCCTCAAACTGACTCCTTCTCTCCTCTCTGAGTGCATATCACCTTCTGCCGTATCTCTGAAAACATCACGTACGTCACGTTTGGACCACGTTCTCTACGTATTTACGCTTTATAAATTAGACCCCTGCTCTGTTACTGTGATACTGCAAGTTAAAAATATGTCTCATTTAAGTACAGGTCAATCAAGAGTCGATACAAGCATAACACCTGTGGCTCTTTCAGGTGGGTATAGTGTGAGCCAGACGTGTGGGGATCAATGCTCTGAGTGTAGGCAGTAACTGCAGTCATGAGATCACAGTGCGCCCTGCATGTAGTGTTCATGTACAGTACACTGATGCTCGCGGTTCACTGCAGCTGACATTTTCTGAAACACACATCATAAATCCTTCTTGTCAGAGGTCTACAAGTTATGGCTGAAACTAAATGGCTGATTGTTCATATCAAAATAACTGATCTTAATGACATTGTAGCTCACTCCGGCTCTGTCTCTCTACATGTCTCGAAGCCCAAGGCCGTTGTCATGGTTTCAAGCCCACGCTCAACCTGCTGTCTGTGCTTTTTGTCTCATTAAGGCACACTGTTTTTTAAATATACACACACATACACCTTTATATTCTCTATTCAATTAACATGGAGTGGCCTGTGTCTACGTTTACTGAAACTCATGTAAAACTCAAACAAAACAGTTTACACAAGGTTTTTGAAGAAATAGGAACATCCAAAAATTGTTCACTTTAGTAGAGATTTTCTATTTTACTTTTTGACACTTAAGGTGGGCTAATCTTTATTATTATTATTATTATTATTATTATTATTATTATTATTATTATTATTATTATTATTATTATTATTATTATTATTATTGCGCTCTAGTAGGGATTACACTACATTATCAGTCTCAACCCAGCATTTTAGCATGGTTTTAGAAATGACTAACCAAAATTAGATGAGTGACTCTGAAGACACCAGGTCACTTTTGTAATTAAATGTCTGAGTTGTGTAATGACATGCCACCGACCTCAGCCCACCCACTCTTGTGCTACCATGGCAACTTGGCAGAAATTCGAGATGAGCATCTGCTGCTTTACAACCATACATTGTGAGCGCACACGACACATTCGCACGCACGCACACATGGCAGCAGTGGGGTAACAAAGTAATGAGCCCAAAAGACAGGAACGATATGAACTTTAGGAGGGTCCCAAAACCTTAAGAAAATCAGATTACTTAAAAGTACACGCCCCACAAAAGATCCTGTTCGTGATAAGAATTCCTGGAATATAAGTACAACTAATTACTTCAAACCCATAATGATACTAAAAGCTATTTTAATACAACAGAATGTATTTTTCAACTTAAGTAGTCCTATTATTTAGAAATGCCCAACGTTATCTTTCTCAAATGAGTTTCTACTTTCAATACTAGTTTTAGTATCTGGATATTGAACGCTAAAGTTAAACCCAACGCAAATTAAGTATTATCTTGTTCAGAGTAAGAGAAGACAGAAGTGTGGTTGGGATAATGGTATCAACAAAAGGTCAATAAATAGCATTAAATGACATCAATGGGTCAGAGGGACCAGACGTGACCACAAAATGAAGAGCTATGTCGACAGAGTAATGTCTCAAGCACATCATCAAAATCAATGTATGGTGGACTAACTGGCACTTCACATTACAATTACCCCAGTAAGTTATCAAGAGTCGATGTGAATAATTACTTATTTATCTCCATCTCCACTAAACCTTTTGGTTGTGGTATGTTCAGACAGACAGCGTCATTTCGGAATCTGATTTGAGTTCATCAGTTTACATAATTAAACTCATCAGGCTAAATCTTCAACCTTTAGGCAAGCATGATATTATCTTAAAATGTAGACATAAATAACATTATAGTAGCCCCAGTAGTCCTACACAGATCTTCTGGAATGATGGCAGGGACTAGACGGAGACACATGCTGTATGTTATGTGTTTCCCTCCTGGTCTGGCCTCATCACTTTTTATTGCTCTACACATTAAAGTGTCATCTCTTATATCTAGCGCTGCAGACATTGTAATATCACCCGCTGAGGTAATACACCTCCATAAGTCTTTCCAATGGCCTCTTATTTTTGTGCTTTATCTTTATCACCGCTGTGGCCCTTTACACCGGCATCAAATCAAGGCTTGTGCCCTGTTTGTTTGTTTTTTTTCCTAACTTCACTCTACTTATTCTGTACTTATTCTTAAACATTGTGGCAATTTTGTCATTTGTGTTAAACACCTCTGAAACCTCTTGAAATACAAACAAGCCATTAAAGGAAGACATATTAAACTGGGAAAACATGATTAAACTGCTGGACTCTACTCTTGTGTTCAAACGTCTGCATGGGCAGGCCCGTGCCCCAGTACAGGAATGTGTTGAATAAATAAATAAATACATCTAAATACATCAGTGGACGATTTAAGTCATGGCTATTAGACAACCAAAATGGTCCACATAACTTAACATTAACAGACTTTACACACATGAGCCGGGGACTGCGATAGCATTTGTATAGACTGTGTGTTCTTGCTGTGTGTGTATATGTAGTGTTTGCGCAGTGTGAGTATGAAACTGACCTGTGTATTTACTTGTAATACCTGTAATGTATGCCGGTTTTGCCTCTATGTTTTAGTGTACAAGTGTTAAGTGTTAGCCCATTTTATTTCTAACACTTTTCCTGGTCCGGGTTTGAGTTCCGTTTAGTCCTGACATAGTCTTGATTTGGTCCCATTGTACTGGTGTACTCAAAATTTAGTTTTAAATTTAGTCCCTTTTCATTATAGTGTGTGTGTGTAAGGGTGAGACTATACAGCATTTTATTGATCATAAACCAAAACAACCCATTACACAGGAAGAGCAATAAATGTATCAATATTTCCATTAATAACGTACAATTTCTTTGCATAGACTAAATAAATGTAATTAATTTGACATTTTTGACTTCCACTTTTCAATTCACATCTTATCATATTTTAATTGCAGCTATCACTTAAACTTGGCACTGCAATTGTGCTTTTGGAGACATGTATATTGTCTTAAATTAAACAAAATTGATTAAAAAGGTTGCAAAAAGAGCTAAGTGTATCTTAACCTTCCAAACAAGGTTATATTTGAAGTGAAATTTTGTCATCTTTATGGTTCATTTCACAGTCCACAGACATTTATAGGCACGTTATTGCATATATTTCTGATGGATTGCCATAATATTGTTATCAGGATAGTAAAAAAATACAGTATATTGATGATCATTTTGTCAATGTCTACGTTCGGAAGTATAAATGAGAATATTTTTAATCCATTGCTATCCAAGGTCAGTATATATTTAGTTTTAGAATATTGCGTAGTGCTTTGGCCGTAGATGTGAGAACCTATTCTGAATTAAAATTTTAAGTGGTGACCTTTAGTTGCCGTCTTGCATAAACTAATAACATCCAGTGGCTAACAGGCAGCAGTCCGCAGCTATTCCCTTTTTACACAACAGCCATAATTATAATGGTTGGTCTCACACGCAAACACCCACACACCCACACACACACACTGCCAACCGTCCCTGCTACTAGTCTGGATGTTTGACAGCGGGGATTAGTAAGGCGAGGTGCAGCTAATGCCCACTAACAAGAGATCCAGCTTATCGCCCACAGAATTGCTGTTATGACGGAGAGTTGGTAAAAGTAGGATCAGACAAAATTATCACCGGATTATTTAGGATGTCATCAAATTCAGGTTTTAGCATTGGAATGAAAATAAAAGATAAGCCAATGATTAAACATGTTAAGTCAGGTCCCTTTCTCAATTACTTAAATGGATTGTGCCCCCTAAAATCACCTTCTAGAATTTGTCATCATTTCAGATCGACAGGGCAGAGGTTTGTATAACTGTTTTTGAAAGAAATAACTTTACATTACAACTGTCAAGAATCGTATTTGTGTTGGAGTCATTTTCGAAACAATCTATGGGTTTAAGAGTGATGGAAATATAGTACCGTTGCCGCCGTAGCAATTAACAATTTAAAATAAAATATTTGAATAGGCAAAGGTTCTCAAATACCACCATAACTTTACCTTCTTCCATGACAGAGAAAACATTGAACTTTGTCCCAGTTTTTGTTTCATGCGGATATGCCCTGTAATTATAGAAATATTAACCATGAAACTGGACAAAATATCTGCATGCTGTAAAAAATTTTAGGAAGGAAGGAAAAAAAAAAAAGTTAAGTTTACCATGTACACAGCAAAATCATATTTTTTACTAAGCAAGGAAATTCCTTCTCGCTTGCTTCATATCACAAACTTTTTCTCTCCGCTTTCAACGCGTGTCTCTCTTTCTATAATTCTCCCTCGCTCCCTCTCTCTGTTGCCATGGTAACAAACAGTGCGGGGGCTGAGATGCGGTACACATGACACCCGTACACCCGTCTAACTCTAACTGAACGCGTCGCAAACGGGAGGAGACGAGGTAAATGAGAGTTAAAGGGGCGCCTATTCGAGAAAGGGGATGAGGCTACGGCTTTTACGGCGCAAGTATCCAAAATAGTCACTCGTATTCAAATATTCTGCAATTGCTGTTAAGACCACAAAAAAGTGTTTCATTACAGCAGCCAACCCTAATCTGAACATGGTAAATGAGACAGCGGTTTCACTGTGATGTCAGAAATGTTATCAAGCATGAATTTGTCAAGCACCGTGACAGCCCTGCACAGCTTTCTAAAGTACGACAACCATAACAAAAGGTACAAGCCAAACAGATTATGTTGTTCTTTAATCAAATGTACAATCAAAATACAGAACCTGAAGGTGTGAAAGTGAAAGATGAGACACCAGGCTTCTGCCAGCTCCACGCTCCGTGATTTTAGTGTTCAAAGATGCCATCTGGTCTGGAACCTGTCTCGGCCAGGTGCGTGTGAAAACCTGTTGTTTCATAATGGATTTAGATGAGTTTCATGAAGGGGAAAGTGTCCAGGGGATTGTGGTTTTTATTTTTTTTATGTGGGGAATATGTGTCAAAACTTCAATTAAATGATTTCACTCATTGGATTTTTCCCTCGTGTCTTGCACAAGAACACTTATCAACAACATTGTCAGCCCCAAACCACCACTGGACCATTTTCCGCCTCATTTATTTCATTTTTAAATTAATTAATTATTTTTTTGCTTAAACCATTAATATCTCCCTAAAGCTTAACCTCAATTGAACTGCAACCAACTCTGTTACCCATTAATTAGATCAGCTGCTTAGATAAACGGTGTTCTTTAAGAAAACTTACAGCTTTATTTTTTTGCATTGAAAGGGCTGAGATTGTGCGGCATCTCTCATTTGTTTCACAGTTCATAATAATCATAATTACGTATGATTTGTTCCCTGTTAAGTGTTAAATTAAAGGTCAGTTGATTTTTATTGAAAATTAAATGTTGAAAGTTAATGAAGAAAAAGCACAGTCACATGTCAGAAATGAGATTAAAATAAAGTGTAAAAAAATAAATACTACTAAATCACTAAACACCTATTTGAGTAGGACAAATACTGGGACATTTTTCAGAAATAGTGTTAGAAAATGCTGAAATCACACTGCATAGAATTATGATAACATGGAGATGGTAAAGTAGACAGTAGATTCTTGTAAATGTTCCTTGTTTTTGTATTGTAGTAGTAGCTTTTTCCATGATACTGAATTTCAATTAAAAAAGTTAGTATCACAACACTAACACTAATATGTACCAGGAAGACAGGGAGACCTTTCTGTCATACAAATAATGGATTACACAGTGAATATTTCCAATGAGAGCGCGCATGCATGTTACGGTGTACATTTGAGCTGCTGAGCCAGGGAGCTGACGCAACACTCACTTTAATCCCACGGTGTAAATCTGAAAATGAACAGCAAAATGCCAGACAGGGAACTCAAACACGACTATCTGGACACTCAAACCCGCTTGTTGCGCCTGCGCACAGATTGCCCCTCAATCCAATCCATGCAAGAACATATATATCCACAGTCCGCCATTGAAACCTGAACTTGAGCCCCTGTCACTCCTCCCTGTTGCTCTCTTTTATCTTCTGTGTCTGTCTGCGGCCGATCGGTCTGTCTGCCCCTCCTTTCCTCTATAATTCCCAGCACTTTTCCCATTGGAGTGTGCTAAGAGGATAAGGCCATTCCCTCAGAGAGCAGTAAGAGGATGAATATGGACGTGTGTAGGTGTCAATGTGTGCCTCTTCTATCCTTAAACTCATTTTTGGAGATGTTGTGACAAAGTTTACATTTTTTTTTCCATTCTATATTTTTTATATATGTCGGTAAAGATAAACCATCATAGTGTTAATTTGATCTCATCTAAGGATTTAATTGTTGACTAAATTGTTGAATTTCAAAAAACATGGCAATAAATTGGTTGATGGTTTAGCTGGCATTTGAATCAATAAATTACAACATTCATTGGGGTCATGATGAAATATAATTGGAAATGTGTTAGAATTGGTTTCCAAATGCCTCAAGTTATTATGTTTTCTTCTTTCTTCTTAAATAATAATACAATTTTACAGCATCAGAAATGTCTTTGACCATGATCCATTTATCAGATCAAATAACATTACATACCACTAACCGAAGTCAAATAATCCGTTGGGAACCTAACACATGAACACAGTGAGCAATTCCACATGAACAATGTCTAATTGTCCACTGTTTATTAATGTCGATCAGGTTTAGAGCTGAGACTACTGACACACAGCACAGACACAACCATTCACATAAACACAACAGGCCAGCTGCTATGCTGGATTCATCCAAATATGGTAAGGGGTATTTCCATGGCAACAGCAGACAGAAGGACTGCACACTGGGGCGGGATGATCTCCAGAGGGAGTCTGCTTTTTGACTTTCCATTCATACTGCTCTTTTTCTCTAGATTCAACAGTAAAGTCACAATCTCCCAATGTCAGAACATTGAGAAAACAAACACTTGATATCTTTAAAGTTATCAAAAAAGGGTGCACTACAGTACAAACTGTCACTGTCTTCATCAAGAGTTTCCTTCTCACACAAGCAGCAAGAAATGTCAGTCTTCCAAATTGAATACTGACTGAAATGCTTTGCTTTTATACTGTTGTCTATAGCTTGATAGATGGTTTTAACAGGAACAGCAAACTAGAACTCCAAAGTGTTTTGTAACATTACCTCTTATTGAGCAGAAGCAGGGGTGTCCATGAAGATAAAGATGGTCAGCATGAGGATGATGAATATGATGATGAAGCTGATGAAGATAATCAGGACGATGATTAACAAAACCCAACACTTTGATGCTTAATTATAGCCTGACAGTGCTGAGGGAAAAGCACAATATAATGGAATCAAAGGAAAGCGGGAGCATTTTAATGGTAATCAAGTGAGGATGTTTTCAATAAAATAATGTTTTTGTTAATGACATGTTGGAGAACATTATTCATTTTAAAGAACAGAACAGTCTAATTTACCAGACTAAAGACAGCCTGTGTGTAAATTCACAAACTGATGGAAATGGAACAGAGGCACATAACGTGTGTAATTGATCTGACCCTAAAGTAAAGTACAATAAATGCATGTTTGATCTGTTGTTTCTCCTTACCTCCCGATGAGCAAGAACTCTCCCACTGAGCCCTGGCGCCTCATGGCCATGAGGATGTTGCGGACGGTCATGCCCTCACAAAAACACGCCACCACTCTGGCCTTAGGCAGATGTGCCCTCAGCCGCTCCAACAGGCGGTCGAAGCTCTGTTCTCCTGCATTGCTCCAGATTTTGCCTGAAGGGAAACACTTGTGATCAGATCTGTTTCAGCGAATGGACAGTGGTTCAATGTTTATAGCTACTGAATTCACAGTACCACCAACATCTCTTTCACTAAATTATCTATTCATATGTTTTATGGATAATGTTATAGCTTTTCTTGACTTCGTTTCTTACCAGAGTGCGCAATGCAGATTCCCTCCTTAGCTGCCATGTCTTTGAATGCCTCCATTCCACTTTCACCATAGTTGCCTAAAACAAAACAAAAATAAGACATTTAGTACACGTCATAAAACGAGGGGTTTCATACATTAATTGGTTTGACTGACTAAAGCAGCATTGAAATAGCCGTTTCCCTAATGTGGCGCCCAATTCTTTGCCAAAGAAAGTGGGTGACCTGGAATTTATGCTAATGACGGGTTGTACACACTGGCAAAGAATACGGCAGGATTTCCCTCTTTCATTTTCATGGCTCTATTTCATGTGAGCCCCTTGCTGTGGCATCTGAAGAGAAGATCAAAAATTCATTTCTTTCTTCACTCAATGAGATCGTTATCTGCTCTAATGCCCTCTCATTTCTGCATGCCATCAATAACAGAACGGCAGCCTAATGAGTCGCAATTAATCCCTTTAAAATGATGGAGGTCAAAGGATAGTACATCAGAGACAACAACATAATAATAAAAAAAAAAAAAAGAAGGTAGAGACGTTTGAAGGCCTGCAGTGAAGGTACAGAGAAGGTCTTAAATCCTGACTGCTGCTTTTGTGAAGCCAGGCCAGTGATCAGTGTGTCAGAGTGAAGTGTAAAGTCCTGTAATTAGTGTCTAGCTGAGGAGAAAGAGAGAGACAGATGGTGCAGGCCTCCCTTCTCTTGTACACATGGGTATACAACGCTCTCACGTTCCTACCAGATCGATGAAGCTTGTAACCTACTTCCCTCCTGTCTCCATAGAGGATTTATGTGTTAGGTAGCCGCCCTCTAACTCCCACCCCAATGTGTCATGCGTCTTTTTCACACCTACTGTTTGTCCAAAGCCATAAAACCTGCCTAAACAAAAATAGGCATAATTAAATGCTAAAAATGATGCAACAACCAAATAAGACTTAACTACATTAACATTAACAACGCAATAACATATATATTTTTTCCCCCGTGGCACACATCACACTATAACTATAACTATCGAGCAACTACATTTAGGGGCAATTACATTTAAAAGCAATTTAATTGAATAATATATATCAAACCTATCATTTAATGCTAGAATGAATTGTTGTAATGATTCACTAATTTGGTCATGGTATTACGTTGCCATTGTAGTAGATTTTCCAAAGAAATGTACTGAGTAACAAAAATAATTTGTCTGAATTCTGTAAACCTTCCGTGTAACATAGCGGTGAGAGCATAGAGACTCTTCCTTCTCCATCCTGTTCCCATTCACATCCTCTTTTCACCCTTTTGAGATGCTATCACATGCAATTACTGTACAAATTCCCCTTGTTGCCACTTGCTTCCACTGCTCTCTCTTTCAGACCTCAGCCACCTGCTTTTACAGCGTATGCCATGTAAAAGGGCTTCTTCGCGTATCCGACTTTCTTCTGACACTCTTGGCTTTGGAAATGTATTATTCCAGATCTTATCTTCAACGACAACATGTGACAATAGATCCACGCCATTAATTCAATAGCATAGAGCACTTCTCATAATGTGGCCCACTAGAAATAGTCTTCTGACCCAATTTTAAATCACCCCCTTAGGCAACCAGGCAAGAGACAACAATACTCAAGCAGCCATTTTCTGCCAACTTCCCAGTTTTCTATATTGACTTGCCACCATGAAATGTCAATCTACACTATGGACATCGGTTAAGTGGATACATCGTAATGAGGGGGGGATGGGACCTGAAGTAAAAGGCATCTGAGGGTCCGCCAATAGGGTAACTGTTCAATCATTTCTAATGAGCATGTTTAGGTGACACGGGTCAAGCATAAGTCGATAACATCTACAAAGCATGAGTCAAATAAAGAGTAAAGAGAGTAAAAAGGAGAACATATTATCAAGAAGAGACAGAAGCTTTCAGGTGTCAGGTCAATGGAGCCAATTTACAACAAACGGGTTTATAATAATAAAAATAAACGAAAGACCAAATCATGCAGTGCATAAAATGTTAATATACATGACATCATCTGTAAATATGCTTAACTGTTAACTGCTAAGCAAATAAAAAGTGTATTAAATGTATGTTGGCCCTTGTGTCTTTGGCTTATGCTCAAAATCCTCACATTTTGTATTCTTTCACCCTTAATGAACTATTTTTCTCCTCCTCCTCCTCTGGGCCTCCTCTGTCTGCCGCGGCTTGCTCTATTAGCTCAGTTCGGTTTGATTGTCTTTAAGAAGGCAGCTTCCGCCCTTTAAGGTTGTTTCAAGGTCAAATGCTCAGAGTGAGAAAAGAAGTCACAAGGTTGAAGACATTCAAACGATGCGCTGTAGAAAACACACCCTAATAATGTACTGCAGCAAAACATTCATCCTCAGTTATCATTGTACAGCAAGTTCCACGGCTATACATTCTTACTTATTAGAGTCCTGTAAATTAATTCCTCCATGATCCCTGCTACTATGAGCTTTAGATGGAATACACACTTCAAACTTAATTTTAAGATTTTCACAAAACTAGTGACAATTTTTTTTTTTTTTAATTGTTGCTAAAAACAGTAGCAATGTCCCAAGGCAGTGCCCAGTGTCTGTGTAATTACAATTTTAAAGTCTAGGGACGAGGGCAGCAACTAACGAGCATTTTTCTAATCGATTCGTCTAGTGATTATTCTTTTGATTCATCGATTTGTTGGTTTTCGAACGCAAAAGTCACATGATGAAAAGATTTTTACTACATTTGACTAGATGAAGCAGAAGTTAAGCCCTTTTGAGGATCCTGGTGTGGCACATTTCAGGACCAAAGCATGTTTTCATCAAATACACTGAATTTACACTTTGACTTAATTTAACATCAAGGCAAAAAACTACTGTCACAAATGATGATGAATTGAACTACGTAAACACATCTGAACGTCTGATGATATCAAACTCACCTTCCGTGTTTATGGCAGACACATAACTCCAGTTGTATCGCTTCACAATGTCCACCATGGCCCTTGCTTGCTGCATATCTGAAGGCACTACTCTCATGAAGTACTTGTAAAGGCTCTGGCGAAGCAGGAGCATATTTAATTTGAAAGTGAATCAAAGGAAACATTTAACGTCTCGTTCAAAATCAGACAAGACCCTCACCTTGTCGCTGAGGTCCATACTGGTGGCAGAGTAAGCAATCTGAGGTATGTTGAAGAGCTGGAGCAGATTCTGGACTTGGATGGCCACAGAGCTTGAACCCGGTCCGATCAGTCCCACTATGGGCTTCTTTCCTCTCATGGGGGTCGCCAGGGGGTCAGAGCACTTCATGGGCCCTCCTCCCCCGCCCCCCCAGTTGCTTCCACCCCACTCCTCAGCCTCGTCGGACGACACGAGGGAGTCTCGGATGAACTCGATGCTTTGCTCCAGGGCCACGGCCGAATGCCAGCAGGAGTCCCGGATCTCGCAGCCCAGAGTGATGTTGGGGAGGATCTGCTGGTCGGCGTTGATGCGGTCTAAAGTGTGCATCATTGCCTCAACACGCTGGATGCCATACTGCTCCCGGACTGCGCCGCACTTACGCTCATGGACCTGGGGAAAAGGTTTACGGGAGATATCTAACAAATCTATGTCACCAAAAGCATCAAGAAAATGAACGATAACCACAACCTACACACAAGTATAAAAACAAATTTCATATTGTATACAGATAGGGGATATAGGGCTCAAAGTGTGATCTGATCCCCGTGATGAGCTGCAATTTTTGTGAGATTGTCATATCATAATTCAGTACTTTTCTTAGGGGTTGTCAAAAGTATAAGAAATCAAATACTAATCAATACTAAAACTAGAATCAAAACCCATAACAAGCAAGTATCGATGCTAAAACAAATAACAAAAACAGGAAACATTTTTACTTTACTGGAATATCTTTAGAATGAACTTGAGCTATAACAGAACTAGTACAGGAAATGGCAATATAAATCAGTCAATCAATCACTATTATCTTTTATTGAAAATTACAGTATATTGCCTAAAAAAAGAGCATTTTTAATTATTATTGTGGTTGTGAGACTGGTATTGAGTATCCAGCATATTCCTTAGTGTAGAAATCAAGTTTGAATTTTATTACCAAAATACACGAGACATTTGTCTGCCATGTCCTTCGATTAGTCAGCCTCCATAATGCTCGGACTGAATTTGCCATATCTCCCTACATGGAGATGGTAAAGGATAGTCGCTATAGTCGCTGTTGTATAATAGTGTATAGTTTGTAGCGTAGCAACATAAAGAGCAGCAAAGTGATTTATCATCCGTCATTCCAGAGATACTCACCTTGTCAGCAGGTGGTTGATGATGAACAGAGAACAAGGCTCCGATTATGATGTCGCCAGGAATGTGAGCTACGACCCTTCTTTCATTTGACTGAGCAGAGTCGCATCCTTCAGGCACCAGCCAAACGGACAAAAACATCAGCAGCCAAATTGCCATCTTGTTCCGCGTTAAACTTAAGTACAGACTTAAGACTGCAATTCAGTTAGCTGCTCTTCTCCTTTCCATTTTAGCGGAGTGTGGCACTTTCAGTGGGAATTCTTTGCGTCTTCTTTTCTTTCTGATTTCATGGTGGGGCCATTACTGCAACAGCCGAGGCAGGTGCAGCAGAAAATCTCATTGGGCAAAATAACCCCAAGCTGTTTTATTTGTTAGCTGGGCCTGATTTCCATAACATCACAGGATCACATTATCCTGTGAGCAAGAAGACAGAACAATGTATTAAATTATAAGTTATGTAATGCTTTCATCAATGAGTCAACATTTAAAAAGTAAAAGAATAAAGAATACCAAGTTAAAATACTGACAAAACGAGTTAAGTCAACTGCACAAGGTTAGATGACTGCCTGGACATGGTCTCCTATGTCACTTTTCATGTGTTGTGTCATTTTATTTGATCTGTTCTGTTGGTAATCGCAAAGAACGAAGCAGACACGTTATTTTGGATGCATTTTTTTTTTTTGCAGTAAATTTGCTCCTCAATCTGTCTCCTGCCGACTACAATAGATGTACATTCAAGTGCACCTGTGCCCCCAACAAACCTGTGGCCTCAGCGCATGTTTGAATGTTCAGTCTGTTTACAAGTGTGCCCATGACCTTAAATAGTCTCAGAGTGAAGAGACCTAAATAAGCCGTCATTCCCTGACTTCCCCAGTTCAGAGTTGCACCTAAGAAAGCAGGCTGCCTCTTCAAAGGCGACATCATCTCCAAAGAGGGGATGCACCAATGAACATTAAACTTCAAATGTTATGCAGTGGTGTATGTAGGATTTTTTTTAAGAGAGCAATCAGCAAACAAAGGCACTGCAGACAGATAATAGCGTAAATAAGCTGTGACCTTACATTACTTCATCAGCAGCATCACCACCAGGACAATGTCAGTTCTCTCTGTGTGCTTTGAACTGATGCGCGTATTCCCCATCAAGTGCACGTCCAGATTCTCTTCTTTAAGCTTCTGAACAGCACCAAGACGACGCGTGGCGCAGCACTGCATCTGCCTCTGCATCGGTGGCAAGAACGGTCCCTCGCATTTGCAGAGATTCACACGATGAGAAACCGATTTACCGCGAACAAACGCCACTCAACATCACAGAGACATTGTGTGAAATGAACATAGCTGCGCCGTGCACGGGTCAAATTTGCATTTTTCTTCACGCCAGCTTTAGAAACGAATATTTGCCGTTGAGGTGACATCGATACGGGATAACCTCTAAATGCAACTACAGTCTGCGCGCTCCCTCCGTACACAAGAAGGCGCGATTCTAAAAACAGCAAACCAGACACAAAAACAAACACATCTGCCAAAAACAAACAAACAAACAAAAACTGTATGACGTGAGTATATAAAGGACGCGTTTAAGGGCAAACTGTAGCTCTTACCTCGTGGCCACATGCGTCTTTCCATTCCAAACCTCCAACCCGGGATTTTATGTGCAAAGCAAGTCCAAGTTACTCCCGTTTGAGGGGGGGTGGGGTGGGGGGGGGAATGAACGTGTCAGTCAATTTTGCGGAGGCAAAAGTATGAACGGGAGCTGCGTCTTCGAGCTCAGTCCTCCGTTTTCTAGTCACGCACACCTGAGCCTGCCTCTCTCCAGCCTTCTCCCTCTCCGCGCCTCTCCGCGTCTTCCTCCGAGTCCAGTTCAAACACTTTTCGGTGGTGCATTGAACGAGCACGATGCGCCCCCTCAAGGTCCACGATTCACCCCAACAAAATGCCACGTACAGGCGCACATTGTATAGCACTTTAAAGGGGACATGTTACGATTACCAAGTTGTGTTTTGGTTCATGCATATTATGAGTATTCCTGTATTGTCCTGCATTTGAGGCTTGAGTGCTCAGTAAATTCCTGTTTTCACCTACCCCCTACCCCCCCCCCCCCCCCCCCCCACAACATTGATTAGAGAAGAATTAAGACCATGAGTGATACACTAGGGTTCTAATATGTCACACAGCCACTTTTCAAAAATAAAAATATAAATGTCAATGCGCTGCTTGTTTCATTGACATGTCACTATGAAGAGGCGGGGCTTATGAGTTATGCAGTTTCTTTTACTGAGCCGCTTAAGCGCAAGTATTGCTGTTTACAATGAACAAAATATAAAATGATTTTCCACTTATGTTATAGGTCAATATATACGATATATTCCCGAGATAAGTTCCTATGTTTGTGAATTTTGTTCATTGACAATGGCTATAAACCCTTTCTGATTCTGATACTAAGTGCCTAAAAAAAAAAGCATAATATGTCTCCTTTAACGGCTGCACAACTTATTGTTAATTGAATCATAGTCATGTGCAGCAAGGACACAGTGTGAGTACTAAATATGAGACTAAAGATACTCAAGTGTTAAAAAAAACTGCACTCTGAAACCAGGGCCCCATCATCTAAAACACGTCCAAATTGTGATTTGTTGCTGTTATTTAATGTTCAGGCCACGCCCTTGGGGGGATTAGTTATTAAAACGGATGTATAATTAGACCACTTCAGGAGCTCAAACATCCAGACATAAACCATCAATGAAACTGATGACCAAACAAAGCAGCACGTGCACGTGTGAGTGTAATAGCCTATATATACACCAATATCTATATATCTATATATATAGATAGATAAGAGAGATCTACTTGTGTTAAAGGAAAGATGCGAGCTGGAGCGTGCGTATTGGTGTGCGTGCTCTGAAGGCAGTGATCATGCAATGGAGCAGATCAATATCATCAATATCATTTGAAGTTTCAAAGCGGTCACTGGAGTAAAGAGCCCTTAACCATGGGCTACATCATGGCGTCCTCCTGAAGACCCAGACAACAAACCAGCACCGTTAAAGAAATCAATACAAATGTTCTGAAGGCCCCCTGCACTGGCTGCAGTTGGAAAGTTTAGTCCAACATCCTGCAAATAAACATAGACGACATAAAACCGAACATTAGGCCTTATTGCGAGAGAAAAAAAATGAATAACTTGTTTGATTTAGTGCATAGTAGCCTACTGCAAACAGCCAACAATCAACTGTCAACCCGTCGTCATTATCCAGGCCTATTTTTGAAAATCGCGTCTGGTCGAGTTGAAAGAGCTGAAGCTTAAAACTGTTGACAAACCCACACGCGGAAAGGAACAGTCGCATACCGCTGATGGTAGGACAGGTGCACGTCCCAGCATCCCTCACATCCATCGCAGCATCACGCTCTGCGCCGCTTTTAATCTACTTTTTCACTATGGCAACAAATGAACCGTTCACTGTCTCGCGCCGACGCGCCACGACGCACCAATGAGGAGGCTCCGCCCACGTCACACCGGGCCATCCTCCACCCAACTCTTTTGGTCTCACCTTCCTCTAGGATACCATCTGGAGAGACAGACAGCTCCACTGAGTAGACCCAAAGTAGAAACGGGGGATGGAGGGAGAGGAGACTATAGGCAAGAGAGAGGGTTTAAAAACTGGGCTATGCCAGAGCTTGGATTAATTTGCCCGCCAAATGCATTTGGGATTAGTAGACCATTAAAAGAGCAGGGATATACACGAGCACAGACACAAGAAGGCATACACAATTTGAAGCTGTCTTTTTTCTGATGTAGTTTGCAGACTGGATAAGGCTTTAGCTGATGATAGCTCGACTGTATCAGTCTATTTCTGAGACAGAACACTGACAACTGTGCAGCCTTCCTTTTTGGTGATAGTTTGTACATGGGGGCTGAAAGTAACAATTTAGATATTTGAGGGTCATTGTACTTGTTTAAAACACAGTAATACTTGTACATAATTGAGTATAAATAGCCTTGTAACATATGAAAATACCAGGAGTACCAATCTCACACCCCTGCTGAGGACAAACATAACAGCACTGCAGCACATGCCCTGATGGACACGTAATTGACTAAATCTACATTTTTCAGTAACTGTAATTTTACTTGAGTAGAATTTTCAGTACTCTTTCCACCACTGCACAATTACCACTACAGCAATTGCAAGGAAATGTGAAATGCAATAAAGTTGGTGAAAAGATGAAAATTGGCAAACTGAGAAAAACATTCAAAATATTACATTGTGCGAGTAGCTAATAACATAAGTATTGTGCACAAACCGCCCTATCCAGAGGAAAAGGGCAAACTGTTATGGTTACAATGAGATTTGTGAATGGGACTAAATATGCAAATTTAAAGTACATAAACACCCTTTGTACTTAGGCTACCTGATGTCTATTCATACTGCATCCCACACTTGAGTTCATATTCTCTTTTAACAGTGCCCCTCTGCAAATCAGCAGAACAATGTCAATGTCACAGTCGGAAAATCAATTATTCAATGGCATTTAAAAATAACAGTGAATAACCATGGTTGCCATTGACACATAGCGGATTTTAAGACTTGTCTAAGGCAGCCATATTCTGGCTCTAAGTAGGACAGAGGAAAACAACCTCATAATGCATCCATTCAAATACATCATTTAATGTTTTGTATGGGTTATAAGTGACAGCTGCATGAGAAACAAGTGACATTTGACTATGTATAGATCTTTGATGATAATTAACGGTATCTGACAACTGAAATAGCAGAAATCTGAATGGGTGACTTCACATCTCTGAGATGTGGGGCTCTTTCAAAAGAGTGGTGAATAAAGAAGAGCAGCCTCTGGTTGGTGTAAGCTGTCAGCACAGGGTGAGGATCTGTCACTGTGTCTGTCCGCCTCATAACACGGATGGCACACAAAGCAGAGATGCCACCATAAAATAACAGACACGAGAAATACGGAAGAACGTGAAAAGAGAGTTGGGTTAGTGGGTAGTTAGTCCTTTTGGCCTATATGTTTAACGTTTTTATTACAGACTGAGCCAACTAAATTGTTTTATAAATAATTGGAGAAAACAGTGACCAGTAGAATATGTATATCCTATATGTGTGGTTGTAATCAATATGTAAAAAATACTTTTAGAAATAATTATTCATATTTCATTTTCTTCCACTTGTTCCCATTAGGGGTCTAAGGTGAATGGAACCTGGATCCCAGTGACTTTGGACCTGGACAGGGGCCAGTTCGCCGCAGGGTTAACATAGACATACAGACAAACATTCATTCAGGGGCCATTAACAGTTGCCAATTTACCTGCATGTGTTTGGACGGGGAGAGGAAGCCGGAGAACCCTGTGATGCTGGTCTGGATGAGGACCCATGATCTCATTATTGGGAAGCAAGACCTCTAACCGCTTTGCCACAATGCTCATAATGACTTTGACCAAAGATCTCACTTTCCAAAAGTTTTGCATTTAGTATTACCCAGATGGCATATGTTCAAAACTATTAAATGAAAGCATAATAAAAAGCACAGTCAAAATAAAGTTATACTAATGCTAGTGGGCCTGTGATTTGGACATTTCATGTGACTGACACCGCCCTCTAGTGTTCAAATAGGTCAATGAGCATAACATAATATTGGGTCGTGTGAAAGTTGTAAAAGTGAAGGTTTGGATCACGTAAATAGGCCACTCAGGTCTACTCAAAAACTGAAATTAAAAATTGAAATAATGGTTTCACACACGTCCACATTCTTTGTGTTTGCGTTTACAGCGTAGCCCTGAGGCCTGCGTCCTGTGATGGTCATTCCTGTTCGCTCTAGTACGTTCCAGGAGCGGGATAAGCTGCATCCCGTGCCTGGCTGAGGCAGCATGTGACCGGCTTGTGATATCAGGCTTGTGCAAAGACCTTCAGCTCAGAGTTCGACTGATCAAAAATGTCTCTTTTTGACCTGTGATTGTGATCACTTTACTGTTAACGTACTGTTGCCTATAAGATGTTCTTTATTAAATACAAATGTAAAAGAAAAGACCAGTGTGTGGCATAAGCACATTTCATGAGGCAAACACTGCAGCTCATGCAACCAGTTATTACCATTATTTCTTGGAGTCTTTGAAATATTTAGTTGTGATTTCTATATCCATGTTTGGGCACAAAATGCCACTTACTGTCATTTGATCAGTATTTTTAAGATTTGGATTCTCATAATCATTTAGTTACCAATTCACATTATAAGAAGACATCAGGAGTGGAGAACTTAGGGTAAAGTAGAAATGCATTTAGTGTAAAACTAAAAGAATACTGTACATTTAGGCTACATCTATGACAATTTATCCAGAGCTTCAAATGTCAAAATATATTCATTATTATTTTCATACAATTTCTTTACACTTGAACTTACACAATTTACTGTTAAGTAAGATATTTCTTCCAAACTAGACCTTGAGTGGCAGGCTTAAAGCATATACTGCTGCCTGGGGGTACAGTGTCAGCTGCTCTTGAGACAAAAAGAAATCTGAAATATTATCCTGAACATGTGATTGTGTGAGGAGAGCACAAACTGTGTGTGAGTGCCACAATGAGATCACACACTTGGTCTAAGGGCCGCCCCCTAAAACAACTTAATGAGTTGGGAAGGAGCAGGAGTCTGCTGGCTGGGTGCAAGAAAGCTGGGGTGGAAGGACGTTTGGAAGAGGGTTAGGTGGTCCTGCAGACTTTTTAGCAAGACTGTATGTAGCAGGTAGCTGATGGTAAAGTACACACCTCGGAGAAGATATTTGGGCTGAATCATTTTGAAGATCTTCAAGCTCATAAGAGCTCTGACATCATCATGAGAAGTTTGTGTTTGCCGGTATTTCTGCTGGTGCTTCTGGACCGTTGTCTTTGCCAGTTTCCTCGTCCCTGTGCCACCTCTGAGGGGCTGCGAACCAAAGAGTGCTGTCCCGTGTGGGAGGGGGATGGCTCGGCCTGTGGAGCCTTGTCTGGGAGAGGCTTCTGCACAGAAGTGGAAGTCTCTGATGAGCCACATGGGCCCCAATATCCTCACACTGGAATTGATGATAGAGAGCGCTGGCCAACCACTTTCTTCAACAGAACGTGCCGTTGTGCTGGAAACTATGGAGGATTTAACTGTGGGGGATGCAGGTTTGGGTACTGGGGGGGCAACTGTGCTGAGTACCGTGAGTCAGTTCGTCGGAACGTCCTAACTCTTTCAACTGCAGAACAACAAAAGTTTATTTCGTATCTGAATCTGGCAAAAAACACCTTAAGTCGTGACTATGTCATCTCCACAGGAACAAGAGCAGAGATGGGTGAGAATGGAGAAAATCCAATGTTTTCAGACATAAATACTTATGACCTGTTTGTCTGGATGCATTACTATGTGTCAAGAGATGCTTTTCTGGGAGGACCAGGAAATGTTTGGAGAGACATCGACTTTGCCCATGAATCTGCAGCCTTTCTGCCCTGGCACAGAGTGTTCCTACTTCATTGGGAGAACGAAATAAGGAAGCTTACAGGAGATTTTAATTTCACCATTCCATATTGGGATTGGAGAAATGCACAAACCTGTGAGGTGTGCACAGATGCTCTGATGGGTGCACGCAATGCACTCAATCCAAACCTTATCAGTCCTGCATCTGTCTTCTCATCATGGAAAGTATGATTATTTCTTTATTATTTCAATTTTAATTCAGAAAACTTGGTATTGCCAGTGTCCCATTTATATAATTTGTGTATGAAGGTTATCTGCACCCAGCCTGAAGAATACAACAGTAGAGAAACCCTGTGTAACTCCACAGAAGAGGGTCCACTGCTGCGTAACCCGGGCAATCATGAAACCAACCGCGTGTCGCGACTTCCCACAACAGCTGATGTAGAGTTTGCTGTGAACCTGCCCCAGTATGAGACAGGAGCCATGGACAGATTCTCCAACATGAGCTTCAGGAACGTCCTGGAGGGTAAGAGTTCATAGTTATAAATGAAAAAAAGTTTTCTTTCACTATTTTAAAACGTTATCCCTCAGGATTTGCCAGTCCAGCATCAGGTTTGGCAGTGCCAGGTCAAAGCACTATGCACAATGCGCTTCATGTGTTCATGAATGGGACCATGTCATCAGTCCAGGGCTCAGCCAACGACCCAATATTTCTCCTGCACCATGCTTTTATTGACAGGTAGTACCCAAACATAAATGTTAACACAATCTAAAAGCATTACTACCAGCAGCTGATTCCTTTTTTCCCCTCTAGTATCTACGAGCGCTGGCTCAGGACCCACCAGCCTCCTCGCTCCAACTACCCCCGGGCCAACGCACCCATTGGTCACAACGATGGTTACTACATGGTGCCATTCCTGCCGCTTTACAGAAATGGAGAGTATTTTGTATCCAACAGGAATCTTGGATATGAATATGCCTATCTACTGGATCCAGGTCAGTGGTATAGGATTAGCTTCCTCTTGTAAAGAGTCCCATTAAAGAGTGCCTTGTTGTTTCAGGCCAAAGGTTTGTACAGGAGGTTTTGACACCATACCTGGAGCAGGCTCAGCAGATCTGGCAGTGGCTTCTGGGAGCCGGGCTATTTGGGGCAGTCCTTGCTGTCCTAATTGTTTCAGTCTTTATTGCTGCCAGACGAAAGATGAAACATGATCAGAGGAAGAAGAGAGCTTCCAGTTATGGAGAGAGACAGCCACTGCTGCAGAGCAGCTCGGAAGAAGGTTCATCTTCATATCAGACACACCTGTAACTTGGACTGGACTTGGATCAGTGACCACAACTTTACTAAGTTGATACTTGCTGGTGCTTCGAACCAGCCTCCACAGGTTTAACTTACGACAGGTCTTCTAACTGTAAGCAGGCACAGCAATGCAATATGCATCATAAAAATAACTATAAAGTTGTTAGAAGGAAGTGTACTGATGCATGCACGTATAAGATACTACCAGCCCAGTCTGTTTGATATACTGAAAGCACTTCCATTGTCAAACGACTCTTGTGTTCCATATCACATTATTTTTATCTAGGAAAATAAAGTTAAACATACACATGTTGTCTATTTATTTTTTCCCTCCAGGGGCATGATAGTGGAAACGTTTGAATTACATAACTGCAGCTATAATCCTAATAATAATCCTAAATAAAATACATATTTTTTATAGGAAAACATCAACATGTAATAAATTAAAATAATTTATTCGCATTATTTCACAAAGATGTGAAAATTTGTTAAGAAGCAATGTAAAAACATTTTACAATGAATGCCACTGTTGTTTTAGATACACAACAGCCAAAAGATAAATTAAGGTCATTATAAAACAGTTGTGTCTCAGGGTCACTGTCTGTGACATAGACACATTGATAAAGACACACACTGTATTTCATTTAATGCAAGCTAAAGATTTTGTTTACATGTTTTTGGTAAGATGTATCAAAGTTGGTACCAAAAAAAGTACATTTCTCATATGGAAAAAAACCTGTTGCTCTCTGTCAGCTGAAGGATTCCTTGTTGAATTCAAATACGGTTCCAGTGTGTGGGTTGGAGTTACACAGTCTGTGAAGGGCCCTGGAAATGCCTTTAGGTCCACAACAGAACACCCCCACACTCTTCCTGAAACACAGTATGTAACACAGCAATGGAACATCAGCTCGTAAGGATCTGCAGAAGGGCTGAACGATTCATTGCATTTGCAAATACATTGCGATATTATAAAATAAAACTCAGAAACCGTGCGTCCTGCATTTGGAGGTGAATGGAGCAGCTCACTCCACCTGTGCGGTGCTGCCACTGTCTGCAGTCTGGACCTCCACATGTTTGTGCTCCACTTTTCTCTGTGTGGTTCAGGTGCACGTTAGCTTGAGTTAAGTTGAGTGAAAATATCAGTCTTTATAACACTGCCACAGAGAAGGAATTAGGCTTTCATAGTAGCCACACTGCACTAGGGAAGGGAGCATGGGTATCAGAGCATCGATATATTGATACTGACTCAGTAAAGTTTGGGTATCGATACTGCTAAGCAAATATTGATACTAATCTGCAAATGTTAATTAATTTAATTTATTAATTTATTAATAAAGACTAGGCATTAATTTTGGAAATGTAGGTTCATTTGTTCATTTTCATTCACACTCCAGCAGCAGCAGATTGGATTGATCCATCTGTGTCAGTTTGTCCTTTAGAGCCTATTTGAAACTCATTTTTATACATATATTTATTGAAAATTGGCCCTAGTGAATGAATGTGAGAGTGAATGGTTGTCTGTGTGTCTATGTCTCTGTGTTAACCCTGCGACGAGTTGGCCACTGTCCAGGGTGTATCCCGCCTAAGGCCCAAAGGCACTGGGATAGGCTCCAGTCACCCGCGACCCCTAACGGGAACAAGTGGTAGAAAATGAATGAATGAATATCTATTGAAATGCCTTCAAACATAAGGTTAGACTAGTATCAAGTATCGGTATTGAATAAATGACTCTCAAAGTACCTGGTATCGTATCGATAACAAAAATTGTGGTATCGCCAATCACTATTATATCGCTTTCTTTCGCCCCTTATTCCATGGCCGTGTTAGTGGGACCGACTGCTCTCTTTTGCTCCTCCCTTTTTTGTCAAGTCTAATTAGTTAAATTCACACTGAAAATTGTTGCTGCTTCAGCGATATAGGCCTGCTTGTGCATTTCTATGACCTCTTTATTCCATGCGCGTTAGTGGGAAATGTGACCCCAGCGGTGTGAGCCCACGCCATTGTGATCCACGGTGGTGATCCACGATGACACGGTGGTAATCCACGATGACGCGGTGGTGATCCACGATGATGTGGTGGCCAAATGGAAAGTTGTACGGTTCCCACTGCAGACAGGTCCGCGCACAAAGAGAGGAGAGGCCACTCATTCATAAAGCAGAAACTTAGTTTGTGCTTAGACCAAGGCAGTCACTGACTATGACTCTGGCTCTTAAAATAAAATAAAATTAAAATACATTAAAATAAATTAAAATAAATCTTGGACTGTCATTATTGCTGTTATTTTGTTTATCTTGGTCTTAGGGTATAATAAGTGAGAAAACAGATTAAATATCAAAACAGATATCAACAGATATATCAAATTACAATTACAATACAATCTGTTAAAATAAAAAGTACATTAGAATAGCTATTTCAGGCAAATTGAGCTGCCCTGATAAAAAAAAAATAATAATTTAATTCTGTGAAAATAATTGCAATCAAATCGCAATTGCAATATTATGTTTTTTTTTAAATATCCTGGTTTTGTGTGTGTGAAGTAAACTCCATATCCTGATTTCAATAACCTGTTATGACAGTATCCTGGTTATGAGAAACCGTGTTATTCTTACTGGGATATTCCGATAGCATCCAGAATATTGTGACATGTAAATGCAGTATCCTGATTGTCACACCGCTGCTGTACTGAGCATGTGCCAACTCAACAGACACGTTTGCTAGAAGCACCTAGTTTCTCAAAAGGAATCAAACTTCTACCAGGGCTTTTTAATTTGTATTATTTTATCATCATAAATAATGTAAGTTGTCTACTGCGCAATACAGCCATCTTTTAACAGCAACATTTTTTTCCATTGTTAAAACTGTCTTTTCCTGACGTTGTGACTGTGCTCTATAGTCTCATGCTCTTATTTTAAACTATCTGTTCCCTGCGACCTAAAAACGCATGCTAAAAAGCCATAAATTAGCAAAGTTGCTAACATGTTTAGCTCCTTGCCATATCTGTGCCATTGTTGCCATAGTTACCACTTTAGATATCCAGAATATTCAGACGCCGCATGTATTCAGGGGTATGAGTATCCTGGTTTCTCTAAGCGCATGTAAACGCCATATCCAGAATACTGCTTATAACCGAGTTATAATGAGACTAAAACCGTGCAGGAGCTTCCTGTAGAGCTATGTGATCAGTCAATCTGAAAACCAAAAATCCCCAAATGTCTGCAAATCGCAACGCCCTGTTTGGGACTATGGAATTTGGATTTTTGAGGAATAAATTAGATTTGTGTTGTCTATGTTCATGAACTTTAAAGGGCCTGTGCCTGAAATCTATTCATTTAGCACAGGAAAACAGCTTTTACGTCATGCAGTGTGTTATAAAAGCAGCATTTAGCGAAACAAATCAGACTGAATGAGAATTTACCGGTGATACAATTTTCTTTTGTCCAATCAGACACATTGTTGGATGAGATGAGAAGTACTAAAGGACTAAAGGAATTTTGAGTCTTTAAAGATTCGTATGAGAATTGTATGAGAAATGAATCCCATGATCCTCCGAGTGCAAAGACTTTGGTACAGCGCCTTGAAGGTAGACAAGTGCTATATTTTTTATTTTCAGAGCCAAAAGTCGTGAGCAAACAATGCTCACCGAGCATCAGTTGTTTGCTGTCCAGAGTAAAGCCACTTGCTTTGAGACGAAAAATTTTTTAAAAAAATCAAAGCATTGCACTTTTAGTTTAAATCCAAGTCAAAACTGTACTATTATTTCGTAAAACACTGATCAAACCAATATTTAGCACAAAAAGTTGGCGATAGGCGACGCAGGAAGTAGTGTCGTGTAGTGTTTTTCTCACTTTTTGATGAATAAACAACGCTAAAACTGGATTAATAGTGATGTATTGTGTCCACAGACATGGATGAGAGCACAGCAGTTTAACTTTATAGCTTTACGAGAGGTGAGTAATAATTGTCCATTTTGCTATTTCCTGTGTTTGTTTGTCTGTGTCTGTTTCTCCGTTTGCTCCCGACGCTTTGCTCGGCCGCAGCGGTGATGTTTCATGGTTATCATAACACAGACGTTGCGCTGACACCATAAAAAGCGCACGCAGCAGCTTCAAAATCGCTCATGAGGATCCAAACTCGGGTCACGCCAACCCAGATGCATCAGGGCCTAAACTAAATCGGGCAACATATCCTGTAGTGTGTCCCAGGATTTAGTTTGTAGTGGGGCTAACAGTTCAATGTGACTACTGTTCTTCACCCATGGTTCAAAATCAGGGCCTTTAATGTTAAAAAGGGTTAGGGGGATGTTTTTTGCCATATCTGTTACTGCATGGCACTACTCACCCTGCATTGGCCCGTCCAATGTCTTCAAACAGCAGCTTCCACCTGGGTCGCCCAACCTGCAGCCTTGAAGTGAGCACCTGATACTTCTCCTCTGATATGTTCTGGAAGATATGGGAAGTAGGGAAATAATTACAAGTTACACACATACAAATACAATTGATGTGTGCTTGCCCCCTACATCTACAAGGTAATATAAACAAGTCTACTTATTCACGCATGTACTCATTTCTTGGCAAGTTTCCTAGCAGTATCTATCTATCTGTAGTTGTAAATTACTAAATCTACATGTTTCAGTTAATTTACAGCATGTCTTTCAAGAAACTATTAAATGGTCTACCAGCCAAAGCTACTGACGTTACGTTAAACGGGACAAGCTTTCAAAGATAGCACAGCGATCAAACAATATTGTATTTCAGAACTTCTATGATTCAGCAGTCCTGGCAGTCTGCAACAAGTGAACATTTATGTTGGTCATAAGGATTGGCTCTACCACACAGATCAAGGAAGTCTGACTTTAATTCACTTAAGATAAGATAAATGTATTGCTGACACATGGCCTTGCAACAGCGTGTAATTCGCAAACACAGCCCTGTCCTTCCCACAGCCTGAGGAATAGGAAATCCTTTCCTCGCAGAGAAATCAAAACCTAGCTTCCCCAAAGTGACAGGCAGAGATATTTATATGCCTACAACAGGGAGAAGTGACAATGCTGTTACAAGGCCAGCACCCAGTGAAAATGCATTTAGCAATTCAATGCAAACACATCATTCTTTTCTTAGACCGCTGCCCAAAATTTCATCTAGGCTAGTCTTGGACTACTTGAAACTCCACTGAATCGATCCCAATAGCGTGTTCTGCACAGCTGTCTACTGCCCTCTAGTGGTAAAAGTAGGTAGTTTGAATGACTCACCTGCAACTTGTCAGCCTGACTGACATACAGCTTTAGATTGAAATAGTCAGGTCTGTTTTCCATCCAAAGCTAAACATGAGAACAAAGTACGTATTATAAAATGTATTGTTTGAAATGTATAAATAATTTGAATATATAATAAAAGTATAACATGAACCTTGAAGAAAAAAAAAAGATTCATATTGTTACTAGCTAACGAATACAGCATGCCATTGCTCTCTACTTCCGACCATTATTATGAACAAATACATCATTAAAATACTTCTGACCTTTTTATGCAGGGCACACAGCAGGTCAGCAAACCAGTAGAAGGACTGGAGCTCTCTGCAGACCCACACGAAGTACAATCTCTGCAATTTGAAGCCAGTCCACCCGTCACTGACAGAAGCGATAAAACAGTTCATTTTATGTTTATCGGGTTCATTCAGACCCAGTGACATTATTGGACCTACAGCAAAGCATGAAGCACAGAGGCAAACGGTGTAACTCCTATCCCCCCCGCCACGCAAAGGCTGACGTCGTAGTTGAAAACATCTTCTGAAGGACTGCCAAACGGCCCATCCACGTAAATCCTAAAATATACATAAACACATTAATTATAGTTTCAACATGTAATTACATTAATCACTGATGACTCAATGTGGCAACAAAAGGGCTAATAAAATGGTCATCTGGAAAAAGTAAGAGAATGCCATACTACATGCACTCCAGTGTTTGTATGAGCGCTCAAAAACCACTTTCAGGTTTTTACTTGAAAACAAAATAGGTCTTAACTGACATCTGTGTGACACAACTGAAGCAAATTAAGCTTTGTATGGTGGTTTTCACTGTTTCTGAGCCTGGTTGTAAGTAATATCAGTAAATACTCATGCTCATTCATGTTTTTCAGGCGAATGATTCCTTCGCGTTTTGAAAGATTACGTTGTATTTTTATATGAATTGCTCGATTGCCATGGCGATGTAGACCATTGCCATAACTTTAAACCCATGAATAGGCAGCATGCGCTAGAAAGAGAAAGAACACTGTAAACTTAATGTTTTGCTGTAGTGCGTTTGTTGTTACCACATGCTCTGAGCACCTCAAAAAGGTGGTTGTATATGGCACTAAAACACATAAACTAATGACAGTTACAACAGGCCGGGCATACACTAAGCTAAACAGAGGTTTACAGGGTTGTTAGTTTTAATTAACCCTTTCCCTGAGCCCCCAATGACACTTTGCATCAATGACTTTTCCATACACAAAGCAGGAAGAAGAGGGGTCAGAGGCCAGGAGGGCAACACCTCTGACCCCTGTGTGATTTTGAGCCTTCGTTAGATATTATGTCAGCAGCGTCACACATTCACACACACACGCAAGTACACACTTGGGATATTTCCTCTGTTGCACCATGGGAAGGATTTCCAGGCCCAGCTTTGGTGGGGGGAGTAGGAGCTGTGTGAACCGTTCTGTGGGAGAAGAGAAGATATAAACTGATCTGCTTTAACATCAAGTTTAAGGTTATATGTACATTTTTACCATGAAGGAAAATGGAATTCATGTACAGTAGGCTATACAGTATGTTGTAAAAACATTCAGGCAATATCCGGCAAATTAGGGCCAAAACAAATAAAGACGCTTCCTGTTTTCTGAAAACAGCTGAAAACGCACACTGTAGCAACCAAAAGATTCTGTCTGTGGCCCCCAAAAGTCAATTTCCTGTAAAATGACCCGTGTAATATAGTTAATATTTTTTTTAAAATGTATTTATTGTTTATTTATACAGGGGAAAACATCTTTTTTCATTGGTTCCCTGTCCAGCACAGCAGCACATGATTGTCCAATGCAATAGCGATATCATTTATAATTTTTAATATTTGGTTGAGAAAGCACACACCTGGTTACGTATTAGCTTCTCCAAGAGTTTTGTCAGGCACGATAGTTTTGAGATTGGACAGAAATTATTCAAGTCATTTTTCTGGCCTCCTTTAGACAAACGGAGAACAAAAGCCGGGATACTTTCAGTTTGAATTGTGAGATTTAAAACACAAGTTAAATAATTTACTATTAGTGGGGCTGATAACAACAGAAACATAGATTTGAGGGCGTCAGCTCCAGTGGACTTTTTTAAATCTATAGAGAGCAACATATTTAATACTTCATACTGTGTAAAGGGTTTAAGGGCAAATACTTGATTTCGAGAGTTAACAAAATGTTGGTTAACGCATCAGTATCACAAATATATTTTTTCATTGTTCGACCTATTGATTCTTTAATTATTTAATTTGGTTAAGAGGGAGCAGAATATTGCGATAACGTTTGCCAAAAATGTGCAGAATTGCTCTGTGAATCAGTGAACGTATTGACGTAGTCAGATGCTTTGGTAAAAACATTAGAAACATATTTATTGCGTTTGTGACGAAACTGCTCTTGTCCTAGTGTCATACAGTCCATGTATTTGCATGTGTGTGAACCCACCAGTCCAGTCACCAACAACCCTCAGATGGATGCCAAAACTTTGCTTGTTCTGCGAGGGACACTGTGAAAGGTTAATAGAATCAGAATTATACACACAATCGCTCTTTGGCAGTTACGTGACAAAAACGTCACCCGCCGACACCCAAGACTGAATCTTGTTGATTATGTAAACAAAAGTCAAACTTCAAAGGAAAAAGGTATTAACAGCTCAATTATTGTAACTTTAAAAATTATTCTGTACTACTGTGGAGATTGTGAATTTTACAACACATTATTAACTGTACAAAATACCGTTTGACCTTTATAAAGCTGAAAATGGCTATATTACAGTGAGTTTGATATAACTGCTAATCAATTATAGAATTTGTGTTTATCCAAGTGTAACACAATGTAATATCGATAGTATTCTAACAACAGAACCAACTGTATGGCAATAATGATGGACTAAATATTGATTAGGTATTAGGTGAACATATATTAATTAACCAACTCTGCTATAGGTACATAAAAAGCTGTCAGTTGGTGCAAAAGTGGTGCAGACTGCAAGAACAGATTGAGAGCGCAAACATTACGTTCCAAAAACCAAAGACACATGAGCCATCAAACTGCGACATCTTAAACATTGGTATGGTCTTCATTTTCTCTAACAATGCGCACACCTCAACACACTGACTAGCCCTCCAGTCGGCAGGTCTCATTACGAGCCTCAGGGGTCTGTCTGCTTCCTGACAGTGTGATAGCTCAAACCTTTATAACACACCAGCAAAGGCATGTGCGCACGTGAAATCAAGTGAGCCTTTGTGCACACGTTTTTATTATGTCTTGGCCTGTTATGTTTAGACCTTCTGAGTCTTTTTTTCCGCTCTGAAGAAGTACAAAACAAAGTAAATATATATTGAGACGCCGTTTGTCAATCAAATGCCAACCAGAGACGGCGCGATGTAGGACATAAGAAACATTCTCAACGTTGCCAGAGGGAAGGTTTATGACAGTAAAATAATATGGGTATTAGTGGTACGTGTGTAATGTATGCGTGTGCGCTTTTGCATTAGGTCAGGGGTAAAAAATGGTACGAAAAAGGCGAGTTCCATAATCCTTTTACCGTTGTCAGCGTGAAGGGATGGTTCTCAAATGAAGAGACACCTGGACAGTTAAGCAGAATATACTGTGGAGATAGACAAAAGAGAGACAGAGGATTATAGAGACGAGAATGTAGCGACCAGGAGAAACATAACATCAGATGGAATAACCTCTAATCCTGCTGTTTTTGAATGTCTCACCTGTCCTGGGCGGGCTTTAAAGTTTTTCTTGACCATGCGCAGTTCCATGACGTTACAAGGGAGTCTCAAGGCCGCCACTATAGTCACAGGGTCACTACTCCGAATATAGCGGTAGACACGCTCGGCACAGTACAGGCACAGGGGGGCAGACACCCAAAGCCAAGTCTAGCACAGAAAACAACATTTTCAATTAAATACATATATAATATTATTTAGTTTATGAAGCCATTGCCCTGTTGATATTTCTTTTCAACAAAAAAAACCAAAAACGTTTTCATTGGTTAAGTTGAGCAAAGCCATCAGTACGCAATCAGGTTTAAAGGGGATTTTATGGGACCAGTTTGTTGCCTGACGACCATGCGCAAAAACATAATCACACACAGAGGAGCAAACACGCGCACTAACAAAGGGCTTCATGTTAGAAGAGGATGCCGGCCCCTCCCAAACAACACTACCCCTCTAATAAAGTGAGCCAACTCCCCTCAGAACGACTCCCGTTGTTGTAAGTGAACACACACAGTATTTAGTCCTGAACAACAAAGTCAAAACTATTGCATCTTCACTCAAAATCCCCGTCTCAAATGTAGTGCGCATCGTTACCTGGGGATAGTGGTGGTGGAAGTGTGGCTCCTCCCTGCACAGCGGCTCTCCATCCTCAGGCTGCTCCGCCTCTTCTCTCTGCTGCGCTGGGCCGCTCTGGTTTGATCTGAGGCAACCAGGGGGATGTGTCTCCATGTTGGTCTGGTACTTCAAGGCTCCACTGGATGAAAGAGGAAAGAGGTCAAGATACTTACATTCAAAAGCAGACGTAAAGATATTGAAGTCTAATAAGTGGAATTACAATTTGGGCCTTGTTTTGGTTCACGTGAAGACAAAATGTGAGTCTGGTTAAATATAAATAGATGAATGCACAGTACGGTACACGGCATGTAATTGATGTTTAAAGGTGCACTATGTAACCTTTCTGGCATTGTTTTTCGTGCTAAAGACAGCTACATATGCTTTTCTTGTATATGCATTTGTACATCAGACACGTACCCAACAATGTGCATCATCAGGATTATGTAGAACACTATAAAAAGGTTGTGTATGTACCAGAAGATCTCATAATTGGAAGCCCTGTAACACAAACAGAAATCAAATAAAAATCAAATTGAACGCTTAGGTTCTGTACCAAAGCGACATTAAATTGAATATATGTTTATGCAGATATGTGAAACACTGCGTAACACACAGCGACACCAATAGAAGTATTTTAGGTCCTAAAGTTGGTTCAGTGGCAGACTCTCAGGCTCCTCGGTCAAAGTAAAGCAAGCAGAACATCAGAGGTCAGCATGAAAGGGGTCACAACACTCAACGACCCCTCATAAAAACACAAATCCGTCACATAATAGTTAAAAAATATGAGCAACTCTTTTTAAAGTGATTTAATCCAACTGTCCTCTCCTAGCCTAAACATTTTCATTACATTAGATGAAAAAATAAAAACACAAAAACATGTATAATGCCGTTTGAGCAATTGACTGCCAATCCAAGTGGGTTTACAGCCTTGAGTCTTGTGAAAAAGTGCTTTTCAAGAAAGCAAAGAGAAACAGAGACACACTCCAGAGTTCAAAAATTAGACATGTGCACAATAGGTGACCCGCGGTGACCTGGGTAATGACAGAGCTGAGAGGGGAACACTTAGGCAGGATTTGCTGCCTGACAGATCTCTGGCTCCGCTTGTTTCCCTCTCACAACAGGTGAGTCATGATGTTCGAAGACAAAGGTTGAACCAGCATGGGCTGAGACAGGATTGGATTGTCTGCACCACACAATAGGGTTAATATACCAGGATTAAGATTTACCTTATGCAGTGGAATGATGAGATCAGCATCAAAAATAGGATGAGAACCAACAATATCCCAGTGACACCTGGGACTGAACAGCACATACATTTACATGTACAATTGAATTACACACATTTTCATGGATATTTCAGAAAATATAGGGAACCTACTTGTAGTTAAAACAATCATCTTGGGATCCTGAAAAGGTGAAACAGAATATAGGTTTTCAAAAGATAATTGTAACATAAGCAGTTGTTGTTTGGCTATATGTGGCAGACACATAGAGTAGTCTGATTACCTTGTCACTAAATGATGTACAACATTTATGAGAATATGTTGATGCAACACATCCTTGCATAGTCTATACTCTGAAACCAGTCTACTACAGTATGTAGAAATGTGCACACATTTCCTCACCTCTCCTTTGTAGCGGGCCAAATTGAGAGCAGGGAATTCTTCTGAATAGCTAACACTGAAGTTGACAACATTCACAAGATGGGCAGAAACATGCAAAACTATAAAAGAAAAGAACATACAATACACAATGAGAATGATTTATGCAAATTAAGTAATTATCTACAGACTAAGACACTTTGTCCATGAAATAAAAAGTCAGCAAAATATCTCCCTGACACACAGTGTGAAACTCCCACATCATGACATCATGGGTTAAACATGCAGCTGTCCGGCGGCTGATACAATTATCAGCCATAATAAAGAGACACTGGGGCCCTTTTCTCTGATAAATCCACACTCCTCGTGCACTGTCGCTTGCTTTCCTTCTATTTCCTACCATTCCTTTGCCTTTGGAGATACAAATGGAAGGAAACAAACCAATAAATTTTCAGGGGACGGAACTTTGTCTTTAGTTTAAGTTGAAATTAAATGTTTTATAAAAGCTACCAAAGTGAGATAACAGAGTGAAATATGCCCAAGCTGATTCCAGGTTTGACTTCTGTTCCAAAGACTTTAATACAAAGTACTGTATTGTATTTCTATTGCGTTGTATAGAATTTTGACGTTTTTACATCTTTTAATGCACTTCGATTTCGTTTTTGCTGTTGTAAAGTGTTAAACAAATTGACTGTTTGATTGATTCTTTGAGTGGAGTTTGCATGTTCCTGCCTGTGTCTGGATGGGTTTCTTCCAGACGCTCCGGTTTCCCATCAACCCAAAACACAATAGAATACTACATCCTCCAGCTAAAGTCCTGGCCAAGTCTAGCTCAAGATCTGGAGATGGGTATCCGGGCGCTGTACTGTGGTCGCCCCCACAGCTCCTGACATGTTGCCCCAGTGGCATTGAAGGTGGATCAAATGCAGATCAAATTTCCCTACAGAGACAATAAAGTGTACTGTACCTTAACTTTAAACAAACTTGTACTTGTTTTTAACATTTTTAGTCCACAATCCTGCCCTTAACTTGTGAGCATATCAGTGTCTACAAGCTGACGTCTGTGACACATATGGTATACAGCAGTTTAATGTACTGTACTATGGAATATCCTGTACAGACAGATATCGACTTTATCGTGCAGAAATACAGCTGTTCCCATGATGTCATGATGAGACTCACGAGAGCACAAAGGCACAACACGACTCCAAATAAACACACAGCAGCCGCCGGAAAGATCTCACAGCTGGTAGTGCAGGAATGCTGAGCCAGCCACAGACCACTCCTCCACTATCAACACCAACACATGATGCAGGGGATTTATGGGCTGTGCAGAGGAGGGACACTGCTTACCAGAGAAGATGCAGATGGCAACTCCACACGCAACATGAAAGGTCTTACTCTTGTCCAGCAGTCTGCGTGTCTTTCTGCTGGACATCTGAAAAAGTGTGCCAAAGATTACGTCTTTAAAGTCACAAAGAGAAATAATGGAAAGTTTAAATTGTGATCAGCTGTATGACTAGAGGGGAAGGATGTGCCCGGCTTTCTATTTGTTTCATTTAATAGCTATCTATGGGACAAGATCTTGTGTTAAATGAGTTTGCGAGATAAAATTGCCACAAGATTGTGCACACATCTGGAAAATATATTTTTTCAATTTATATTTGGCTTGGTCAATACAAAACAGTTGCGCGACTGTCGGTTACAATCGAATGAGAAGTTGCAGTTCCGAAAAGCAGTTCTACAATGTCAGAAAATGTAATAAAAAAGGAAAAAATTGCTAACTGAATAACAAACCATGACAAATTCTCATCTTGTCTCATGTTCGTGGCGGCAATCTCGTGTCTCATCAGTTCATTCGTCTAAATTCCTACTGATATTGTAATATAACTTGTCTACCTTTTGCGTTCCTCGGACAAACGTGAGAAGCGATCGACACATGGGCAGCAGGACCAGGCTGCAGTTCAGGTTGAGCACTGAGGCAGAGGCGCGGCTGATACAGAGCCCAAGCTGAGAGAAAAACAAAATGTAGACACAATGAATGTCACCGGTGTTGAATGGACATGTATGAAAGAAAGCAACCACACACTATTTAGACGCTTTCTTGTTGTTTTTTATTATGAAAGACTAAGAAGCACAGGCGTTTGGTGAAATTCCTCCTCGCATAAAACACACTGAAACACTTTCTCGTGTGCGCTGCAGGTGCTGTCTCTTCAGATTATTCCCACGACTGTAAAACACATCTAATTGTTAGCTGATGCTGTGGAGGGCTAATGAGGCAGAAAGTTCATGTGTACAGTCTAAAAGCCAAACTAAAAGGCTCATGCAGTAAACGTCTTCATTAAGCGAACCCTTTAGTAGTACCACTACAGCACACATTAATGAGAACTTCCTAAACATCGCCCTGTGGCTCTCTGGGAAAGAAATGCGGCTGATGGCTAAACCACAAACACGAGATCTGATTTCAGTCTGTCTGTGAACGCCACATTCACATCACACAAAGTAAACCCTCACACATATGTCTGATAAGGTATTTTGTTTTTGTAAACTCGTATTTTCAAAATTCCCTTGAATCTACATTATCTTATCGCGCACAAACGAACATGGGTGAAGACGAGTAAACTTGCTCCCTTTGGCGAGGCATTCTGTCAAATGTAGCAGCGTGCCCACACTTGCCCCTCTGCCCCTGGCTCTGTCTGCACACATCATGAACAGTGAACACATGCTTCAATTCTAGCATCTAATAATATCAAGTACCAACACTTTACGGCCCGTTTTCCATCGCACACACCTTCAGTCTATTTCCAATGACACTGTTTAATAATGTTTCTATTTATACCTCTCATTTTTCTCGTCTTTCTGTTTAAGGAACCAGTTATTATTATGTATTATTTTTTTTAGAGGGGTTTTATCTAGCCTGATTATATTGCTATGGCAAGTCTTATTTACAGTGTTTAAGAAGGAGGGCTATTTTCACTTATTATCGACGTATTTTCTTTCTTATATCTTTTTTGTTTTCAAAAGTACAGAACGAAAAATAACACAGAACACAGAATGCAAAACACAAAACACAACAGAGATAACAAAGGAAATAAAGGAAAACAAAAGACATCCAAAAAAGCTACGAAAAATATTGTCCAACATAAATGTCTTTGTCTAGTCCAAAGTTTGTCAAATTTGTCAATTTCAATTTTTCTAATGTCATTCGGTTTCTTTGTGATAGCCTTTTTCCCTGCAGCCAGAAGTATGCGCCAAAGGTATCCAATTGTTGAGCTCATTGCAGGAGTTTTGAGACCCAAATACAAACTTCTGACGTTAAGTTGGATGCCAATATTGACAGTTTGTAGTGCCTTGTCACTCTCAGTCCAATAATTCTGAACAGTAGAACTTTCCCAAAACACATTGTAATGGTGGTCCACAGTTTTTCCAACAACTAGTATTTTCCCGTGAATAGTGAGCACTTTGACATGGTGTTATAACAAACACAATTCTTTCCAAAGATGTGATTTTGTGGTCTTCCATTGAGAAGTATTTATATATGTTCCCATTCTTCATCTGTCAGAACAAAAAATACCCTCTCTTTCCCACTTATTTTTAATGTATTTAGTAGAACGGCTGTCCAGATTATTCATGGATTAATTACTGTGAACTATTAATGCATTTATATAGTTTATATGTTATATTAATACAGATTTTTGTCAGAGGGTTTGAGTGGTCAGTGTTCATTTATTTAAATTCCTTAGTTATTAGCTATGCATCTTCAACATCTAGTACATGTAATTTGTCATTTTTGGAAAAGGTCTTACCCCAAGCATCTTGTGTAGGTAGTAATATTGTGGTCCAGTGGAATAGAGAAGAAAGGTCCTCACAAATAACCAAGCATTCGTCCCCAGCCACAGCAACTGAACAAAACAGAAGTGATTTCATTTTTCTGTGAGAAACTGAAAATCTCCAAAATATGTGTCCCTGCTACTGCTTCTGCTCCTGTTGTTGTTGTTTGTGTTGTTGTTGTGCAGTGAGCAGAAAACATCCTACAAAAAGAAGCAAACCAACGTGCAACAACAACAAAAGTTTCCTCACCAAGATGAAGTGCTTTGCTCCTTCGTTGGCCGCCCAGCTCCGCAGCGACACGACCATGATGTCTCCAAACCCAACACTGAAAGCCAAGAGAGGTGAAGAGATAAGAGAAGGAAGTCCTACTCCGTCCCCCTTCAGTAAAACTCTGCCGGGCCGGGGTCTGTGCCTGTGGTGGTCGGACCCTCTTCTATCCAGACCACGCTCCGGTCGCTTGTGAGCTCATCCAGCCCCCTCAGGACAGACCTCACTCCACAAACCAGTCACGAACCAGTCAGAAGAGTCGAAAAGCTGCAGCATCTCTTCAAAGCGCAACGTGACTTAACGCCGCAACTACAAAGAGTGCACCGGCAAAAACTGTAGAGCTCTGTTATGTCGCTAGAGGGCGCCAGAAGGCTGTACAACTATGGAGTTGATGTTGGCTTCTGTCTATGGCTAGAATAAAGTTACTTCAAAATAATATTAGGCCATCGCAAATAGAAGTACAAAGTAGTTGTCCAAGAAATTTCTGAAGTAAGAGAAACTGTCTGGACGCAACATCTGATTTATAATTTGAACTTTATGTACTTGGAAGGGCAAAACATGAAATAATGAACAAAATCTGGTATGTTCAAAAGAAGTGCAAGAAAGTCAAATGTTCAAATTATTTCACGTTGTCAACGAAAAGCTTTTGTCACTATAGGTTTTAATCACAGTGGGTTTATGTTAATTCGTATTTATATGTCTGCCCAAATGAGTGTTGATATGAACTGTTTTCCTATTGCATAGCCTAGAAATTCTAGTAGTTCTGAAAAGTTGTACTTAAAAATGATGGAACTGGAGCAGAAGAACCCGCCTTGCAGCATAACAGGGTATTGAGTGAGCCTAATCCAATTCACACAAAATTTCAAGAGATCTAATTAGGAAAGTCCCTAAATTCCCAAGTATTCTGTTTTACATGAGGTGCATATTTATTATTATTGAGTTTATTATATAGTTTCCTGGTTGGTAACTACACTACTTTGCTGGAATGTTGTTCAACACCTTAAAGCCTGATGCTGAGAGCTGTGGAGCGTGTCCTCCCTAAATTCCAGAGGGTGGAGACTGTCCCACAGCGTGAAACCCAAACTGAAGCAAAGTATAGTTACACAGCTGTTCACAAAGCCACAAGGGGTCATGCACTTAGAATTTAGATTACGAAGTAATGGTTGGATAATAATGACGTTACGTTTTATTGATTGAGGACTAAGGAATGTGACAAATAAAAAGGTGCTGAAGCGGACTGGACAGCAAAGGTCTGACATCAGAGGGAATTTGGGTCTCTTTCTGCTGAGGTGAGAGTTTTGTTATTTTAAATCATGTACTTCATCTTGGTAAATATTCCTTTTATTACTCAAAATATTGAGTAAAATGATTGACTGTACAATAAGTAAAACTATCACGTTAGTGTAAAACTCTTGAAGCTATGGAAATATGAAGCATTTGTGTAACGTTTCGTTTATAGCTGTCACTTTCATCCAGGTTTTTTAATGTCATTTTTTAATTGTTTTGGTAAGGCTTCTCCCGCTACGAGAAAAATGTTACAGTGAATATATGATACAGTAAATGTAAGTGATAGGAAAACAAAGTTTAGTCTTTTCATAAAAACAGAAAATAACTGACTTGTTTACACCAATACTACAACATAAAATTTGACTTTACATGCAACACCGGTGACTCAAAATAGGAAATATTATTTTCACCAATATTCTTATTTGAGTAACTATTTGGATAACTAAAAAATATCAGAATCAATTCATGTTTTATTGCCATTGTGTGTAAACAAAATTCTAAAATGAAATAAAACATTGAATAATGTTGTAAAAAAGATATAGACTATAGCAAAATAAGGCCGTGCAGAATAAAATATGTGTAAGAATAAACAAAAGATTTGTTTAAATACAATATCTATATACAGGAAATTAGAAAGAGCAGTGCAAACTAGCAGTGTTGTTGACAGGATTTATTAAAGGTGTTATAGCTTTTCTCTAATTCCATATGTTTTCAATTAATTTCAAAAACATAAATTACACATATCTGCTTTTATTCTTGTTCACATACTGTTTGCTACAACTGACTTTACTGTACGTATTTTCTATATATTATGCTATGGATGACGTGCTTGACTACCCACAATAGCTATAATTGAAGCTTTACAAAGTGGTGATTATGGCATTAGAGTCTTGTTCACTGTTGCACTGACTCAGCCGTGCGGCGTCCATTTGAATGACCATGCCGGACTGTAATGAGAAACTTTGTACTCCACTCCACTCCACTGATAACACACTTGTCACTTCACTGCACTCACTGGAAGCTTGTGTTTTCTTTTGTCCCTTCCCCCTCTTTCGTTCTTTCTTTCTCCCTCCCTCTCTCTGATCTCTCTTCTCTAACTGTGCTCTCCCTAAACAAATGTCTCTCTATCTCATTAGTACTCTGGTGTGACTGGAAGGCCTGAAAATGGGAAAGAATAATCAGTTATTGCAGTGGATGTTTTGGACAATGATCGTCTTGGCACTTTTCTTTTTTGGATTTATCATAGGTAAGCTTCCATTTCACACTGTTTTATTAATATGTGAGTAAGCTTTGCTCTCGCCCTTCAGATAAATTTCACATGCATACACAGACGTACTTTGACACACACTTTCTATGTATCAGCTTTCTTGCATATGCTACCTCAAATCAGGTATTGTTTTTTGTTCCATTTTGTGTTAAAATGTATTATATTTTACCCAAGGCTGGTTTGCGAAGCCTACACAGCTGAAGACTGAAAAGCAAAAAGACTCGAGTAAGTTCCTGAAGGAGTTTTTAGAAGAAATGAAGGCAGAAAACATAAGACAGCATCTGAGGTAAATGGCAAAGAAATTTACTTATTTTGAAACAGTTGCAATTGTGAATCCAAAGCGATGCACAGCTTGGAATATCTGAAAGATAACTAAATGCAACAGTAAACATGTTTTCAAGATAAGTTTCCAGTTAAGTTTCATGATCACCGACAGTATGTTTCTTTCTGTAGGAAATTCACACGGCTCCCACACTTGGCTGGAACAGAGCAGAACCTGAAATATGGCGAGCAGATACAAAGAGAGTGGCAGGAGTTTGGGCTGGACTCTGTGGATCTGGTGCACTACGATGTTCTGCTGTCTTATCCCAACAAAACACAGCCAAATTACATCTCCATAGTGGATTCACTGGGAAATGAGGTAGTCAACAAAAATCTGTTTGATTTCACTGTGCATGTTCTGCAGCCAGGGACAGTCCAAGGTCCATTTTATAACCATGTAGTGAGATAAAAAACAGCACACACATAAATAAGTCAATCAAGTCTGCAGTACTTCTATATTTTTGGCTTGACAGAAATTAAATTCAAACATAACAGTGTAATACATTCAAGGATGACTGGTTATTTTCTGATATTCTCGCTCTCGTTGCTGCCACTGGCTCGCTGCTGCTGTGTGTACGTGCGGCGTCCGTGAAAATGAGAAAGACGTTCACGCTTGCTGCACGCTTCTTTCTACGTCTGTGTGAGTTTATTGACCCAGTGTGTCGTCTATTCATGTGTCCGAAGTGACGTCACACACTCGTTGCTTCTGCCATCTTGAGGCCGAAAGCCGCATGCTCACTGTGTGCCGTGTCATCAAAAAGTCTCGAAAAACCAAGGATTCCTCTGGGGTACGGGTCGTGGGCTGTTCGTGTCGAGGAGGAGGTTGTCCGTGTGCCGTTGTCTCCCATGCTTTTTCGTCACAGTTCTTTATTTGTTTAAGGTGCTCTTTAGATGTTAGATGCATCCGCATGTATAATGCCACGTGTGCAACAACACAGCTTATTTCTACTTTAGCTTTGTCTTGCCCTCCCCCTCACCCCCCACGGCGCACAGACTCGTCCCGCCGTTTATGTACAAATGCAAAATACAGAAGTACTACAGACTTTATTGACTTGAGCCCTTTACAAACATGCACGTCCCAACGGACTTCAGAGTGCGTGGTTGGACACAGTCATGGCCACTTTTCACGCCAGGAGTTAATTCTTCCAGGGCCCTAGTGCGAAGTGCAAATGCAAAATACAAATACAGCAGTACTACAGACTTTATCGACATGTGTGTAATGAAAATAGCGGGAGAAGTGACGGCACCCGGAGTTCATCCATGCGTGCTGTTTGTAAAGGGTTTAAGCCTGAGTACAAATGACACATTTAAAGTCGTGGGCGTGCATGTTTGTAAAGGGCTGTTCATTTGTGCAGATCTTCAATACATCTTTGGCTGAGCCTGTTCCAGAAGGCTATGAAGATGTTCCAGACATTGTACCCCCATATAGTGCATTTTCAGCTAAAGGACAACCAGAGGTGAATATTTTAAGATGAATCAAAACAATAATGCAACAAGTGGTTTGACTCTGTCTGTCTCTACCACAGGGTGAATTAGTCTATGTCAATTATGGCAGGACAGAAGACTTTTTGCAGCTGGAGAGACAAATGAGAATAAATATTACAGGAAAAATTACAATTGTCAGATATGGAAAAATATTCAGGGGCAATAAGGTAAAACTAAAATAAATTTGAACCCACAAGTTACAAACCATAAAACATTTAGTGTCTCCTCAACAGGTGAAAAATGCCATATTATCAGGAGCCAAAGGCATCATCATGTTTTCTGACCCAGCGGATTACTGCGCTGACGGAGTTCAGGTGAGTCTCTTCACAACATAATAACACTAATATCCATTTACGCAAAGTAGTCCAAACTAACCACATTTTTATTTACATATGTATTTGTATTCATATTGTTGGAAAATTCCATGTTTTTTTAACTATATATGTGTGCATTGAATTCCCAAAATACTGCAGTAGAATGAGGATTTAAGCAGCCTCTGCAGCTCAGTGATTTCTGGACATTCTGAGCTTTCACATGAAGCATTGCCTTTGTGTACTGACAGAGACATGTGTCCTCTATATGCAGGTTAAGACTCGGGCCACCCAGGTTCTGTGGTGATTGTAGTTCCTTTTTTGAACAGTTAGAGCAATGTACATACCCTCATTTGATTGGCTGTGGTTCTTAGGTTGAAACCAACTGGATTTCAGCCACCGAAATGAGAGAATCAAAAATCAAACCTTACATGGATTCATCATGTCCAATGTTTTTGAAATTAAGAATAAATAGGCATTACAAATGTTATCAGTAAAAGATATATTCAATTTTAGGTCATGTTAATGAATACAAATTCCACATATCCTCCTTAAAAACTACTATGTAGCCATCAGGGTTGAGCTACTCTAATGTGTGCTGAACAAGAACTTATCTGTCCTCTTTTTATCATTATAAATATGCAGCAAATATGCACAATACAGTTTTAAAATCGATATTTAATTTACACTATTTAGACTTACCCAGAAGGCTGGAACTTGCCTGGTGGAGGAGCTCAGAGAGGAAACGTGCTGAACCTAAACGGAGCAGGAGACCCCCTCACCCCTGGATACCCTGCAAAAGGTACATTTATTTTACCTTTTCAGTAAGTCTCTAAAATATTATAATTGCTTTACTAAGTCAATAATGTCATCTGACCACACAGAATATACCTACAGATATAAACTCGAGGAAGGAGTTGGACTACCTAAGATCCCTGTGCATCCCATTGGATACCATGATGCAATTTACTTGTTGAAGTTAGTTCCATACTTCCATATCGTTATCCAAAATGTTTTGTAGGCTACTTTGAGACAAAATAAAAAATGTACTCTCAGGAACATGGGAGGACAGATTCCACCCAACAACTGGAAGGGAGCTTTGAACGTCTCATACAGGATTGGACCAGGATTCATCAATGACTACAAAAATTTGTGAGCATTATTTACTATTCACCTCTTTGTGAGGCTACATTTGATGCCTCATTTTGTGTTCATTTACAAATACCTGTTTCTCGCACAAGTTTCAGTTTAAGTGCAAGTCAAATGTCTTTTCTTATGTTCTTACAGTTGCTCAGTTGATATTGTATTGTGTGTGTGCAAAGAGCATTTGTTCATTGTTTTTTATACATTTGTGGGGAATTGTTTATATTTTTAAAACAAAGTTAATACGTTTGATTTTTCTGGTTTTATTTGAAGTACGGTGCGTTTAAACATCCAGACTAACAACCAGGTAACCAGGATCTACAATGTCATTGGCAAGATTAGAGGAGCTCTTGAACCAGGTAAAGCCTTGTGTTGTCTTATGTAGTACAACTGCTGAGAAACATTAAACTTAGTGTAGAATAATTTGCTTTGTTTGTGGTTGTGCAAAGACAGATATGTTATTTTGGGTGGACACAGAGATGCCTGGGTCTTTGGAGGCATTGACCCCATGTCTGGCGCAGCAGTGGTCCATGAAACTGTGAGGAGTGCCGGTCGCCTGCTCAACAACGGTAGCTTCTTCTTATTATTCTTCTTCGGCGGTGTTTTATGGCGGTTGGAATCCATAGTGTTACATTACCGCCAGACTTTATTATTGTTGTTGTTGTTGTTGTTGTTGTTGTTGTGTTACTTTTAATGGCGGTCGGCAGCCAACTGAAAAGGTGCATTTACTGCCACCTACTGTAGTTGTACACCTTCAAAGTATGTGTTTTACGCTATACCGTAAAAAAAGGAGAGAGAGAAAGACAGAGAGAAAATAGAGAGAGAAAAGCAACAACGGTAGCTGTAATTTAAACACCTTTCATTTGTGTCACTTTTATATTTTTTACCTATTTGTTTCTTCATAAAGGATGGAGACCCCGGAGGACTTTGATATTTGCCAGCTGGGATGCGGAGGAGTTTGGTCTCCAGGGGTCTACAGAATGGGCTGAGGTAACAAAGGCGATCGACCACCACAGCATTTCAAACACACCTCGAGAATGTTTTATTTGCTACGTTATTGTCCCCGCAGGGAAATTTGTTTTTGCCATTTCACAGCACAACACAATATACAGATGACAAAACCCAGCAGGCCAGGAAAATATGGTTTACAGTTTGTTCAGTGTATTGATTGTAGCTGTGTGGATGTTTTTGAACCGTGTGAAAGGCCTGTATCATCGTGTTCATGTCCCGTTGATGCGTGTTATAGCTGGAGAGTTTCACGTTGTGACACAAAACTTAAATGCCAACTTTGTCCTATAGGATAATGCCAAACTGCTTCAGGAGAGAGCTGTGGCTTATATCAATGCGGACTCTGCAATAGAAGGCAAGAACAACATTTAAAGTCATGTAATATCATATTCAAACCAACATCTGTGCCTGTATCTTAGGTATGTATACACTGAGGGTTGACTGCACACCGTCTTTGCACACGCTTGTGTATGACATCACAAAGCAGGTGAGGTGAAAAGAGTGAGTTCAATAATACAGATATTATTGTTACCTAAAACGTCATGTCTGTATTGTGTAGATTGGCAGTCCAGAAGAAGGAGAAGAGGGCATGTCTTTATATGACAGCTGGCATAAAAGAGACAACTGGACAAACAACCGTGACGCACCCAGGTTTAAAGTTTATGTTTTGGAAATGTCATTCTCTTTAAAGGCGCTGGGGTTTTCTTACATCTGGATATGGATACGTATGAATATGTTATCTAGTTTTAGATATTTGGGTTTTCCACTAAATGTACATGCCTGGTCATAGAAATTGCATTTGTGGACTTCATTTGAAAATTGACAAATTTAACCGACTTTGGCCAAAATGGGACATTCATTCTCTCTTCCTGTGCCTTAACTTTTATTTTTGTTAGATGTCTTCTCTCCTTATTTTATTTTAAATGATTCTGTTCTCTCTGGTCTTGTTCTGTTGTTTTTACTGTGCAATGGTCTTCATTTTGAAAATTGAAAGAAAAAAAACACATTGTGGAATCTCTATTGGTATAAGAACCATATCTCAGCCTACATAAAGCAAAGTGCAAACTAGCTTTTATTGTATAACTACTGCAGATCTTTCTTTCTAACAGGATCTAACAGACACACAACTTTTACAAGCGGTCTCTATAGATGCTCTGTGAATTAAGTCTTGCTTACTCTCTTTTGTAGGATAAGCAAGCTGGGTTCTGGCAGTGACTTTGAGGCTTACTTCATCCGTCTGGGAATTACTGCAGGTCGGGCCAGATACACCAAAAATAAGGTTTGACGAGGCCATTTGGAAAAGAAAGTTGTTGCTAATCTATAATCTACAGTGTATTTTGTCTAAACCAGCATTGTTCTCTGTCTGTGTCAGAAAACCGAACGCTACAGCAGTTATCCAGTGTACCACAGCGTGTATGAAACCTTTGAGATTGTGGACAAATTCTATGACCCTTCCTTCAGACGGCTCCAAGCAGTGGCTCGTGTCCGAGGAGGGCTGATATTCTCGATTGCTGATTCCCTGGTCCTACCTTTTAATGTCAACGAATACGCCGATTCTCTCAATACGTACGCACTGAGCATCTCACAAATCGCAGAACGACACCCAGAGGAAATGCAGAAGTATAACGTGTCATTTGGTAAGGGTATTTTTTTTCTGTCAGAGAAGACATTTTATGTTTTTACTTCTACGTCGTTTTGTTTTTTTGTTTCAAGATTCACTTTTTTCAGCGGTGGTGAACTTCACAGAAGCAGCCACTGACTTTCATGACCGGTTACAGTCTCTTAACAAAGAAGAGTAAGTACAACATGTTTCATTTTTACATTATTGTCAGTGTAACTATATATTTGCATGCATTAGTCCCTTGCAGGTTCGAATAGTGAATGATCAGCTTATGTACTTAGAACGTGCATTCATAGACCCTTTAGGTTTACCAGGCAGGCCATTTTACAGGCAAGTAGTATTTGTTATATCAAAAAACAACAACTTTAAGACCATGAAATGTTACAATTAAGCATGTTTCTTGTGTTTTAGGCACGTTATTTTCGCTCCAAGTAGCCACAACAAGTATGCAGGCGAGTCTTTCCCTGGAATCTATGATGCATTGTTTGACATTGAAAACGCAGCTGACCCCGAGAAGTCCTGGGAGGAAGTCAAGCGTCAAATCAGCATAGCCTCGTTCACTGTCCACGCGGCCGCCATGACACTCACGTCGCCTGCGTGAAGACAGCGGGAAAAGACTCACTTTGGGGGTTTTGTGTAACATTTTTAAATATGTAAAATAACAGAGGAGAGATTTTAAGGTATTATGACATTTTTATTAAAAGAGCTAGGTGTTAAAAGTCTTTGTAGTAGTTTTTATTTTAATTTTATTTTTTTAAATTTCAAACACAAATTAAGAAATAACGAGAAATGAGCTATCAAATGGACAAATTTGACATAAACTGGACTACACAGGACTTTTATTTTGGACCTTGTGTGCCTTGCTTTCAAAAAGTCTTATTTTCAATTGTACCCATTTTTTTACTCTTTGTCTCGTTTTATTTTTGTTTCATGTTTTTGTTGTCGGTTTTTTTTAATTAATAAAAAAAATAATAAAGTTTGTTTCCGGACATTGGACCAATACAATGAAGGAAATGCCTCACATTAGATTTGGCGCAGCAATTATGTTCCCCCCATCAATTGTAACACAATGAATTGTTTTTGATTGCCCTGTCTCACCCCTCTTTTTAGAGTCAGTGGGTCTGTCAGGCGACTATTGATTTTAATTCTTGATGTTGGGCTATGGTAAAGAGCACCAATATTTCAATATATTACATTAAATCTGCGCTTCAAAAGTCCAGCTAACAAAGCCAAAAGCTTTCTCAGCATCCATACTAATTACTGCTTCGTTTGGCCGTTTTTGTATACGATGCATGTGTAAGGCTCGTCTTAGGTTATGTTGTGTTTTGTCTGATCATTGTGAAGTAAAGTTGTGGGCATTTGTTCCATTCATTTGAACTTACTCAAAGAATCGAACAAATACTCCCAAAGTCACTCAAAATCTAGACGCACTAGAGGAGCAATAAATAACAAATGCTGAAAATTAATAAAATAATAAAGAATTGATAAATATCTGGAGGGAAATTCACCCCAGTGTACAGCAATACACCCTTTTTTCTAATCCACATACAATCTCCAGAATAGACCACTTTTCTTTTAAATAAAGACAGATTCAGAATCACTAAGGCATATAAAGGCATCTACATTAGCTAACACCTGATGGAAGAAAAACGTCATTCCATTTATTATGAGGGAAATTCATTCTCAGCATTTGCCCCACCCTTCAACCAGTGCAGCAGGGGAAACCTGTCTGGTGCAGTGCAGCGCTCAGGGACTCATCTCCAGATCTGGGGCTCGGCTTGGTCAGAATTGTAGCCGGAGGATTGTGCATGTTTTAGGTTGATGCGGGAAACCGGAGGAAACTCTCCTCAGACACGGAGAGAAACATGTCAACCTAACTACTGTCGTCATGATGCAAATGCTGGAACTGTCAGATATCTGGTAGGTCAAAGTGAAGTCATGCTGCCACAAAATGTATGTGCTACATATACAAAGAAATGATAACAATTGTGTCATTTAACAATAATATAGTTTAGTGTCACAATGTAATTAATATACCGGTAAATTGAATACATAGCCCACATGTATATATGAATTCATCCACACTGAATAAAAAAGCAAACACAATGAATTCCGTGCATTACATCGTATACTCTCAGTAGGAATAAATGTCTGACTGAATGTGCTATTAATCACCTTGCTCCCTCTACTGTCTTCCTAGTGCACTGCAAAGGAGGTGACTGAAGTACTATGTAGTTCAATCCCTTTTGTAAACAAAGGAATTGTGCTCAATTAGGATGTTTAGGTGTATTTGCATGCATTTAGTAACAAAGAGTAAAGTTCATATAATAAAGTTTTTCAAATATCTCCAAAAACAGCCACAATGACACACAAATGCAAACCGAGTAATTACCTATTCACCAGCCGGTTAACGAGTAGTGAATTTAAGACATTTACTTTTGTCTGGTGAAAACTAATCGTCCAGCTGGGTCAGTTCTCTGAGACATTCTTCTATGTTCTCCAGCCTATCTTGTGGACACGTTTCCATCGTTCTCGCTAGCAATACCCTCACCTCATTTTGGCCATTCATCTTGTCATTATTGCGGTTGTAAAGCTTGCCACTAAGCAGTTTGTTATTGTCAGGAGAAAATAACCCACACAGGAATCTCAAAAACATGTCATACTGTTTCAGGGGTGAGCTGAACGTCCGGTCTATAGCACACCGTAGCAAATCTGCTACTGATGTGCATTGCTGATTAGAAGCAAAAAAAGTGGACACCTGAACACCTCGTCTATGTTCCAGAATGTTTTTGGACTCCACACAAAACAGGGTGAAGACATACAAGGCAGCCAAGAACTCCTGGAAAAGTAATTGACTTTTAGAAAGATTGTTGATGTTAGAAAATGAACAAAGTAACACACTGTAGAAAGACTTCATACCTGAACAGTTCGATCTATAAAACAGAACGTTCTCTTTCCTGAGGAGGTTGGGTGCTCGGTACATAGGCCAGAAAAGACAGCGATGTCTGTAACATCCAGGCTGTGCTCTTTCATCTGCTCCTCAACAAACACATGAGAGTTCTGCTCCAACATTTTCCAAGCCATTTTCCCCAGGTCTCTCAACATCTGCCTGTCATCACTGGTCCATTTCTAAGTACGAAGATGACAATGTGGGAATTTTAGAAACACAATTGATTACAAGGAAAAATGAAAACCATATGCATCTACTTTGCATGAGCGAGACCCTCACCAGGTTCATTTCAGACTTATCGTAGTAGAACTGCAGTCTCCGGTTGGTTTGGATGACTAAGGTGTTCACATAGAAAGGGGTCAGTTTGGGGGGATATTTCCCGTAATTCTCTTTGTTCTCCAAGTTATGACCAAAGATTTTGGCCACCATCCAGCAGATGAATGGCTGCCGGGTTAGACTGCGTAGTACTGGCAGTTTTTTATAATGAGCCACAATTTTAGCTGCCGTTTCTGCATTTCTGAAGCGCCTGGTCAAGTAGTCGTCTTTCATCTCGTCACTGGAGGATACAAATGAATAAGAGATAAGAATTTCCATTGTAATATTTGACACAGAATTGTCATTACATACTTAAATCCGTGGATTTCAGTGACTGCATCTATAAATTGTGACGGAATCTGTGAGACTGCAGCCTGTCGACCTAAGATCCACACATGAGCATTTGGGAGTAGAGTGCCCCTGATGAGATTTACAATCAAATCATCTATTTTGGCAAGAGTGTGGTTATTCTCTATGATCGGAGAATTCTAAGAAGAAAAAAACAAAAAAATTCAACTATTAAATTCAACAAGCATTAAAAGTTGTACTTAAATAGTAAGAGAAGCCAGCTGCATAAGTTAGTCCTTCAAAGCAGCTGATGCCCACCTTCCAGTCCAGTGTAGTTTGGTAACAGTCAAATGAGTCCATTATGATGAGAAACTTGCAGTCATCATCATCTAGATATGTCTTAGTTTTGCACAAAGAATGATGATATTCTACAACATCCATGATGGACATTTCATTTGAACTGGAAAGATTTCTGTTTCTCAGAATCCACAAAGAACTAAATGGTAGTGTGATCACGTATTGCATATCCTAAAGAAAATAAGAAATAAAATTACAAAAAATATATCGATCCTCATATTATCTAGAGTATTTTGGGTATTTGGATGTGTTAATATTTAAAAAGTCACCTTATTTGCGCGATGTTCTTCCCAGTCATAACAATATTTCCCAACAGACACAGTCATGCCGATGCCTGCGATTCCTGAAGTCAGAACTGTGCGTACAGGCTCCCCATTAGGCTTTTGTATTCTAAACAGATTGTTCAGGCTAACCAAAGTGTCCTCATTTTGAGTTTGGACCTGTGACTGAGAAGGGCCAACACCTTCACAAGCATAATGGACAATCTCCGGTTCAACATAGACATCGTCCAGAAGATTGCGTCTTCCCGGTTGCGGTATCCCCTCAAAGATGTACTCGTATCTTCTAATTATGTCTTGCTTCAGACTAGAACGGATCAGAGCTTGAAGGGGAAAAAGAATAGAACACGTTTAGCTTTCATTTGAGGCTTTTGATTAAAAAAGCAAAAAAAAAATAGATGTGTTTTCTTACCTTTTTTGCAATTAACTCGCAGTTCGTTTGCTTCTTTGTTCTTGGTGATGGTTTCAAGGGTACCTATTGTATTTAGAAGAGCGCGGTCCTGGCCTGATGGTGCGAAACATTAGCAAATGAGTAAATAGTTTATCATTTTTTGATTTGTTCATTTTTGAATTAGCTGCCTTACCAAACATCTCTATAATCCTGTCCACAAAATCGAGTAAATCACCCTCAAACATTTGTTGAAGAGTAAAACCAGACTGACGTTGGTGAAAGTTCAACTTAAACTTGTAAAGCTCTTCTTTGTTAAGATCTGACATAGCTTGCTGAATATTCTGTGGGAGAAAAGACCATTTTTTTCTTTAATCATTTCATTTTCAGAGCCGGGTCACTATGTTTTAAGATAACTCAAACCTTAAACACATGAGCCAGATCCTGTTCAGGGTGCAATCTGCCCGGCTGGCCATGGACATCCATTGGCTGTTCATCGACAAGATCAAATAGCTCTGGTGGTTCGGGTGAGTTTATTACATAGCCTTCCTCATCCTCTTCATCATCTTCAGAAGGCTGCTCTATGTCCGAATCCCTAGTAGAACAAAGTAGTAGTAAAGGACCATTATCAGTAGGGATGGGAAGAGACACGAGAGAACAAGACAAGATTTTGACATCATTCATAACAAACAAATTATGCGGTTTGGTTCACATTTTTGGCATCACAAATTTGTATTTATTTATGTCATTGAACTTATTCTAACTACAGCTTCAGAAAAGGTGTAACTTCAAGCCAAATGTAAACATGTGGAAAAAGACGTGGCAATTTACACTCGCAAGATCTTGTGTCCCATCCCTAATTATAGTTATATCAGATCCTTGCTGGAATCAACAGGACTGTGAGGATGTACACCATTTTGATCATCTAAACTCTGAACAGGTTCACATAAAAAAAAAACAACCACCACCACATAAACATGGTTAATAAAGTCGCTAATATGTGCCATAGACAGATATAGAAAATAGATATTTCTTTGTTGTCTTGCCTCCTCTACCTGGCTTCAATGACGAGAGCTCCAGGCGGTTTGGTCTGTATGGTTGTCAAAGTGTACTCTGTCTCAGGAGAAACTGGACGATTCATCTGCACCCTTCAAAGTCAGAACAAAAGTAGTGCTGAGGAAAACTAAAAACAATAAGGCAAAATGTGACTGACAGGTCTATATTTCTTACCCTATGTCCCGGGCTAGAACAGGAGCAGGGCGATTAAAAACCTCAGACACTTCTTGATCACATTCCTCCTCCTCTTGGTCATCTTCATTCGTCTCTGAAGCAGGAGTGTCCATCATGTCAGAACCGTCACTCTTCATTGATCCATAACTGGAGGGTGGTCTTTGTCGTTTCTTCCTCTCCTCCTCCTCATCCAAATATCTGCACAAAACGGCAAAACTGCAGCGTTTTATCAGATGACATTCCAACACTGTAATAGGCAATGAACAATCGATAGTGAATAGTTGGAATATAAATACATTATAGAAATGAGAAGAGTCAGGATAAGTGGAATTCCCCATTTGGATGTAGACTACAAAATTATGGTTGTATGGCATTTAAATTTCACAAGTAAGAAAACTGTATTTAAAGGCAGGCTATGGCTCATTTCTGCTGATAGTTCGTAATAGCGTTGCAAAAACTATTTACCCGTCCATTTCCGCGTTAGGCTCCATTCTTCCAGTGCCTTCAATAGACGTCTATTCATGAAAAACGATGAATAAATAAATGGCTTCCGGCACGCATTCGCGTAAAATGTGATTTCTCCTCGTTCTTAGCTAAAACTGAAGGCCAAATATGATAAACACTTTTGAACTTTCGGTTTCGGAGCAGAAGTCCAGCCCCCGGATATTACCTTTCAAAATAAAAGTAGCTGTTAAAGGCGGCACTTAAAACATCTCAGCCTTTTAAGGTTTTGAGGGTTAAACATTTAAATTGAATTCAGTTCTGCATTTGTAAAAATTGTATAGGTTAAATTACAAACTCAGGATGTGGATATAAGACTTTTTAATTCACAAACATGAAAATATATTACATAGAAACGTAAAAGTCAAATTGCTTACATTAAAATGTGTAGTGGCATAAAAAGCATGAACAAGTTGACAAATATCTTGCTTGATTAATTCAAAATAATAAAAATATAAATGATCAAAACATTAAGCCCAATTTCAGTTTTTGTTGAAAACTTGGGATACAGGCATGCAATAGAAAAATAGCAGATACCAGCACAGAAATTAAATTTCAATTTAAAGTTCTAGTGATTTGATAAAATATTTTTTTTTTTGTCTTGTGCAGTCTTTGATGGTTTAACACAGATGAAGAGTCAAACTGCATCACATCTTCATCCTGCTCATCATCTGTGGAAAGGAAACATCCAAAAAAATACATGACTATCACATTTGAAACAGACATCCATTACATGCAACATACAGTATATCTACTTTAAATGGTCAACATGTGCTCCCTGATAAAAAACAGCACCAGTGTCATTTACTATTAAACCCATGAAATATATAACTTTCTTTGGAGGGTCTGACATTTGCTTGTTTATATGGCGAGGTTATCATCTTGCCTGGTCAGATCTTCAGGCGATCCACTCAAAATAAAAACATAGAACAGGTTCTTTCCAACAAAAGAACCACCTGCAATGCTAGGTGGGCAGGTTATAAGATATGACTATTCATTCATTTTTTACCGCTTTTCCCATTAGGGGTCACGGGTGACTGGAGCCTATCCCAGTGCCTTTGGGCCTTAGGCGGGGTAACACCCTGGACAGTGGCCAACTCAGGGTTAACACAGAGACATAGACACAGACACACAGACCAACCATTCACTCTCACATTCACACTAGGGCCAATTTACAGTTGCCAATTTACCTAACACATGCATGTCTTTGGACGGTGGGAGGAAGACGGAAAACCCGGAGAGACCACGGTAACACGCCCAGGAATCGAACCAATAATATCCTTCTTGGGAGGCGAGAGCTCTAACCGCTCTAACTGCCAGATAAAGATATGACTAGAGAACCTTTATCTGTCTCACAATGAGGGATTTCCACTGTTATTGCGTACAAGATAAAAAATAACTATTAAAATAGACTTAAATCTATCAATCAAAATAATGATAATGAAAATGTTTCAATTTGAATATCAAATTGCATTTCTGCACTTTGGTGGGTGATTCTAGTTACAAGTGCCTGTTCCTTAAATTTCAACAAATTGTATTGATATAATATTCCGTTTTCAGAGAATCCAATAATGATGTTTAAATAGATATGTTATATATTGTTCCGTAGTATGGTATAGAACTTTTAGGCAAAGCTGCAACATCTCTATGAGACAAGCAGATGGCGGACCCCCACCATATGCACCCTGTGATGTAATCTGAACCATTGTTAGGTTGCGTTCACAGACGAGGGAAAGGGTCTATTAGAACTCTGGGAGAGTCATTTAAAAAAAAAAAAAAAAAATCTAAACTTATGATCTTTGGAATTTATACTGATATATTCAGGTTCAGATATTGACCAAAACCCAGGTCAATAAACCTGCAATCTGACAGTTAAACCAATTACACAATTAGCATTTTGAGGCATCTCAGCGCAAATTTAAACTAGAGGGTTGAATAATGTTGTGTTGTCCCGTGAACACAACCTAATGTGAATCCACAAATCCCAACAACAATTTACACTTACCGAGAGATTTTCCTTATTTACAGGCACACACTCCTAAACATTGTTCATATTTAAGTCAGTTGAAGTCTTATTCCAATGACCTTTTAGCCATCAAAAACATAATGCACTGACTGAAGTGTATCATTGAATCAAATGAACACATACCTTGCGAGCGCTGGCTGTAAGCCCAGGAGACTTTGCAGCCTGAGTGGAAACTTTTGGGGACTTTCGCTGTCCTTTATTTGTCACTAGAGGTGATTTTTGACTTGCCAGCCTGCCAGCCCCTCCAACAGCTGTGCGGACATTTCTTGCAGGGATATTCTCCTGGCCACGACGGCTAGCTGACTGCGCAGGAGACTTAAAATTTTTGCCCGGCGATTTACGACTAGAGCTTCGTAGTTTGCTTAGGCCTTTCTTCAGAATGTCTTTTCTGGGTTCTTTTCTAGGGGTGTTGTCAATTGTAAACATCATTGATTGTCTCCGATCCGCCTACAAAAAAAATTATGCAATTAGCAGGGGAAAAAGGACCTTTTCGGGCAAACATTAAAAATGTAAATATTAATACGCACTGGACTCAGGGCAGTCTGGATGTGAGGGATTGCAGGACCACTAACATTCTTATTTTTGGGAGTGAGGGGGCGAGGGAAACAGCTGGCTCTAATTTTTTTCTTTAAAAATAGGACAACGAAAATAGATTTTAGTTCAATACAGTAAAATACAAAAGATTTACAAATATGCATAGTTGTAAACATTACCTCTGGTGAAGTTGGATGTAGAGTCTGTGTAGATGGAGCCCGCTTGCTGCTTTTTGTGCTCCCGAGAGTGGAGATGACTGCTTTAGGAATGGCTTGGCCTGGCATTAAGGAGAGCCGTGACCGAGATGTTGCTGTATTACCACTCTGACCCATGTAAGAGAGTCTATGAGAGGTCAAAGAGTCCTGTAGCTGCCCAGGCATCACAGACGCACGCCTGATAGTTTCAATGGGGTCACCGGTGCGGAGTTCTTCATCAGTACAAATCAAAGCACCATTGCGAACAGTCTAATGGGAAATTACAGATTTGTTATGAAAACATACGTATTCTATATACACAGTAATAGTAAATCTATTAGTTGATATAAAATTTAAACCAGTGTCAATCTCACATCAAACTCCACTGGATAGCTGCTCTTCAGATGTGGAAGGCAAGCCTTGTTTCTTGCCTGAATCTCAGCAATTCTCATCCAGTCCTCAGGTCCACCTTCTGGTTCATTCTCGGCTCCAACACAGAATGTACTTGTAGCTAAAAAGTAAAAAGGAACAGGCTTGAACATGCTGAAACTTTCAAAATGTATTACATTGTAAAAAGCAAGTTACCCTGTGAATGGATGGTGCTGCGCCTGTATCCTGGGAGGCCGATGAGCTGGTCAGCTTCAGCCGCTTTAGGTGTGGCGAAAAGTTCTGTGGAGATGCCCTGGGCTTTGTGAACATTGGAAAGGTTTGGCTGAGAGCGAGCGGAGGTCAAACTGTAGAACGTTTCATCAGCTTCATTGCAGCCCGGAGTTTTCTACAGACAGAAAACAAAGTTAAATGATGTGTGTTTGTTATAGTAAAAACAACATTTTAGCCTTAAAATCATTGTATGCATACTGCTTAACCATGTGAATTACAAATAATATAGAGATGCTTGTGAATTTCCTCCACCTTTGTCATGGTGATGTTTATAACCTGTGTGGTCCTGCGCCTATTTATGGATGAAGCTGAATTTCTCTTTGCAGAATCCTCAGGTTTAGAGTCTGTAGTGGTCCTGCAGTCATAATGTACATACAGTTAAAATCCATTATCGTATCCTTCACTTTAACATCTAAATACAAAAAGATCAGATGTTTGGTCTGCCTTACCTGTGCCTTTTGCTGATGGGTGTGAAGTAAAGTGTCTCTAGAGACTCAGCTAGGAGTACATGGCGTTTGGCAGCTAGGCGCTCTGAACTACGAACTAGCGGTGTGCTCGATTCACCAGGTGCAGATAATTTTCTGAGATGTAGTAAAGCAAAGCTTACAGTTGTCAACAAAGTATTGAAGTGTGTTTAAAATGGGTACTTTTTCTCCAAATTGCGAAAATACCTTGTGTTGTTCAGTGAATCATCCAGAGAGCTCTGGTCCAGGCTGTCAGAACTCATGCTTCTAAGTTTTGTTCTTGTATTAAAACCATATTTCTCACCAGGAACTTCCAAGTTGGAGGCCTCTAATGCCTTTTGGTCATACTGGAATTTATTTTGTGCTCGGAGAGCCTGGTCAGCAAATCTTAGCTGAAATTAAGCAGATCTTACATAAAATCTTACATCTTACTCATACATACACACACACACACACACACACACACACACACACACGTGACTGTACTTTGAGACAATACCTGTGCTTCCAAACTCGCAACCTTGTTCAGAAGTAATTTTTCGTTGTTTTGGATTTTTTCCAGTTCCATTTGAAGGAGGTTGTTTTCCATAGCAACAGTTTTAACTTCCCGTTCCTGAACCTCGAGGGAATGTTTCAGATTGGCCACCTCTTCTTCACTTTTCTGTAAAAGCTGCTTCTTACTATTGTAGTGATCCACTGCCTTTTCAATCTATTGAAACAGAAATAAATTAGCAAAACACACGTGGACACCCACTTGTCCCAGAACTTTCACTCACTAACCTGAGCTTTATAATGTTCCACAGCAGTGGATTTAGCAGAGAGCTCTTCAAGCAAGTCTTTCTTCACCGCCTCAATGTCTTCCATTTTTTCCTTTTCAATTAGGAGAGAGTCCCGTTTCAGAATTTGCAGCTCCTGTTGCAATTTAGTCTGAAGCTTTGCTGCAGCATCATTTTCTCTTTCTATGGCCTGCTTGGCTTGAGAAAGTCTGTGATTTTCGAAGACCATGACCTCCAGTTGTTTCTCAGCATCAAGTATTCTTGCATCAAGTGCTTCCTTTTCTTTAATAAGAGTGTCTCTTTCCTTTTGGGTATATTCAAGTGTTTCCTCTTTTTGTGTGAGGACTTGGGTATTCATTTCTCTGTGCTTCTTCAGCTCTACATTTAGAGAAACAAGTTCTTGCTTAAGGTTATCAATTTGTTGTGCTGACCCCAGCTGAAGTTTAAGCAACTGTTCCTCTTTGACCACAAGTTTCTGAGAACAATCTTCTAGTTGACCCTTGAAGGACTCTACACATTGTTGAATTTGCTGTTCTTTTACACAAATCTCATTCTCCAACTTACTGATAATGACCTGAGAGTTTAAAACTTTTTGCTGGAGCGACTCTTTCTCTTGAGCACTTTCCATCTCTTGTTCAGAAATAATTTGCAACTGGGTCTGAACAGTCTCTTCAGCTTTACTCAATGCTTTGGCCACATTATCAAGTTGGTCCTTAAGGGTCTGCATCTCCTTTTGGTGTAGGTTTGATTGATGATCAGCCTCATTCTTTATTGTAGCCCTCTGTTCTTCATTAGCGTGTAGTTGTTGCCTAAGAGCAAAACATCTCAACGTCAAATGTTGTCTTGAGTTTTTGAATCGCATCTTTTTCATTTGAAATCTCCATCTCCTTTCTGGCCAGTGTATTCCTCTTTAAAGAGTCAGCTGTTCGGCAGAACTGTTCAGAGACTCTTGCAAATTTTGTACTTGCAAATTGAGTTGTTGGATTTCATTTTCAAGATCCTCTGACCGCTTGAGATTTTCTTCCTTTGTGTGTTCCATCTCTGTAGAAGTCTCCTCCTTGAGATGAAGCAATTCTTCCTCCTTGGTTTGGATATTGGTATGTAGGCTCTTGATCTCATCTTCAAATTGAGACACCTTAGTCTGCAGTCCCTCTACCTGCTGCTGCTTCAAGGCAAAGTCATTTTTCTTTAAAGCCAAATCCTCTTCTGCCTTTGTTAGCTGAGATTTGAGAGACGTTACTTGTTGCTGCAAGTCACTTGATTCCTTTTTCAAGAGTGACAATTGCTCAAAGCTTTGGTTTTCTAATAAGTTAATTTGTTCAATTTTTGTCTTAACTTCAGCTTTAAAAAATGTTTACCATCTCCTCCGAAGAGGACAACTCTTGTTGCAGAAGCCCCTTTTGGTGAGAACTTTCTTCTTCCCGTTTCATCAGTTCAGTCTGCCATGTCTGGGCCTGTTGCTTGGCTTCACTCAGAGATTCACACAAATCTCTGATTTGACTTTTAAGCGCAGCGATTTCCTGATGCAACTGTTCAGACTGTATGTTGCTATCATTTTTAACCTCAATTATTTGCTCATCTTTTTCTTGAATTTCCTCTTTAAGTGTCTCAATTGTCTCTTTACAGAGGGCAATATCCTGATTGAGACCCTCAATTTGCTCACCGTTTTCTTGACATGTTTTAGTGAGGCGCTCTTTTTCCCCTCTGCAGTTCTTCTTCTGCTTGTTTTAGTGATGATTTAAGGTCGTTAACCTGATCTTTTAATGACTGAATGTTATTTTGAAGAACCTCCTCATCTTGTGATTTTTCCAGCAGTAACCGTGAAAACATTTCTTCTTTGACCACAAGTTTCTGAGAACAATCTTCTAGTTGACCCTTGAAGGACTCTACACACTGTTGAATTTGCTGTTCTTTTTACACAAATCTCATTCTCCAACTTACTGATATTGACCTGAGAATTTAAAACTTTTTTGCTGGAGTGACTCTTTCTCTTGAGCACTTTCCATCTCTTGTTCAGAAATAATTTGCAACTGGGTCTGAACAGTCTCTTCAGCTTTACTCAATGCTTTGGCCACATTATCAAGTTGGTCCTTAAGGGTCTGCATCTCCTTTTGGTGTAGGTTTGATTGATGATCAGCCTCATTCTTTATTGTAGCCCTCTGTTCTTCATTAGCGTGTAGTTGTTGCCTAAGAGCAAACATCTCAACGTCAAATGTTGTCTTGAGTTTTTGAATCGCATCTTTTTCATTTGAAATCTCCATCTCCTTTCTGGCCAGTGTATCCTCTTTAAGAGTCAGCTGTTCGGCAGAACTGTTCAGAGACTCTTGCAAATTTTGTACTTGCAAATTGAGATGTTGGATTTCATTTTCAAGATCCTCTGACCGCTTGAGATTTTCTTCCTTTGTGTGTTCCATCTCTGTAGAAGTCTCCTCCTTGAGATGAAGCAATTCTTCCTCCTTTGTTTGGATATTGGTATGTAGGCTCTTGATCTCATCTTCAAATTGAGACACCTTAGTCTGCAGTCCCTCTACCTGCTGCTGCTTCAAGGCAAAGTCATTTTTCTTTAAAGCCAAATCCTCTTCTGCCTTTGTTAGCTGAGATTTGAGAGACGTTACTTGTTGCTGCAAGTCACTTGATTCCTTTTTCAAGAGTGACAATTGCTCAAAGCTTTGGTTTTCTAATAAGTTAATTTGTTCAATTTTTGTCTTAACTTCAGCTTTAAAAATGTTTACCATCTCCTCCGAAGAGGACAACTCTTGTTGCAGAAGCCCCTTTTGGTGAGAACTTTCTTCTTCCCGTTTCATCAGTTCAGTCTGCCATGTCTGGGCCTGTTGCTTGGCTTCACTCAGAGATTCACACAAATCTCTGATTTTGACTTTTAAGCGCAGCGATTTCCTGATGCAACTGTTCAGACTGTATGTTGCTATCATTTTTAACCTCAATTATTTGCTCATCTTTTTTCTTGAATTTCCTCTTTAAGTGTCTCAATTGTCTCTTTACAGAGGGCAATATCCTGATTGAGACCCTCAATTTGCTCACTGTTTTTCTTGACATGTTTTAGTGAGGCGCTCTTTTCCCCTCTGCAGTTCTTCTTCTGCTTGTTTTAGTGATGATTTAAGGTCGTTAACCTGATCTTTTAATGACTGAATGTTATTTTGAAGAACCTCCTCATCTTGTGATTTTTCCAGCAGCAACCGTGAAAACATTTCTTCTTTGGCTAGACGTTCATCTTTGGCTTGTTGATGCATTTCAGTTAATAGCACTACCTTGTCTGTGAGGCTACTTACTTCTTGAGCTTTGTCAGCTAAAAGATTATTGGCAGTATACAGCTTAGTCATAAGTTCGTTAACCCTTTCCTCAGTTTGAAGAAGAAGATCTTCCTTTTGTTGTTTGATTTCTTTGAGTTTTTCCATTTCTTGTGTACATGATGCAACTTGGGCATGTAACCTTGTTGTCTGTTCATGTTTCTGTTGCTCTGCTTCTTCCAGCCGAAGTTTAAGTGTACATATCTCCTTTTGCAGAACTTTTCTCACATCAGTCATCTCCTTTTGGAGATTCTCTACAGCTTCATTCTTAGACTTTATCAATTGATCCATTTGGTTCTGTTGTTGAATTAAAAGTGCCTTTTGGTCAGATATTTCCTGCTCACAGTTTTTCAGTTCTTTTGTCTTGGTCTGAACCTCCACCTGAATTTTGTGAAGAGAATTTGTGGTGTTCTCCAACTCATCTGTTAACATGCAGATTTTGTTGTCCAGTAATTCTTTCTATCAATATCGTAAGGAAAGGTCAATTAGTAAACATTCCACTTAAAATGTATTGAGTGGATAAATTGTGTATTATCCCCCTTACCTCCACTGAAATCCACATATTGTCTCCTTCCTCTTCTTGTGTGGATCTGCTAATTTTATCTTCTAAACAGGATATCTTTCCTTGAAGGATCTCAATTTGTTCTGAAAGAAGTTCCTGTGAATGCAGAATATTGGTGGTTAATTGCCACTTCATCTTGGACCACAGAGTAAAAAACCTTATCCTTACCTTTTGTGCCCTTGCTTCATTAAGCTCTGATTGCAAATTGCTCACAGTGCTTCTCCACTCCACTTCATTAGAGGTTTGAGTCTGTGTCAGCCTGCCAACTTCTGCCTCAAAAATTGCCAACTGAGAGCACACAGTCCTCATCTACAAAAGGAAAGCAAAAAATGCCATTCTTGACTTTTTTTTTTTTTTTTTTCCAAAGAAACATTTTGAACTTTAAAACTCAGAGAAACGGGTTACCTGCGAAGAAAGCGCTCCATTTTCTTCAGCTAATTCATCTACTTTGCGCTCCATCAGGGCAGCATTACCCTTGAGTTCTTTATTCTGCTTTAGTACATCATTAAAGCGTGACTGCAACCTAAAACACACAAAACCGATTGATCTGGCTTAACCATCAGTGTTGCAATAAATCAAATTAAATGTAACCTGTAATTTACAGCCACTGTAAACCATATTGTAAATTAGGTGCAATAACTTACATGTTATTCTTGTTTTCCAGCTCATCAATTTGCTCTCTAGCAATTTGTTCACCAGCACCTCTGTCCTCCTTTAATTTATCCAAACAATACTGCAGTTGATTTATTTGAGATTCTGAAATTATAAACACAGTTAGAATGTGTACAAGCAATATTGTTTTTTAAATGTATACTATAGCCCAGTTGTTTAAGTCAGTGGTTCTCAAACTTTTTCATTTGTGACCACCATAATAACAATCTTTGTCATTCGCAACCTACAAACACACAAAATAGGCTTTCCGCAAATTGATAGAGTAGCCTTATTTCTAATGTTTTATTTTCTGGACATTGGCCTTTAAAAAAAAAAAAATTTGAATTTTTTTTTTTTTCAACCCAATCCATTATAATCTACATTTACCACTGCATTTGAAGGGTGTAAAGCCTTATTTAAGACAATTGCAAAAATAATGTAATTTTCTCTCCATATAATATTGGGACATCATTTTGTGACACTCGAAGTTCAGAATCACTGGTTTAGGTTACCTCTTTGTGCCAAAAGTGTCAGTTTGTTGGAGAGTTCCTTTTCCAACCCATCCCTGTAGTCTCGGTCTTGTATTAATTGCCGTTGCATTTTTCTCATCTGAAATATGGGTGTGTTCATAATGTCTTGTATAGGTGAACAGCTGCAAGTATGAAAATATAAGAATTAGTAGTTATGTAAAGTACAGCTATGGTTTGAAATGTGTCAAAAGCTTGACAATAACCTGGCTGAAGGCGATGCTACATTATGCAAGTCCAAAAACTTTACTTTTTGAGAACGAGCAAAAAGTGGGGACTCATCCTCATCATCATATATAGATGATACAGTGGATACTGAAGCGGTGCCTGATTTATCAAAAATGTCACACGGTACAGTCAAGTCTAAAAGGAAATCAACCGTTAGTCCAACCTGCAAAGATTTGCACAAAATAAAAATTAAGTCTTACAACGTCTGGACAAATAAGCATCAAGTCCCGGCCTCAGAGAGACACTCCCTTCACTCTCTGTCACATATGTTGCAGTTAAGCTTGCTATCTGACCCTTAAAAAAAAAAAAAAATAAAGATTCATAGGAGATGATTTTTATTGTCTTATAACAAATATAAAATTCAACAAACTTGGAAACTAAGCTTACCTCTACATTACAATCAAGGGTCCTCAATGTACAATGGTCATTCATCATGTCATGATAAACAAGCACCAAAAGGACCTAAAATAAAACAAAGTGTACTTGGATAAAAACAAAAATAAGTGTCCAGTTTCTTCTGAAGAAGAAATTTGCTCTTTACCTTTGCAATTTCAGTTGTTACATTGCTGCCATCTTGAATAGCTTTCCATATAATTGGAGTTCCATTTAGTGCATTAAATCTGCAATCTCCTGTGAAAAAAAGTTTGCCCATAATTAAAATGGGGTACAATTTGAACATTAAGTGCATTGTTATAATTGTGATGCACTATACATCTATGGGCAATTTTACAGTTGCTTCACATTAGACTGATACTTCAAACCTTTAAATGTATTAGTTGAGGACTTAAGTTTAACACATTTCTGTTGATAATATCGTATGAATATCATTACACCCACTCCCCACAAAAATCCAGATAGTAATTTGACACCTTGCAGTAGTTGTACATGTACACAACTTTGATTGTGGTAATCAAAACAACTTACTTTCTATAAAGTCTGAAATTATCTTGAAGCGATCATCAACACAATTGTTCAGACAGGGGATGGAAACCTTCTTTCTGTGGAAAAATAACCACTAGCTTGTTAAGTTTTTTGTCTTTCTAGTTACCGATGAACATATGAACACAGCCAAGGTTTACTTACAGTAGACAGACAAGTTTGAGTAAGATCTCCCCATTTTGTAAATCTTCAATATTTTTATGTAACTTTCTTCACCTTCTGGAGGTATTGTAGCTTTAACCTAAACATAACATTGTCGACCTGTTTAAACGATGTTAAATATGAATGTATTGTATTATTGTATTGTCTTACTTACCCAGCTAAGAAGAGCGCTGACGCCCAAATTCATTTCGAGCTCTCTGCATAAAAAGCCTGAAAAACCACTGAAACAAAGAAAGCCTTAATAAACAAACCTACTGATGCATAACTTCACAAACTCTTGGCGTTTGGATCAAGTCAGGATCAGACACCTAACGTCAGCGATACAACTCAATGGTTGCCGAGCTCAGAGCTAGCGTTGAAGTCACTACGCTCGCCTTTTGTCAACATTTGGTAAGAATTAAAAAGGTGGGCAAATTTAGCGAGAGATAATAATGCGCTTTTGTTATCATTGATTATTTTAAAAAAGGACTTACGGAAAACAGCAAAGTTGCAAGCCACCTTTTCGACGTCTTTCTACTGACGTGCACAACAAAACGGCATGTATATATTCAACGTTCACTGTGTGTACGGGAAGCGGCCAGACAAATTCAAAGTTTAACCAACCAATCACATCGCCCTCTTTCGCTACTTCTGAAAATGCGTCACACTGATTGGTCCTGAAGTCGGAACTCAGCCGTGGATGTCATAGGCTGCCTTCACGTGCTATGGCAATTAAGGTAAATAACACGTTTCAATTGTGAAATTGCACATCAATGTTAATTCAATACATGCATGGAATGCCCTCTTATCTCGTAATTTCTACTGGGAAACTGGGAAATAATTGATGCGCGAGTTGCCGAAATGAAATAACCTTTGACCTGTGAATCACAACTGAAATATTTTAAACGTTTTTCCGGCTGTTATTGTAATGATGCATAATTATAGGGAATTCAACATTTCCCTATCTATGGCATCTCTATTTCCACTTAAATAAAATCAAAAGTGTTTAATTGTTTGTTTTTTTCCTCCAGATCTGCGGGATAGTGTCTTGCGTGAGTTTACTTGTTTATTCTGTATCCACGTATATTCGTCCAGATAAAGTGTATTTTTAACATGTTTCATTTTGCTACGACCACGAAAGCATTCGTAATAGCCACTTCACAAATGGAAAGGCATATAATTATTTAATCTCTGTGGTGATGTTTATCTACGGTAAATACGTTGATGTTAATTGTAGACAGAAAAATTAAGTTGAAAGTAAATCATTTACGTTATGGTTTTTGATAAATGGACCCGGATAAACACCCTTTTATATGTCTTAAACTAGGACTAGGTCAAAACAAGGACTAACCAAAAAGAGTAAAATAAAATGTGAAAATAACTTTGAGGCCTCAAACGAGCACAAAAACAAACTAATGTTAATTATATTACAGAAAAAGTATAAATAATGTTGAAAGAGTACTTTTCCACAGCATCTGTTTTAAGTATTTTAATGAACAAAATGACAACCAAAACATACATTTTTGGTGCTATAGTATATTACAAACATCAGATAAGTATTATAGGCCTTATGGCTAAAAATTGTCAAGAACCCATTGCAAGAAAATGCAGGTTGAAACACTGATCACAGAGATCATCCCTTTAAAGGCAACAAGCCACACCATGCTTATTGTTGACATATTGTCATTGTATACCCCTAATATCAGCATTAAGAGAAAGAAACATTTCAACTCAAATAAATAGTTTCAATATTGTGGTATTTTAATCAGTTAGGACTGTTAACACTCAAAACTCACTGCTACAGTGGTTAGTTGAATTTCTCAAATTCTAATTTATGGCAAAACGCTACCAAAAGCGGAGCCGATTTAAAAGCATTTGTCCGTGTAGTTGTCAGCCCAATGAGAATTTAGAAGTTACTTTAATACCATCTGTACAATCTGTCATCCGTTAGTCTCTATATTCAGTTTAGAAAATGTACAAAGAGTACATGTGGCGTCATCCTGAAAGATACACAAACAAGTTTTTCATCATCTCCTAATATGATTGTACCCCAAAATCATCAAATAGTGAAAACTTCCCACATCCTGTTTCACCAAAAAGAGTACAAGAGTAGTCTGGAGAGACTATTTTACAATTTAACAACAATGGTTGAATAATCTGTTGTTTTTTGGCGGTATCATATTATGAATTTACGAGTGTCCTGACCTGGCATATAAAGTGAGATTTCCACATTTTTAATTAATCTATAATATTTAAATGCTATCAAAAATCTTTTGAACAGAAAAATATATATTTTTTTTCCATCTCACTGCTTTATGAACACAGAAAGTCACTGATAAACAAACATGTGGGAATCAATGCCAGAATCCTTAATGTTCTGGGCAAAGTGTTATCATTGAAGTATAAACAAAAGCACAAAGTAAAACTATTGAGGAAAACAGCACACTCTCAAACAGTTCTGGTATTAAAAGTTATTGAAACCTATTAAATAAGCATTTTATCTGCAAATATTACATTATAGCTATCATGATGACATAGCCCCACACCATTATTTATGGTCTTTTTTTGGTGTATCTCACTATGATCTTGTACTATAGTTGGTTGACAACTAAAAGGCATGGAAATCATTGTTTAAGTGACGTAAAAGAGTCAGAACTACACTGAGTATGGTGGATGGACAATGTGTGAATGTGATCAGGGGATGGCAAACTGGACAACCAATTCTTCCTTAGCATCCACTTTGATTTGAGAGATTGCACTGTAAGCGTAAGCGGCAATTTTGGAAACCTGCAAACGAAAAAAATGCATCAGCCATGCTAATTGAGAGACATTAAACAGGAAAAAATATATATTAAAATTATAGTGTGCATTTACCTGCTGAACATCTGAAAATGGCACCAGGTCACTTGCAAGCACTTGGTGTGGTTGAGTGGTCAGGGATGGGAGAGTGAGGGCCTTTTTTGGTGGCAAGTTGCTGCCCAACACAGCCAGTTTTGTGCTGCAGAATAAAATTGTGACCGTCACCAAGGATACATTAAAAAAACAAATTATTGCTGGACATGGCAATGAGTGATCATACCAAACATTGTAAATTAATTGTATTATGAAAATTGTGTTGTTATTATTATATATGTTTTTCTATTTTGAATATAAAGTTTTTTTAAATGATGGTAAATGTTTGTTTTTGTAGTACAGTACCTGTACTGCCGGGCTCTATCCATGTATTCATGTGGCTCCATCATATGCTGATCTGCTGCAGAGACATCAATGATGTTCCTGAAGGAGAAAAACAGCTGCTTTGTTTGTGATCCCATTATAAATACTGTCAGTGCATGAGAGGGTTTCCTACTGTGCGGTCTTGGTGAGGATGGACGTGAGGAGTGCCTGCTCATCTGTGCGTGCTGAAGGGACACTTGGTGTGGTCCAATCAGTCCCATTTGGTTTGCAAACAATATTACTTGGTGGTATCAGATGCTCTTCTTCCTAAAAAATATTTAGAAAAATGACAAAAAAATAACACATCACAACAAATAAGGCTACAAGTAGACTGTCATAGTACACCGTTTTAGAATACGTATGCGAGGTAGGCAATGAGACGAAACAGTTTAAAGTTAATGTGGAGAATTGTTTAGTCAAAACTTTACTCGATGGTTTTAATGGACTGTCGTGATGCTGTGTTAATGGGTGGAGGAGTATCGACTATCTTAAGGTTTGCATTTAGAAGTCATATGCTTAAAAGTGTAACTTATTTGTTGGTATGGACTGTTATGCTATAGCAGTATAGTTGGACATGCTAGCAGCTAGCTTACCTCCTCTGTGGGCTTGTCTTCGCTGCTGTAACAACAACCCATGGCAGCGTCCGAGGGGAACTACAGCACACACAGAAATAACCCGTGTGTGGAGACCCCAGTAAACATGCAACTTGTTTGATACTTAAATTATTTTTAGATTCATGAAAAAGTAATATCTGTCAAAGCAGCTTCTTCTGCTACAAGGAAATCACATGACGGCAAACAAAACCACTTCCGCTTTAGAGAACCTATCACGTGACTCCTCGTAAAGCGCAGGCTATGGATCTATTGTAGGTGTAGATTCTCATCATGAGTTTTTGAATTTTGCGGTATCTTTGAAACCGATACGAATGTGGCAATTTTATCAAATGTGGTTTTAAATCATACATAGAGCAGAAAGAAAACTATGTGTGCATGGCTCTTATTTTCCTGGAAAATCCAGCATGATCTTTGTTTTTTTATACAGATTGAATTGAAGAAGTGTATTCTGCCTCCCAGACACGGGTTATCTTGTGGGCTACTTCCTCTCCTTTAAGTAGTCTCCTTTCATGTCAACATCAGCCCTTTGCTCTCCATGAAAGGGTGGGAATGGGGGACGCCTACATAATTTACCCATTTTTTCCACCCCACGTCTTTGTTTACACCTTTACTGTTGCTCAGTTGCTGTAGGCTGGGGGCCGATCCTTTCAATCCCATTGTTCTGTTTGAAAAAAGAGAGCATGCTTCTCTCCTCCTTTGGCTTTTTTATTTTGCTTGGATTTTCTCATGCTGACAGTGAGCATGCAACTCAACACGGACCACAATCACTCGGTTTGGCCTCGTCGGTCCGGTCTGTGTGCAGACCCATCCCGAGCACCCTTGTTCTGTGTCACGGGATCGGCTACAGACAGATGCGTATACCGAACCTCCTCGGCCATGATTCTCTGAGGGAGGCCCAGCAACAATCAGCGGCATGGATGCCCCTCATTTCCAAGCTCTGTCATCGGGACACCAAGAAGTTTCTTTGCTCCCTCTTCGCCCCCGTGTGTCTCCCAGAACTCAGCGCGCCTGTCAGCCCCTGCCGGAGCCTCTGTGAGGCCGTACGAGATGGTTGTGTGCCTGTTATGAGCGCCTTTGGTTTTCCGTGGCCAGAGATGTTTAACTGCACGCGATTTCCACGTGGAACCGAGCTCTGTATCCCAGCCACCGGGGAGGGGGACACGTGGACAGACGAAGAGCTCAAGACAGAGGAGGCACTAAAAGGTTTGACCAGACTGGACACACAAAGGGTTCACAGCCCAGGGGGCGTCGTAACTTGTCCACTATCCGTCATCAAGGTTTTCATTGGTCACTGATCAAAACCTACTAAAACATGACGGTTAACAACAAGTCAAGATGACACAGCAAAAGCTCACCTAAATGAACTTGTGTAGCTTTTGTTGAAGGTAGGGATGGGTGATAGTGATAGTGGTTGGAGCATCCCACAGTCCGTGGATATTATCAACAGAAATGTGTTAAAACATGTCTTTAAACGTAGTTTAGTGTGAGATTATTATTGTATAATTTAAAAAGTATAACAATATCACCATACACTTATTTGAAAGTTCACAATAACTTTTCAATCAGCTATTCTTTATATATTTAAATTTAAACATACTCAATATTCAAAATAAAATGCACATATTTAAATGTTGATATATTGCCCACCTCTTGAAGGTAGCCGAAAACTGACGTAAGACGAGTTGTTTAATTATTTTTTCAATTTGTTCAGTCAAGATTGCTTACTGTCACAACCTAACAATAACATTATATTTTGTGTATGCAGGAACTGTCATCTGTGATGCCTGTAGTCTTGCAGCAGAAGGAGAAACTGACATCCAGGACAGTTTCTGTCAGAGCCCATATGGTGATTGACAGCAACACTGCAAATATTTATGAATAAAATAATGCAACCTATAGAATCTTTGTCTTTTTCAGCATTTAAGATGCGCCTGGGCAGTGTGTCCACAGTGGGAGGAGATCGCCAGTTGGTGCCTACGCCACGCAGTCGAATCCTGAGATGGGCAGGAGGAGGCGCTGAGAAGGCCGAGGGCATTGGTGGTGCAATGGCTCATAATGCTTTGTGGCTTCATGAAGGTGGCAGCTGCATCTGCCCTGGTTTGGACTCTACAGAGCTGTCAGGCACAAAATTAGGCGACAACCAAGATGGAGTTCAGGTCTCTGAAGGTGAAAGTGCTGCAGTTCAGGGGTGGTATTTGGTTCTGGCTAAAGCAGAAGAGGGCAGGTTGGTCATAACCCGCCTAGTGAGGTGGACCAGAGAGGACAAAGAGCTAAAGAAGTTTATCAGACCTCTCCTTAAACAGAAATGTCCAGAGGAACATTTGTAACCAATGTGGTTATTTAGTTTAGCGGTGTCCAAACTATGGCCTGGGGGCCAAAAGCAGTCCTCAGACCAATTTTTGTTGGCCTTCATGTTTCTTGCTAAATTGGCCCAAACGATGTTAATCAACAATACATTTTCCTGATAATTTTAAAATGAATTTTACCATCCTAACTTCATTGAGATTGTGATACAGACTTAACATTTATGTTCTAAGTTTGAATGACACGTGGTGGCTCAGTTGAACCTGGTAAATGCAACCATTTGAATGATCACTTGATTTCTCACCAGCCCTCTACTTCATTGATGTATCAAAGATCAAAAGTTTGGACACCTGTGATTTTGTTATTTTATTCCAGATTTTCAAAACAAATTGCAATTTGAGGTGGGCAGATAGTTGGTTTGAAAATATGCACACACAAAATAGACAATCAAGTATGTTTTTTATGATCAAATGCAAAAAGAGCTTATTAAATAAAAAAAAAATTAAAACATTTAAAGTGCTTTTTCCTTTCACATTTGAGAGTTAAGTGATATTTTAACACATTTCAGTTCAGTTTACATAATATCATTATCAGGATACTCCCAAAAATATCCAGATATAATCTTTATTAATCAACAATATCACCCACCTCTAATTGCAATACATTATGAAAAGGGTGATGAAAATGTGTCATTAACAATTCAAAACAAAATATATCTTTTGTGTCGGTGAAAGTTACTGGAAGTTAAAAACCACAAATACATTACATTAATACAAAAATTGTAATTCTAATAAGTTCTAATAAGTTTCTAACGTTTCTAAGAGAGTAGTATATCATTTGAAAAAGAAGACAGAATACATTGCCTAAATATACATTAAATTGTATATTTTATGTGGAAATACTTGTATTCATAATGTATGTATTAGAGCAAATAATACATGAATTGTTTTTCTTGTTTGAAATATTGAAAATACTATGTATGCATTCATATATTTTATACCATACTCTTTTATATATCTATTTTTAAAGTGATACAAAAACCACATGTCATTTGTGTATCATTGTGTTTTTCTATCATGACTAAGGAGAAGAAACTGGACACTTATTAAACCTCTCAGACAAACACCTGTTGTTGTGTCTATATCATATGTCTTCCTGTGTCTTACCGGGCTTAATCGACCATTTCATCTGGAAGATCTCTTCAAAAAATATATTTTCCAGCTTGCTAAAAATCTGTACTCTTGGTTTTACTTGTAATTTACATGTTAATTTTGTGGAATTCAAGTTAATACTTAGTCTGAGGATGTTTATCAACATGAGAACCATAAATTATTCATAGCCCCAGGTCTACTAGTCTTTCAAACAAACTCCACTGTCATTCTGGTCTCTTCTCAGATAGTACAACCAACTCTTTGCATTGCCATTCAGTCATTTTAAAGGTAAGTACAATTGATTTGAAAAATGAAGTGTTGATTTAAGTTCATGGTACTACTTGCAAGGTTAGTGGTTACTTGCAGGTTCATGCATTGTATACTTGGCCAATAGAACAGCATACTCAACATTCACCATAGTAACTTACCAAATATAAAGGTATGAATATGCGTTTGAAACTTGTGCTTTGTGGTTTTAGGATGGTGTCTCCAGCCATTGCGTTGGCTTTTCTTCCACTACTACTGACACTAATCATCAGATATCGACACTTCTTTGTGTTGTTTTATCGAGCAGTTTTGGTAAGAATTTGGAAAGACATTTCTACCGGCCTGAGCAGAGAAGAGCGAGCCTATGAATATGTTTTGACGCACGCCACACCTGGAGACCCGGATAGCATTCTTGAGGCCTTTGACACATGGTGTACCAACGTGGAGTTTATCAGCAACATTGGACCAAAGAAAGGTTGGTAAACAATTTAGTATTACTTTCAAAATTGTAAAAAAATAAACACACTTTTACATTATGTGTAGGGAAGATCTTAGACCGTCTTTTGGTAGACCAGAGTCCCCTGACAGTGCTGGAGCTGGGTACACATTGTGGCTACAGCACAGTGCGGATGGCCAGGTTCTTGCCCCTTGGCGGAAGAATTTATAGTGTTGAGATGGATAAGAGAAATGCTGCCATTGCAGAGAAAATTATACGTTTGGCAGGTTTTGATGATGACACAGTAAGTGTCTTTTGTCAAGGACATTTAAATATAACTTTATATTATATTTAATTAATCTTGTTTCGGTGTTTTATGCAAGGTGGAGCTAATTGTGAGTCCTTCTGATGAAGTAATCCCTCGATTGCGGTCCGACTATGGATTGGAAAGACTGGATTTTGTATTCATGGATCATTGGAAGAGAAGTTACCTCACAGACCTACAGGTATATGACCACAAATTGTCAATATACAGTTAAAATGAAAGAATATACAGTTAAAACATGACATTGTTTTAAACTGTTGTTGCTTATTTGTTGCAGATGCTTGAGGGATCTGGACTGTTGGGAAAGGGCTCAATCATTTTGGCTGACAATGTATTATTTCCAGGAGCACCAAAGTTTCTTAGGCACATTCGCAAAAGTGGTTTGTATGAATGGAAAATTCACAGAGCCACGCTAGAATATAGCAAAGGCATCAGGGATGGAATGGCTGAGCTCATCTATCAAGGAATCAAGTAGTTTTTTTGGCAAAAATAATGTTACCTTTTTTTAAATGATTAAGTACAACATGGCAAATAGAAAATGTAGTCTATATTATTGAACGTGTAAGGTGGTCTTTTTCACAGATTGGCATGTATAGCACTCTTGATTCAAGTTCTACACATCAAGATTGTGAACTCTTATGAAATCGTCCCACAATCAGCACAAAAGATCATATGTCACATTGTAGATCTGATAATTTAATTGCTTGTACCCACAAAAAGGCTTCAATAAAACTCAACTGGCTGCATTTGCTCCACTGCTGCCATAAAAAAGTGTGGTGAATAATTTTGCTGAGTATTCCATTGTTCATGCAAGGTCAGCTGTTAAAAGGAGCAATGCCATGTGATCTGCATTACAACAGTTCTGGGAAACAACAGTTGCCTCACACTCTCATTACTAGTCCTCCAAATGTTGTAAAAATATTCAAATATTCAGTACAAATGAGCAGATAATTGTCACTGAAAAGTTAAAGTCTACAGACTTCAGACTACAGACATCCATCAAATCATCCATTGGTCTTGATCTTGATCTGGCCCTTCCATATCCACCTAAAACAGAACAAATACATAATAAGACTTTTGAATAACATAATTATAAAGACATATATCCTATATTTAACTACTAAATCCTTGAGAATCCCTTAGTCACAGTCTTTGAAATAGTTCTGAGAGAACAACTAAGTGACAATGAGTTTGTTTTAGTCAAATTTATATCACATAATTAATCTGAACAATAATCAAAAGACCAAAATAGTTTAGGTGTAGCCTAATTCTTGATCTAGTTTTGTCAGCTTTCAAACCTGTCAAGCTTCAGTGGTTGATAGTTTTTGATGTAGGAAAATATGCTCCTTTGAAAGAAATGTAAAAAAATAAAAAGGACCTCATTTATCTCTCCATCGTCAGGAGATTCATTGTAGTCATTCATTTCATCCATGTCCTGCATGTCCTCTTCATCTTCTGAATCTTCCTCACTATCTTCCTCATCCTCATCGTCCTCTTCTTCTTCATCCTCATAACCTGTCTGGAGTAGTCAAGGAAGGTGCACAATTTTGAACGGGTCTTTTTTTAAATTTTATTTTTTTTACGTTAATTCATTTTGATTGTCTTACATCAAAGATTGGTTTCCCAATTGGCATCAGGTTGTTGTCTTTTTCAGCAATGCTCTGCAACTGGGAAAGATGTTTAAGTTACTACTTAGAACATAACAACTTTGCTGTTACTGAATGCTTCCTGTGGCAAATATTGGTCGGAGAAAACTTTTAAAAACAATTACATTTGTTTTATTTCTCTAGATCAGTGTTTCTCAAACTGAGGTATGGGACTGGTGGTACACACAGGGCCTCTGCAGTTTGAATATTTGTTTTATTTAGAGACAAACCGACTAATGTTTTTGCTCTCCTTTTGGTTAATAATGATTTTATTATTGATCTGTATTTTATGTGTTCTGTGTTCTTAATGCCGAGACAAGTTCCTATGTGGTGAATTTTGTTCATTGACAATGGCAATAAACCCTTTCTGATTCTGATTCTAAAGCTACCTAATGTTTAGACCAGGACTATTCAACTTCATTTTCCTGAGGGCCTGATTTCTCAGGGGTGCCGTGGCCACTGGGCCAGATAGGCTACAAACCAGGTCGGAACAAAGACTAACACAGAATCAAACCAGGTCTAAACCAGGACCAAAGCAGAATTAAGGACTAAGCCAGAAAAAACAGAAAACCAGGTTTAAACTTGTACTAACCCAGAATTAAACCAGAAAAAAGGCCGGATCAGATCGTTTGGCCGGCCTGATCTGGCCCCCGGGCCTTAAGTTGAATAGCCCTGGTTTAGACCATGTTTAGCCCTAATAGCGACCTGATATGGTACTCGGAGAGCCAGATATTGTCCTAGTTGAGAAATGTTTGAGAACCACTGGTCTAGATCACTGTGCACTAGGCTTGTAGTTCTTTAGTCTGTAGATTTTTAAGTGATTGGACAGTTTAGTCTGCCTTTTCATTGATGAAGATGCAGTTTAGTACTTATTTGCACAAAGCAGCTTTTGTGCAAGATCCTATAAAACGCGACTCTTCCCAGCGCAACACCACATTGCGTTTTAGTCGATTAATTGATGCACAGAATATATCTTTTTAGCTGACAAAACATGTCTTCAGTCGACTACAGCCCTACTTCGCATTAGAAGATCATCTCACAACAATGCAGTCATGTAACAACCATATTACAGCATAGTTTTTACCCATGTTTGATGCTGCTGCTCTTGCTGATGCAATTCGGCTTCGTCCATACATGGCCGATCCAAATTAAACCACAAAGATTCGGTTATTCTTGGAAATAATGATGGGAATAGGGTGGACATGCCTGATAGCCTATGAAACCCGAGGGAGCAAGGGATTGAAGCTAGAAAAGAAATAGCAGGGTACCAAGACCCCAAAAACACTAACAGTAAGAGTATTTACATACGTCTATTTTTTAAGTTCGAATATTTATTAAGGGGTTATTCGATCTTTAAGCTGCAAAGTCGTGTCTTCCTCCTCAGCGTTTAAATTCAAAATAACAGATACCGGAAGCACAAATGTCCGTCATTAAATCATTCCGGACAGATTCCCTGCAAAGAAGAAAGGTTCCATGTGCAAGTATGTATACAGTATATATATATGTATATATGTATGTACGTATATACGTATATGTATGTATGTATATATATGAGCATAGCCACTTATTGTAAATCAGTTAAACAATTTTTGCTCTAGCTGAACATTCTGTTAGATTTAACTCTATTTTTAAAAGTTATGCATCTTGTTTTAAATTGCAATTTTCTATTCTCCTGCTGTTGTGTGCTGCAACTCTACAATTTCCCCATTGTGGGACAAAAATTCTCTAAGGAACTGCTGATTAATTTAGCTTTGTAACTATAATCCGGCATATTTACATTTGTTCAATACAGATGTTCATTAATATGCATTGTCCCTATTAAATGAATGAATACATATATATAAAACCTTATTTTATTTTATTTTATTTTATATACTGTACATGCACAATTGGTTCATGGATCATGCATTTGACACGTATAGACCTACAGCATGTCCTAAATACACAGTATATCATCTTTGTCTTATTGCTTGTTTTCTTGCGCAACATGGCATTTTAAATGACTGTTTCATGCACTGTTTCATTGTCTTAGGTCACAATGACTCTATAACATCCTTTATTTTGTGACCCACCTAGACCTTGAGATAACAATTTCCCAGAGTGAGCTGTAATAAAACATTCTCGCTCTCTACACTTACTTGAGAGTCCTCGAATGATGGCAAACTTTGAACTTTGGACACGTGCAGCCTGAAAGTCCAATAATCTACTCACCACCTATTAACTCACAACAACACAACGCATGCAGAGAAAGGAATCAGCCGGCACAAAGGTAATTTCTATTTAAACGTTTCTAACTTAATTTTATACAAATTTTTGGTCAGTTTGCCTGAATTAACTTTGTCTTTGCACATCCAATCAGAATCGTTTCAGCCTTTTTTGTTTTCTGTGTAATGTAATGGATTACTATAGGCTTAAGACAACATTACTTTTACATGCTTCATTGTAATTTGGAATAGTTTTTATATGTTATATGTTTTATTATAATTTAAGTGAGTAGACTGCTTTATTGGTTGTTGTGATACATTTTACTTACTAAATCCTATTATATTGAAGGATATGTCCTTACTTGTATTAACATTATAAAATATGTAATACATTATTTTAGTTAACATACATTTTTATTCAATTTACATCCTTTTGGGGAATTTGTATATTTGTATATATTTATATTATGTAGTACTTATTTTATTTTGGGTACATTCAGTTATCCTGCTATTTACATTGGTTCCCTACGTGAGTTTGTTTTCAGCACAGCGCATTTGATGCACAAGAGAGAGCACATGTTTAAATCTTAGCTGTAACCCACCATACCCACAGCCCAGCAAAATATATAAGGCCTGGCCTAGAGCTTATACACAAAGTAATGTTTACACAAATTCCTCATGGTAAAGTTTGAGACATTTTTGGAATGATTACATTGTGTTATTTATGTGTTTTCATCTGCTTTCTACAGAATCATGTGGTTATCTGTGGCCATGACCCTGTCTCTTTGCAGTGGTGCTTTAGCTCTGGACAAACTCAACATGTGTATGGATGCTAAACACCACAAAACTAAACCTGGGCCCGAAGGAGATCTGTACTTGCAGGTATATTTCTATACCTATGTATATGTGTATATAATTAATGATGGGGTTAATGTGATAAGTTATTACATGACAACTGTTTTCTAGTGCAAACCATGGCGTGATAATGCTTGTTGCACCGCTAACACCAGCTCTGAGGCTCATGACGACAACTCCTACCTGTATAACTTTAACTGGAACCACTGTGGGGCTATGAGTGAGCCCAGTGCAAAAGACACTTCATCCAGGACACTTGCTTCTATGAGTGCTCTCCTCACTTGGGGCCGTGGATAGAGGAAGTATGTCATCATGGTTTTTGTGCATGCTGTTGTTGAACCCTAGATGGCAGTATTAGGCCTTGAGATGTGAGGCGCAATCTTCTTTGATAAGAGGTTGCCTTCACACTCTCGAAATGACTCTTGTTTTTGGAGGAAATATCCAAACTCTGGGATCCACAAACTTGCGACATTAATCTTATAGCGTTAGTATTAAGTTTTAACTGACAAAGTTTAGTGTGAAAAAACAAAACAAAAAACAACTTTTGTTTATTTATTATTATACTGTGCATAATCTGTTTCTGTACCCTTTGTTGCAACAGTGGAATTTCCCCATTGAGGGACAAATAAAGATGATCTTATCTTATCTTACTCATGCTGACAGAGAAGATTTTGAACTTAATTCTACACATTATTTCATGTGGATAGGCCCAGTAATTACATATAAATTAACATAAATTACAGGTCAATTTCTACCATATAATTCTGACCTGTCCTCAAGCTCAATTTGAAACTATAGGGATACTAGAAAGTTTTAAGTCACGTGAACGCAACCTATTTTGAGGTGGTGCTGTGCAAAACATTTAACTTTTTTTCTTTCTTTTGTGTGTGTCTGTTTATAGGCAAACCAGAGTTGGCGTAAGGAACGCATTGTGAATGTGCCACTGTGTTTAGATGACTGCAAAAATTGGTGGGAGGACTGCAAAAATGATATGACTTGCAAGACTAATTGGCACAAGGGCTGGGACTGGAGCTCAGGTAATTATGATTAGACTGTATTTAAAACATAGAGACTTAACTAACAAGAGTATTTGCATTTTACCATCTCACACAGGCATCAATAAATGCCCAAGAGACACACAGTGCAGAAAGTGGACCGATGTCTACCCAACTCCAAAGGACATGTGTGAACAGATCTGGTCCAACTCTTACCTTTACACTACGCTCTCCAATGAATCAGGCCGCTGCATGCAGATGTGGTTCACTGGGAAAAATCCAAATGAAAAAGTGGCTGAGTACTACCTCCTTAATGGTTTTGGCCGAGAGTGCAGCTTTGCCTTCACAGTTTTTCTTATGCTATGTCTGACACTTCTTCTTTGAGTTATGTAATCACACGCTTGATATGACAACAAACTTGACATATATTTGATACTGATTCTGCAGTCTGTTTTACTAATCAATGCTGTATGCTGTTACTTTCTTAATCTTCTTGACAGTTTAAATCAATGTAATAAGGTTAAACAATTGAAATTAAATTAAATGTCTACACATTTGTATTGGAGTTTGTATGTGATGAGGCTATTTCATACCAGAGCCCAGCATTTTCAGCTTCCTGGATCTAGTAGTGGTTAGAGAGCTCCACTGGAAGCCTAATTATGGGATTCCTCTCTTCTGTGAGTGCCTATTTGCAGTGCTGGAAAGAAAGAGAAACGAAGGAAGTTTTCAAATGCATTAACTCAGTTTATGGCAAATATGTTCACACATGTTTACAATTAGGCTATGTTTCATATGATTAAAATCACTTGGGCAAAGTAGTGTCCCAAATACAATCAGTACCAAAGATACCTCGAAAATGTTTTGTCGCATCTGCACAAAAGTGTGGAACCTCATTTTGCAAAAACATCACACACAATTTTAAATACAGAAAGTAGGCATCCGAAGGATTTCAGCAATTCTACCTGTAATTTTTTTTTTGCCACTGTGAATATATTAAAATTACAAACAACAAATTAGCCTAATATTCATGTATTCACCCTATTTGGAACAGGAACTAGCCTCTATTGTTTCTCATTAGACATTCCATGTATTGTATGCAATGTGATATAAAGGTTAAAACCTCTGATTTGAAAGATCTCACACTGCTTCATGCTTTTACTTTGACTTACGATGTTACTGACAGATTTGTAGTTACACACAGAGTGATGCCATAGCCAAAAATAACTTTGGGATGGCTGCTGTCCGTGTGGCTATAAATACTTCGCTTTTCTAAGATCATTGGCACACCCCTCCTAGACTATTGCCATCTCATGCTTTGTCTAGTCTAGCTGTGTTTGTTCATTTTGGGAAAAGAGAACAATGACCTTATGAAACATGATTAAAGCTACGTTTCCCCCAAAAAACCTGTATAACACATTTTTGTTAGCCTCCTGCCTACCACTACTACTTCTACTACGACTAGGGGAATTATACAACAAAATTGAACTATGGAATAAGACTATTGCCAATGAGTTTGTTTTATATAAACAAAACAAAAACAAAAACATTGATTCAATCTATTCGACCATATATGTAATATCAAAAATCACACAAAATAATCCTACAATATAATATCATTTTCCCGAGTGCAGCTGCTTTTACTTTGTAGGATGAAAGCGGAAGTGCTTGGCCTCGCGGGCACGGCTCACATCTCTTGACGAGGTGCGATCATGAGTCCGGTGAGAATTTAGGCTGATTTCCGTGGGACAGGGAACCCCGGAGGGTGGGCGGACTTTTCAGGAACCCAGGACAGGGCACAAACAGCGCAGCTTTATAAAATATCACTAGAGGCCAAAGTTTGTAACTACGACACTTTTTTCTAACTTTATCTCCCCTTCGGACACTTTTCCGCTTGTGTTTTTTCCTTACGACAGCGGAGGAGGAAAAGGCTTGGGAGAATTTAGGAGAAATCGGGAGCAACTTGAGTCGGAGCCTGGGCTGAAGGGCTGTGGCCATGGCTGGGAGCGGAGGAGTCGGTGGGCTTTCTCCGATGGGCCCTGCGCCGCCGATGTGGTATCACCGGGACTTGAGCCGCGCCGCAGCCGAGGAGCTGCTGGCCCGCGCCGGGAGAGACGGCAGTTTCCTGGTGCGGGACAGTGAGAGCGTCAGCGGGGCTTACGCCTTGTGTGTACTGTAAGTAACTTTGGCATTCAAAACACTTCAGGGGTCGGACTTGAGTTTCCGGGGGATACGTTTTTTGCCTCGACGATCCCAAACAGTTTGAATATGCCTTTGCCCAAATGTGTGTTCCTTCATTTGATCTGGACAAAATAAGACTGGGGCCGTGTCTGTGGTCGTCTTCTGCCTTGTTTTACTGTACTGAAAAAAAAAACAGGCACTGAGGCAGTCTTTAAAGTAAGATGATTTAGTTTAAAATACACTTTTACGTGTAATAATGTGGTTTATCACAGCCACTGTAATACCAAAAGCCTTGGCCCTAATCGAATTGGTTTCTAAATTGTGGTCGACTCATGAGCCCTTTTCAGAAAGTAAACATACTAATAATGAATAGTCACCAACTAACATAAAGTTGTCCCATAGGCAATTGTATTCTTTATATTCAGCAAAAAAAACAAAACAATTACTACCTATTTAAACAATCAGTTATGTGGTTTAAAGGTCCACTGTGTAACTTTTCTTGTTGAGGCATCTACCTGTTTGTTGGTGATGATGACTGATACCAGGCCAAGTTACATGCCAGATCTGTGTAGAGCCGACCCTGTTCAAAGTAAGAATCCAAATGAATTTCAGTGTATTTCTTATTAAAAACAACTGTAATTGAATGAGTGCAACGTGCAAAAGCCATAGTCTGGAACAATCTAGACCATCTCCACCACAGGAAGATTATGCACCTTTTAAGTGTGATGAATCTGTTCTCTACATGCTCCACAAACAAATCAAATGACAAATCGAGTAGTGTGTCGCTCCCCTCGTACACAGGCAACACACTTTGCAGTTGCAGGCTAGAGTAGGTTGTGTGATTCAGCACTCTGACATTGACTCGACCTACATCCCCTATCTGTCAGCTGAGCCTGCGCCAAGTTCAGTGCGTTTGTGTTTACTCTGCGTTAAAGTGGGCTCACAGACTTGATCCGAGCACCTTCAGTGTTGTGTAAATGGTAAAGTAAAGTAAAGTAGAGTTTTACGTTATGACACTATACATTTCCACACGTCACTGTGTCATCACATCCCCCACATCTACTTCCTGTGCCCTTTAACCTTTCACATCAGATCAACTGTGTTTTCAAAGGCTAAATAAAATGATTTCAGGGCTAGCACAATATTGTATTAATTATGCATTTACAATACACCGTAATTGACTTATTTGTTTGTTTTTTGTGTGTGTTTTTTGTTTGCACTTTTCATGATTTGGGTTTAGTTAAAGTTTTGTACGAGTTACAATTTAGCCTCTGATCTTTCATTCACATGCCTGCTATAGCTAGAAGAAGATACATATTTGTATTTCTTTATTTGCATTAGGGGTACATTAATCAACTTGTCAGCAAACAGCTTTGACATAAATATGCTGGAAGTGGCACAATAGCTAAATTTAATCTGTTTTAGAAAAATTAAACAACAGATGCATATCTTGACAGCGGATTTGTGAAAACAGGGGCTATTTTTCAGTAAAAACAACATTCAAGAAGTTAAAGGAGCTCCCCAAAAAGCACAAAATCTTGATTAGGGCTGCGACTAACTGTCATTTTGCTAAACGTTTCGTATTTATTGATTCATTTATTAGTTGTTTAGAAAGCAAAAGTCACCTTATTTGATTAAATTTGATTAAATTTGGCCCAGATGAAGCTGAAGTGAAGCCGTTTGAGGATCCTGGTGTTTTCATCAAATATTTTCCACATTCATTTCATGCAATTGCGGCTCAATTTGAGTCATAAAACTTCTTTTCTCAGCTCATGGCATGTTTTAAACCTATAGACCAGTTAATGATTATTATTCTATTATTAAATTAGTTCATAAATATTTAATATCGATTAGTTGCAGCACTTGGGAATCATGAAAATGAATCTTGAAACGGTTCTGCAAACTAATTTATTCATCTTATCAGAAGGAAATATCGATACAGTGGATATTCCTAAGGTACATTTTCAGAAAGTTACAAATAGGTTTTCATTTGCATGTAAAACTTGAACTAAACTGAACGCATTTGACCTGTATTTTGAATTAATATTTTGTATTTATCTTATTTGTGTAAGAAAGCATCCAGATTTTTTATTTTTACCGTGAGAATCTTTGTTGTTGGGGGGCTGTCTGTCTCAGGGGTATTGAATTTTCTTGTCAGGTTTGTATCGAACCGGCGCGTCTTTACATGTCAGATGGTTGGAGTTTGAAATAAGACTCTTAAACATTCCTCTAAAGAAGACCTTTTTTATATTATAGCTTATATTACAATAGATTCTTCAACATTGTAGTCGTATAACTGCATGCATCTGGTCTTGATTAGGCGTAACAGTACATTTTTATTTCTATTTTTGAATCTACAGTGTTTCCATGCCTCATCCCCACAATGCACATTTATAAAACACCCTTGAGATATAGTACACTGAGAAAAAAAAGCACAAGGATAATTCAAAATTTGCCATCATCTTGACAGATCACTTTTATAATTTGAAAAAGATTTAAGGCTTGAGTAAAAATGTATATAATTGTTCCCATGTATCCAGATTGTCTTAGCGAATCTTTGCGAAGCTGATGCTTTTTCCAATATTTTGTGTACACGAGCCATGATGCATGGACTCTTAGTGTCAGTCTGTTTTTTCAGTATTACTGTTTTGGTTAAAGTGCAACGTGATTTAAAAAAAAAAAGCATATTGTTAACACTTTTTAACACTTATTCCTGCTTTAGCATGAACATGATGAGTTATATTATGAACAAAGACCTAATTAATAGTGAATACATTGTTTATTAAGATTGATTCAGGCTTATTAACTACAACTAATACTCGAACGAACCCTAATTCCTAACGCTAACCTTAATTAAGTAGTTACTATGTCTGAATCATGCGTAAAAAACTATATGTTCATTATGAATTACGTTTTGTTCATGCTTTGTTAAGGCAAATGAATGTGTAGTTATTATAAAGTGGCATTAAAATATTCTCTGGCATAACAGTATGGTAAAACATCTAAATAAAAAAAGAACTTAAAGGTAAAATGTCTACATTGTGTTGTTAATGGCGGCAACATAAATGCCTAAGCGCTTAGTAAACAACAGCTTGGGGATTTACTAATTAGGTAAACTTCAACGAGAAAGTATACTTGATTCATATATGTATTTTGATATAAACATGCATGCATTGTAGATTTGTCTTCAATTATTTTCAGTTATATTGTATTACTAGCAAAAGTTTCATCTTCAGTCAGATCAGTTAAAGAAATACTACAAACTGGTTCTGACATTTGTTTCTAGGAAAGCCAACCAGTTTTGGAGGATTTGAACATGCCTGTCTGTTTGTTCTATCATAAACCTTTCCGATGCATGTGCCTGTTATAGTTTAGCTGCTCCTGAAACAATAGTATTTACCTCACGGCCCTGTGGAGAATCTCCTCTCGGAGCCAACAGGAAGACACACTTCAGCACCGTTGCGACTTGTATTTTCCTCCCAAAAACAACAGCCATATCACTGTTGGGGACTAAACTAAAATCCTGTGTCCAAAGATACATGCATTAACCACGTTTAAGCACTGCATTTTGTTAAAGGTGCACTATGTAACTTTTCTGTGTTTGCCACCTGCTTTACTCCATTGTAGAGGTTATGGCTTTGCCTGGAATGTTCCACATTGGCATAGGGCTGGGCAATTATTGATTAAAAAAAAAAAAAAATCAAAAGCATGTGGTGTGGAGTAGGGAATGTTCCACATTGGCATAGGGCTGGGCAATTATTGATTAAAAAAAAAAAAAAATCAAAAGCATGTGGTGTGGAGTAGGGGTGGGTGATGTTGATAAACAATATTGATAAAAGTGAATGGATAATTTCATTTACTCTCTTGTCTTGATTGTGGTTCAAGTTTGGCACAAAAAGAATTTCCTAGTGAATGTTATTTTTTTTAACTAAAGACGATATACTATCATCTAATTTTGCTTATCTCCAAAACAGCAGTTGTATTATCCATTACATGCCCCACCTCTAGTTTGGAGTAGAGTTCTAACTTTGGAGGAGGAAATGTGTGTCAGCAAATATCAATGATTAAAAGTCTTTATTGTTTTTATTCAGAAAATTAATACTGAACGACATTGATTGATCAATGAAATTGCGATACATTTTATCATCATATCTTCCTGTCCTAGGAATTAAACTTGTCCATCTCCATAGAGACAAATAACGTAACCAGGTCAAGTTACAGCCAGGTCAGGTCTATGGAGAGGCGACTCTGCACACAGTAAAAATGCATGTTCTTCCAGGCCTTGTTTTAACGATAAAACATCGGTGATTAAATGTATTCAATGAAATAAGCTAAATGCCATGGTGTGGAACATTCCCAGCATCATCTCCATGGAGACAATGTTGCTAAGCCAGATACATCATGTTTACATAATTGAACCATGTCAAAGGATTTACCGGTATTATTATTTGAATTACAAGCTGTTGCTGATATTTAATGTAATTGTTCCACTTGTTTTGCTGCTTTTTTGTCTGTTGACATTATGTAGAAAAGAAAACACCTGCAGTGTGTCACTCAGATCAATAAACAAGTGTCAAATTGACATGGAATTCTACTTTAGACTTAGCAGGACCCAGTGTATTTCATGTTTCCCTGATAATGACCTGGAAAGACCGGAAAACCAGCTGAGCTCTGTGACGGTGAAGAAGTCCTGACATGGATTTATTCTTTCCTGGGTATTTGTATGTGTTTGGTTCCATGGCGCTGAGCAGGGCGTGGGGCAGAGTTTTATGAGTTAACTCTCACTAACATTACCACAATGGGGGCTAGTGTTGCACATGCACAAACGGAGCTCAACATTTGATTGGTAATCGTGTGTCCGGTCCACTGGGCAGACAGAAGAGTAGACATAAAAATCATTGAAGTGGGGGCTGCGGGCGTGTTATGGTCATCCAATCTCACTGTTGAAGTATTGATCTTTAGCTGATTTAAAAGTTTGGTGTAGTCAGTGTATAATAGAGCGCAGACACAATTGTTGCTACGCCAGAACTATTGCCGTTTAACAATAGTATTATCTTTGTCATGTTATGGTGTGCTACAGTAAGAATAAAGGGCAACAGCTTGTATGCTATGATGGACAGCGACAGGTTTGGGTTTTCCACACCATTTAAGCCCCCCCCCTTCACCATTCAGGGTCTTGTATGTATCATCAAAGACAATGGAAGTCCTATTGAATTTTTGTTGTCATTTTTTTCGTCCTGAAAGTATATTTTCCATTCCGAAAAATTTGTTGTATTAAATGTTTAAAAGCTTTCCCTTGGCTAATCAGTTATGTGCAAGTAATGAGCACAATTCATTTTATTTTATTTAAATATGTTTCTGAAACTTCATAAACCACTACTACATAGCCTCCGTCGCGCCTTTTTTTCTTTGTTGAGAAATTTACTTCCAGAACCATGGCGACCAAGTTTGTGGAACCGTTGAGCTCCATAAACAATTATAACGTAATTATTCAAACCTCAACTTCTCAAAAGTTCTCAGACTACAAAAAAATCAGAACTTCCTTCACCAATGCAAATAATATGTTCACATGATGAAATATATTTTGTTCATTGACAATGGCAATAAATATATCCTGATCCTGATCCTGATCCTGATATAAATCAATATAAATCCTAATTCCTTCCTGATTGACTTGTTTCTCTCCAGGTTTCAGAAGCACGTCCATACGTACAGAATCCTCCCAGATGAAGAGGGCTTTCTAGCCGTCCAGGTACAGACTTAAGCTGGGTGTATCCTGCGGGGGAGAAAATGGTAGACTTGAGTAGTGTTGCACAGGCAGTGGGCAGAGACGTTTTTGTTGGATCAGATCGCTAAACACTCTTGTACATGTGTGGGACAACAGCAGCCTCTTTGTGTCTCATGCCCAACAGCTGTGAGGTTTGTCGCCACCACCACACAATCTCCAACACTGTGCTATCGTCTACTATTTGAAGACTTGGCTGAAGACTTTTTTCTGTGGCACATGCTGCAAATTATAGACCATCTAACTGCCAGATAAAACACTAAACCCAAATGATTTACAATCGTCTTTTTTGTTTTTTGTTTTTTATCTCTGTGGCAATGTGGGTAGCACTCTCTGACCTAAACCACAGGTTGTACATAAATGCATCCACCTATAAGCAGTTAGAGTATTCCAGTTAAAATGCTCTCCAATAGGCCATAATCACAGTGGATTCAGTGTTCACAAGTGAATTTCTCATCAGTTTATTCAGACTTGTATTTTGATTGTTTCATGTATAGATAAATTTGTAAAGTTTTTAGGGGCAGGACAATACAGGTATTAGACATATAGTGACACATATTGGGTTCTAAATTATTAAGGAGCCACTTGACAATTTGCAGATTGTCATTGACACATTTTTATTTTTGCAAACGTGAACTGTCACTATGAAGAGGCGGGGAATTATTAGTTCTGCAGTTTTGAACAGGAAGTCAATGAACCTGTTTTAATTACAGAGCGATTTTAGATCAATATTACAATGATACAATGAACAATTTGTAAAATAATAATCTACTTATGCTATAGTTTACTAGTACCTGACAAAAAAGCATAATATGTCTCTTTTAAGTTCTATGTTCACCATTATATTCTGTATATCTATGAAGACGGACTGCTCTAAATAATGTTAATTCATGAATGTGCCTTTCTCAGACGTCTCAGGGTGTGCAGCCGAAACGGTTCAAGACATTAACAGAATTGGTGTCATTATACCTCCAACCAAGCCAGGGTTTGGTGACCACTTTGCTGTACACAGTGGACAGAGAGGAAACTGCTGTGAGCGACGACAGGGACTATTCAGGTACACAACGCGACTAAACTTTTCTTTGTCTGGTTTATAAAACACATGAATCACTGGATATACGTTTTGTAGATGGTGAAGATGAAAAACCACCACTCCCTCCGCGATCCGCCTCGACCTCCACGCCCCCTGGAACAGACTCGCCCACTGAAAGGTACGGATAGCGATCGTATTACCGCAGTTGATCTTTATTATTTTCAGCCGTTCTTTGAAACGACTAAGCAAGCTAAGCAGGAGAGCTGTCCTTTTTATAGACCAAGATATTTGAATGAGCATGGATGTTGCTCCACGGCTGCCTGGTGCACCTTTTGACTGTGTGAAAGGAAAACCACATCCTGTTGAAAGCCATGTTGCAAACAGATGATGCTAGACGCGAAACAGAGAGTTCCCTGACCTCACCTTTATTTTTTTTCTATTTTTTTATATAAGAGTTGTGCATTTTCTGTTTCAGTCAGAGATTTTTATGACTGTGCCCAAATATGTTTTAATCATGTTTTATACAAATAATGTGGCTGAAATCGAAGTTATTAAAGAAAGGCACAAACTTAATTGATTCTAACAACGCTGCACATTAAATTAATGCGTTATAAGTTTGTGTTGGATGTGGATTTGTTGGTCTTTAGATAAAAATCTGGTCAGGGCAGCAGCATGTGGGGGATGGGGAAGTTGTGCTGGTAAACTCTGTCTGTCTGGGCTATGTTTGTGCCGGTGGGTGGTAACTTACAAGCTCGAGTCAGCTCCTTGGATTAGAGGAAGTGTTTGATTCTGAAAACCCTGACTGCACACATTTACAAAGATATGTGAACATTATTTCTAGGCAAGGAAACCATAAGGCCGTTATTAGAAACAAAAGGTGAATAAACCAAACCTGCCTTGATGCTTCAAAGTAGACTCATTTGGTGGTAGTAGTTTACTATATATTCTAACCTATGTGTAAATCTATCTCTTTTGAATTTTAGCACGCCAGCAGCTAACGGCCTGAGCACCATTTCCCACGAGTACCTCAAAGGCAGCTACGCTCTGGACCTGGAGGCAGTTAAACAAGGAGCCTGCTCGCTCCCTCACCTCAACAAGACGCTAGTGGCTTCATGTAAACGTCTCAATGGGTACGGAAAAAAGAGGCAGAGTTTGCATACTGCAAGTTAAATGTACAATCTATCAGGAATACAAAGTTTTACTGATTTAGTCCTGCTTTTATGCTCTTCATGGAGTGAGCTAGTGTGCGTACAGTGAACTCACAATAATAGTTTAATTACATTGAAATGACAGAAAACACAGGTCTTATTGCCTCTTGACAAATGGTGAAAATGGTGAATCCTTGGGTAAAATGTGTTCAAATCTTTAGCTGGTTGGCTTAATTATGATAAAAGATTTGTCCCAAACAGCACCAACGGTTTGGATAACAAAAGGTATAACCGTTTTTTTTAAATTAAATGATTACTTCAAATAAAAAGCATTAATATGTTAAAGGAATCTTTTAATTTAGTGCCTTAATTAAGGCATACTGTATATATTAGAATTTTCAAGGGGAATAAACTCCAACACTTAATATAGGAATAATGGGAAAATATATATACTTCTCAATGAAAGACAACAAAATCACATGTTTTGAAAGAAATCTGTTGGAAAAACATATCACCTTGTCAAAGTGCTCACTATTCACAGGGAATTACTGGAGAAACTGTGAACCGCCATTAGCATGTGTTTGTGGACTGTCCTGAGATTAACAAACCACTGCAGACTATTTTTGTCATTGCCATCTCATTTGGTGTACTATGTATCTGGGCCTCAAAACTTGCCTTGGACACAATAAATGGATACCTTTTTAGACCATACTTTTGGCGACAGAATGGATCCAAAATACAACTGACTTTGAAGAAAAAAACAAACATTAATTACATTCAGACTTGAAAATACGTTGGAGAATATCATGCTGTCATTTTTATTTCATTTGATTTCACTGAATGTTTTAACGTTATTTACTTACTCTATTTGTCATGTTCTGTGTTTATATATTTATGTTGTTTTGGCACAGTCACTTCTGATGCACATTTAAGCATGTACAATAAAAATATCTTTCCTGAACAGGGAGGTGGACAAGGTGTTGTCTGGGCTGGAGATCTTGTCTAAAGTCTTTGACCAGCAAAGTGCCTTCATGGTGTCAAAGATGATTCAACAGGTAATTTTGTTTTGTTTTGAAATACGGGTACATTAAATAGTTGTATCAGAAACAAATCATTTAAAACAGAATTGGTGACATAATGCTCCTAAGTAACCAGTTGGCAGGTTATTAATCCTCTTTAAAGCATAGGCCTCTTGTGTGTGCCTCAGCCAATCAGAACAGTCAGTTTTATGAAATAATACGCATGAGAAAGTAAATCTTAGTACACACTCGACATGACTATATGGAGCCAACCATCTAAAGCCTAGGAAAGCCAGCGCAAGTATGCATATTGCTTAAATTAACTAGTAAAATGTTCAGATCGACACTTTGACATATAGTAGATATAGGGATTTAAGTGAATATCGTCTGTGTCTTAACAGTCTGTAAATCAGGGTGGTGACCAGGAGTTGGAGAACCTTGTGACCAAGCTGGCCATTCTCAAAGACCTGCTTTCCTCAATAGAGAAGAAGGTAAGCATTTTTGGATTATAGGGACAAGTAGAAATAGCTGGTTTATTATTTTTAGGGTTGAAAGTACAAATAACTCCTTTAGTGAAATTTCTTAACAGCGCAACAATGTTGTTTGACTTAATTGTGTAACACTTAGTCCGATTAGGTTCATTAGGTCTTCTGATAATTATATACTATGAACAGACCTGTTTTGATCATACCTTGACAGGTTCTGCCAGAATCTGTTTAAATGAGCTAACCAGATATGTCATAAAAAAAACAGTTGACACTTCTGAGAAAGGCTACAGAGTGCAACTGAACTGAACTCAGCTATAATGTGTAACACTATTTTCATAATCATGCCCTAGCTTTCCTGCGCTAATGTAACAGTAATGTTAGAAGAGCTGCTGAGGAAGGAAATAGCCACAGCACAATCAACCTAGAGACAATATCTAGCCTTATTGTATGTTGTCACTCTGCCACAAGTTTGCTGCTGCTGTAGATCCTCCAGGAAATAGGAAGCGGTTTCCTTGTTGACACCAACAATGGGAGTGAAAACAATGCAGTTTCAGTGTGTCTTTGTGTTTGTAACTCTGACCCCAACTCTGTAATGCATTTTAATTCATGTTTATTATTTTGATTTTTCTCCACAAGGCTCTCAAAGCTCTCCAGGACATGAGCTTGGCCTCTCCGGGCTCCCCTCCTCCACCCTCCATGCGTAACAGTAAATCCATCCCAGTGCAAGCCTTTGAGGTATAGAACACACTCGCACAGAAACACATGATATCTCTTCTGCTTTTTCATGTCATGTTTGTGTTTTGGTGGCCTTGTCAATGCCCTTGGCCTTGCCACACAGAAGAAATATACTTTTTTTTGTACAGATATAAAGTCAAATGTTTTATATTCTTTAATCTATGCTGTTATTTTTTTTATAGCTTTGGTAGTTTAGTCATAGCATGTTGAATATTCCTGAAATACAACAGATAATTAAAGCAAACGGTGGAAGGCTAAGGATGCTTAGTGGTTTCCTGTTTGTAAGAAACAGAGCTGAGTAACATAGATCGTGTAGAACTTATTTGCACATCTTTCAATTGCAAATTGTATACATACATTTCCCAAACAGCTTTTGTTTTATTCTTTTTACTTACATACAGGTAAAGCTGGATGTCTACCTGGCTGAACTGACAAAGATCGGTAAGAGTCAAAAGTACACACTGTCGGTGGATGTGGAGGGAGGAAGACTTGTGGTGATGAAGAAGGTGAAAGACAGCCAAGAAGACTGGACCACATTTACACATGATAAAAGTGAGTCCGTCATTAACATGTTTCTTATTTTCCTCCCATATTGAGCTGAACACATCCTTCTTTCTTTCCCAGTTCGTCAGCTGATCAAGTCACAGAGAGTTCAGAATAAACTGGGAATCGTCTTTGAAAAGGAGAAAGACAAGAGCCAAAGGAAAGACTTCATCTTTGCAAGTGCAAAGGTCAGCAATCACTTTAGTGTCAGTCAAATCCAGTCTTTCTGTATTTGATCATGTGAAATAAAGGTGAAATAATATATTTATGTTTATTTGCAAATGTCCACACACTGATGCTTAATAAGTGTGGGGTTTTAGGTTTATCACTTTGCATAGAGTTTCTTTTACATTTCTGTTGTACTTTGTTTTTGCTGTTACTAGTGCATGGTTATCATACATATGTTGAGTGTTCATTTACTTCATACTGCCATCTAGTGGTTACTATATTTTGTACTTTTTGATTTGATAGAAACGAGAGGCTTTCTGTCAACTGCTGCAACTTATGAAAAACAAACATTCCAACCAGGATGAACCTGACATGATTTCCATATTTATCGGCACTTGGAACATGGGTAAATGTTTGTTTACGATTTGCAAATTGCAAATTAGATCTTCCAACAAAAAAAGGAAATATTGTGGCTGCACTATAGACCCAGTTTTAATTTCTTTTTCTTTTCTAGGTTCTGTGCCTTCCCCTAAGTCGATTGCATCATGGGTGTTGTGTCGTGGCCTGGGGAAAACTCTGGATGAGATGACGGTCACTATCCCTCATGACTTGTATGTTTTTGGTAGCCAAGAAAACTCAGTCTGTGATCGAGAGTGGATTGAATCACTTCGAACCTTATTAAAAGAACAAACAGAACTGGATTACAAATTGGTAACTATGTGTATTTATACAAACATTATTGGCAGTATGGCATTGTACATTACTTTCACTAACAAAAGTGTTTTAATCATTTATTAAAGATAGCAATTCAGACATTGTGGAATATAAAGCTTGCTGTGCTGGTGAAGCCGGAGCATGAGAATCGTATTAGCCATGTGGGAATGTCCAGTGTAAAAACAGGAATTGCTAACACATTAGGTAACCATACACACTTCCACTTCAACTTTCTGGTACCTTTTTAAAAACGACACATGTTGTTTCATACAGAATGTTCTTACTGCATTTTGTCACCATGTATTTTAGGTAACAAAGGAGCCGTGGGTGTGTCTTTTATGTTTAATGGAACCTCTTTTGGCTTTGTAAACTGTCACTTGACATCAGGGAATGAAAAGATTGCCAGGTACACTCATCAAAGATATACATTATATGATATGCACTAATTTTATGTGACAACAAATTATTCAACAATTGACATTTGTCCTGCTGTAGGAGGAACCAGAACTATTTAGATATCCTGCGGCTGCTGTCTCTAGGAGATAAACAGCTGAGTTCCTTTGACATTTCATTGCGTTTTACTCACCTCTTTTGGCTGGGGGACCTCAATTACAGGCTGGATATGGACATACAGGTAAAATAATATCACGCTGGTCTGGGGACTTCAAACAAATGCCATTACTAAGCTCTTCAAATATATTTTGTGTGCAGGAGATTTTAAACTACATTAATCGAAAAGAGTTTGAGCCTCTTCTCAAAGTGGACCAGCTTAATTTGGAGAGAGAAAAGAACAAGGTTTTTCTTCGCTTTGGTTAGTGGAACTGTAGTCTGAAATAACCGCCCAAAAGCTTCGTAAGCATTCATGTGTATAACTCGATCTGTTATTTGCCCAATTGCTGCAGCTGAAGAAGAAATCTCTTTCCCACCGACGTATCGTTATGAACGGGGCTCAAGAGACACGTATGTGTGGCAGAAACAGAAGGCCACAGGGGTATGATCTCACTGAAGTTCTCTTTCTATCACTGCTGCTGTGGTTCACACTATTTTCATGTATGTTTCATGTACTGTAGATGAGGACGAATGTTCCATCTTGGTGTGACAGAATCCTGTGGAAATCTTATCCAGAAACACATATAGTTTGCAACTCATATGGTAAATGAACATAGATCTATTTTATTTATTTTTTTAAGAATTCACTTTTTTTATTCACTTTTATGCTTCAAAATAGGTGGTTATAAAAAAAATATGCTTGTGTTTCAGGTTGTACAGATGATATTGTGACCAGTGACCATTCCCCTGTGTTTGCAACCTATGAAGTTGGTGTGACCTCCCAGTTTGTTTCCAAGAAAGGTACAATTTGTCTCTATATAAATGTAAAAGTTAAAAAAAAAAAGTATAAATACCTAAACAGTAATCAATGTTTTGAATCAGGTTTGCACAAATCCTCGGAGCAGGCCTACATAGAGTTTGAGAGCATAGAAGCTATAGTGAAAACAGCCAGTAGGACCAAGTTCTTCATTGAATTCTACTCAACTTGTTTGGAAGGTAATGTTACTGTTTTGATTGATTACTTTTCTCATTTAACTGTTAACCGCACCGTAAAAATATAACCCTAAAATGATAATAGAATATCTCTGTCTTTTTTGTATCCTAACCCCTCCCCCTGTATCAGGCAGTTAGTATATTACATCTGTTTTTGACCTGGCTGCACGTTCCTTCCTCACTGTCCATTGCGTTATTGTTTTGAACTGCACCAAGAACATACCCCGTCTCTTTGTCCCCTTCTCACCTTACCCCTCTCTCCCTCCTGTTTCAATTGCCCTCCCTCCCCCCTCAACCTCCCCCTCACCCCTGTAGAGTTTAAGAAGAGCTACGAGAACGACACTCAGAGCAGCGATAACGTTAACTTCCTGCGCGTCGGCTGGTCCAGCAAGCAGCTCACCACGCTCAAACCGCTGCTCTCTGAGGTCGAGTATCTGCAGGACCAACATCTGCTGCTGACCGTCAAATCCCTGGACGGGTACGAGTCCTACGGTATGTGCAGTTTTGATACTACCATCATTTCCTTATTTTTATTTACTGGTCTGTTACTAAGCAAAGATTTGTATTCACCAGGAGAGTGTGTGTTGGCGCTGAAGTCCATGATTGGCAGCACACCACAGCAGTTTCACACATACTTGTCCCATCGCGGGGAGGAGACTGGGAATATCCGGGGTTTAATGAGAGTGCGAGTGCCCTCTGAAAGAATGGGAACAAGAGAGAGACTCTATGGTAAGGACATATGTTTTTAATAGCTTCTGTGCTTTAAAATAATCATATAATTATGATAAAAAATAATCTATGTTTAGTTTTAAGTAGATTAAAGATTTGTCATAATTGTATTGCAGAGTGGATTAGTGTGGACAAAGATGAAACTGGAGGACCTAAAGGAAAAATGACCATCCATCCAAGGACAGGACATGAATATGTTAAGTCAGTACATTTTGATCAACTTTAAAGTGCGTATGACAGGTTTTTGCGATTTTATTTGGTGTATCTATACCGGTTGTAAATATAAATGATAGTTTTACTCCAATCAAGTGGGTATTTGTGGAGAAAAGTAAAAAAAAATCTGTAGAAAATGACAGGAAGTGACATCACACTCATTCAAGTCAAAGTTTATGTATAATTTACACAAAAGAACAATTTTTTGACCTTCTAAACATTATTTCAACAAAATAAAGGTGCTTTTATATATTTTTATGTGTCAAATAAAATAATTGTGACATTAGAAGAGTTTTTGCCCAGTGTTGGCTGGGTATTTTCCTAGTGTGATGTCATCAAATACAAACAGGAAATAAAATTATAAACCTAAATCATGAGTTATTCTGTGATAAACATTTTCTTTTTTAATTTTTAGCAAAATTCTAAATATATTTATCTCGAAAGCGTTTTAGTTCAATGAGTAGTCGAACCTGTCGTAGGCGCTTTCCGTAATTTATGATAATTGTAATTGACAAATATGAGTTTATTCATTCATTAATCCGTTTCTTAGGCCTTCTATAGTTCGTAAACAACTTGGAGAATTGGGTAAGGTCAGTGAGGAAGGAGAGCGGAATAGCAAAGAGGACGCCTCAGCCAGGTGAATAAAGGCAATTCCCAGATTTAAGGACTGAACAGAAGTCTTCATTAAAGCTTGTTTGTTTGTCCCACTCAGACCAAAACAGGATTCCGCAGACACTGACCCCCCCGTCAACAACAGCTACAACAATCCTGCCTACTACATCCTGGAAGGTGTCCCCAACCAGTCTGCAGCGGCGGTCTCCCCTGAACTTCTCACATCTCCTACCTCTGCCAGTGCCCCAGCAACTAAAACCCTTTCCTCTGGCGCTCGGGCCAAACCCCCCTGCGGCGCCTTGGGACCCTCTCACCCCCGAGTACTTTTAACAGGACACCCGGTCAGAACCATCAGTGAGGAGGGCCCGTCTGAGGATGACGCCTGTGGAGCAGCGCTGACACGTGCCGGGGCAACAGGCAGCTCACTCAATCGCCCCCCACCGGACTTCCCCCCTCCCCCTCTGCCCAAAGGAGCCCTGGAGATGGTCACCGAAGTGCCTTTTCCAAAACCACGACCCGTTTATCCAGATCTGGCAGAGGTCCGGATTCCCACAGCCAGTCCTGCCGCTGGAGAGGGTTTCAGGCGAGGAGGTGGGGCGGCAGCAGTGGCGGCCAGTCTAATGGATGACCAGTCTTGTTCTGTGCTGCAAATGGCAAAGACACTGAGTGAGAGCGAGTTTACTGGACCACCCCCACGTGCCCCCTCCGCACCGCCTCCACTCAGGGGGCAGGCAATGGCTTTTGGACTTGACGCCTGTCGCACATTCCCTCCCAGAAATCCAATCCCAGAGAGCATAGCAGAGGACATGCCTGAAGAGGTATGCCTCACAGTGAAGCTGAGAACATTTAGAGCTCCAGAATTCTAGGGCCGTGCAATTCATTTCATTTAGTTGTGATTACAATTTTTCGGAGGGCCATTGTCTGGGGGCCGGACTACAAATCTGTACCGCAATTGAATTATTTATACCCAATACCCACAAATACAAATGTATTGTTTCACTGAATTAAATAAAAAATAGATATTGCTCCGTCACATTAAAACAGGACTGGAGCAGGACTAGACAGAGACCAACCCAGTGACAGTCAATAACCAGACTTGACCTAGTCCTGAACCAAGACTAATCGTATTGTAGGTCAGATCAGGCTCAAACAACATCTTGAACAGGACGAGACCACAGAATCTGAACCAGGACGTTGCGGTCCTAAATATGAATGACATTACATAATCTGATTCATTAGATGTTAAAGCATAGTACAGTGGTACTGAATAACAGCTCACATAGTGCACCACGGACAAACTCGGCCCACTAAGCAATACGGTTGGACCATATTGCCAAGTGGGTTGGATTTGGCTGCCAATTGAACAGCCCTGACCCTTTTTGGTCCGGCCTGGGATATTACATCTTTAAATGTTTTTTATGGATGGGTTATCTGTGACATTGGAGGGTTTCCTAAGATATCGGTATTTGTCGGATATTGAAAATTTGGCTATTTGGCACTATTATTGTTTTTTGCACCGGCCCTCCGTGCCCATGTGTCATTTTCACTTTGTCCTCAGAGCATCAGATTTATCTTTTTAAACACTGAGTGGAAATGGCTGTATGTTTACACACACATGCAACAAATCATTTTATATCCAAGATAAATGCATTTTGTTAGAATTTTTACAAAAGCGAAATGTTAATTTGTGAACTTAATTGTAAATTGAAAATCTTAATATCAGTGTTGGTAAATATCAGTTATCAGCCACAACAGCAAGACAAATATTATCGGTTATCGCATCAGCTTAAAAAACAATCTAGTGATTTACAACTGATTTGTATTAAAGGGTGAGCTTTAATACAAATACAGCTGTTGTATATTATAGTTTTTCTTATGCTTTATACTAACTAAAACAAGAATTATCAACATTAACTTGACTATATTTTAACCCCTAAGAGCCTTTTATATTCTATTTATTAGGTTTGTAAATTGACTTTAATTGTATGCTTGTTTCTTTTCCGCAGGCACTTTGGGGCAGCAGTAGCTCGTCATTGTCTGTGGTGGACTCTTCGGTGGGCGAGTGGCTGCAGCGTTTGGGACTGGAGCAGTATGAACAGGGCCTTTTGCACAATGGCTGGGATGATCTGGAGTTTCTAAGGTAAAAAAACGGCTAACTAATCACAAAATAGGAGCAATACAACGTGTTGAATCCCTTGTTTGTGGGCTCCAGTGACATCACAGAAGAGGACCTGGAGGAGTCGGGAGTGTTGGACCCCGCACACAAGAGGATGTTGTTGGAAAGCCTCAGACAGCAGCAGCAGCAGCAGCAGCAGCAGCAGAAATAAACTGTACTGTAAAGCTGTGAGTGGTCCTAACACGCCTGGTAATTCTCCGTAAATCGAGCACCAAACCTTATCCCAAGTGGACTTCAAAATTACTTTTTTTTTTAAACTTACTGTATACTGCATTGTTCATTTGTCACTGTTATACATGTGGCCTTATTTAATATAATCATTTCAATCTTTTATGTATCGGAACATAATATCGCCATCAGCCTTGAACTAAAAGTCTAGCTAGTTTTATTTATATGTATATTTTTGACTTGGAATTCTTAGACAAGAAAAATGCAAAAATGCAGTTCATTTTTAAGAACTGAATCTAATTTTCGAGCACTGCTTGTCTCAGGTTTTGTCTTGGACTCATTTCGTACACATCTGAGCTGCTAGAGTCAGAGCCAAGTAGGGAAATGGAGGTAATCTGTTAGAGAAAGGCTTTGCTTTATGAAGAGAGTAATATGGGCCGAGGCTCGCCGTGAAACATGAACTCACAACATGAAATTAGCTTTTGTTTAATGTTGGGGCCATTAGTTGCTTTTTCAGATGTTTTGTGGCAATAAAGGGAATTGGTGTAAACGTAGAAATTATGAATCGTTTGGTGTTGTATTAGTTCGCTGCTAAATCATTGTGATATCATTTATTTGTAAAAGACTGACTTATTTCAAAATAACAAATAGTTTTTGATAGACAGTAATACAGTAGCCAAATGCCATGTAGGTAATATTGTTTAGTATTTTGATGATTCTATTGATGTTACACTTTTTGCAACAATTTCTGTCACAAAAGTGTGAAGAGCTAAATTTGACCGTTGACATCAATGGCTCTCTTTTACCAATAGATGGCGCTGCTACTTCAACCAATGCTGACTTTGAGGCCTCAGAGCTTAAGTGTTTCATTAGAACGTCACTTGTGTGTGAATTTCATTACTATAACTTCAGTTTTGACCAGAGACACTAGTGGATTAGAATTACCATCAGGTCAGATAGTTTCCATAATTTACCTTCTCCGTTTTGCTAAAACTGAGCAACTATAATGTAAATATGTCATATCTTCTTGCCCGTTTTATGGCAACATCAATGCAATGTTGATGTGCTGTTCAGATGTTTTAAATATTGTTTCATGCCTTTTGTCATTTCAGTATTCTTGTGTTGGCAATGTGCGTATGAAAAGTGTACATGCCGTTGTCTGCTATTTGTGTATGCAAATTTTAAATGTGTTAACTTAATCTAAGACTGTTATTCATGTTTTTTCAATTAAAATCTTTAACATTCTATGAAAAATAACCTTTTTTCTGATCATTTACAAGGATAATGATGCGTGCTATGGTGAGGAAAAGACTGAAGACATCACTTAGTGCGTCCATAATGTAGATTTATTTATTAATATTCAGAGTAGTGCTATAACTTCTCATTCACTAGAGCTTCTGTCCATTCATAGTTTCATAGATGTGTTGGTCCTCTGTAGACAGAATCTCGGCACCAAAACAAATCAGCAAAGCAACAAAATAAAAAGGAAAGAAAGGCTACCTAACATTTTATATTACTAGTTACAGAGTTTACAGTCACACTTTTTATATAACAGTCCAAATAAATGTGTGGCTTACTCAGTCAAATAATTAAAATAATATAATAATAATAAATACATTTGTTTTTCCCTTTTCTGTGTCGTGTTCTCAAGGCAGAAGTGAGCAGACTGAGCAACAATAAGAGCAAATAGACAACTTCTTTCGATGTTAGCGTCCACATTGTCGAATCCTTTAACATGTAAAAATAACTTTATAGTTCGTACAGCCTTGTTGCACCATTACCCCAGTATAACGGCCGTTCCGACTCTGCTGTGGAAGTTGAGAACAAACCAGACTTGTAAGACACTGAATTTGAATGCGATGAGAATTAGATGGGGAGGAAGCCAGGGAGGTTCCCATCACTGGTAATTGGATTGTGGGGTGGAGATTTGTAAAGTTGTTTTCCTTTCCTATTGTCTATGCGTCAGGGGCTTAAAGGAGGTTGTGCTTGCTGGCAAATTTGTTTTGTGTTCTCAGCAAAGATTGGGGTTAGTTTTACGATTTACACCCGGACTTGACTTCCATACTGAATAGGGTCTTGTTACAATTTGGCATTTGTGAGAGGGAAAAAACAACCTTAGACTATATACCATTGCGGGTCATACAAAAGTGGTCTGTACATGTGGTGGTTCAAATTTGTCTCACTGTAAATTTGATTTGAGAGAAAGGCATCAGTGTAATCGACATTTAGCAGATTTTGTTGTCATAAGATTTTAAAGGTTTGATTTTTGCAGGTATAACACTATGTGCACAATAGTTTCCGACATACCAAGACATTTGTTCATCTCTAAAATTGTTCTGCCCAAAAACTTGATGTCAAAGCAGGATTAGAGTACAGCTGTTTGCACCAGTAGTGTTCATAGTCTCCTCCATCCGCCTGCGTGTTTTGTCCCAGCTCCCTCTCTCTGTGCTTCAGAACAGGTTCGTCTTGATTGCAGCTGGATTGGGTTTTCTGTGGAAAGAGGACAGCACTCCGGCGAAGGGCCCGGTCATACTGTCCGGCTGCCAGGCTTTGAGGATCTCTTGCGTCTGGACGGCGGGCTGAGCCACTGCTGGGTTAGCAGGCCCCAGGTTTGACCAGCTTGGTGCCTTGAGCCCCTGGAGCACTGGGGAGCTGGAGGTGTTGTAGACGGTTCCCGTGGGCGCAGGGCTGGGGCTGAGGCTGGCGGGGCTGCCCAAGTTCCCGTTGCCTGACCCGGGCAGGGAGGCAGTGCTGTCAGGTGTGGGGCTGCAGGTGGACTCTTTAGACTCGTCGTCGTCAGAGGAGGATCTAGGCTCTCCGTTCTTCTTGCCCGCAGAGCTGCTGCCCGTGCTGCCTGTGGTTCCTCCTGTGCTGTTGGCTTTGGCATTGGCTGCTCGCTCCTGCTTACGGAACTTTGCACGCCTGTTCTGGAACCACACCTGTTGGATAAAAGAGAGAAACGGTTAACTATGAAATGACAATGAGTCATTTGGCATATGTTGTCCTGGTTTAGTTTTAACAATAATGTAGACCTTCTTTAGATAATTTTAGACTTCATAACGTTTTTGAGAAGTTGCAAAATATTATGTCATGAATGTCCTTCCCTCACCCATGCCCATTTCACGTCACTGGCATGTTAAATAAAGCCTAATGGGCAAAAAAAAAAAAAATCTTAAAAGGTATTGTCTTTATGTCAAAGCGTATGGACAGTAGTAACGTGGATAAATGACTTGGCCAACTGTTATAAATGATTTGCTTTTTCAGAATGCAGACGTGAACATTTCTGACCTGCACGCGCGCCTCGGTCAGGTCTATCTTCAGCGCCAGCTCCTCGCGCGTGTAAATGTCCGGGTAGTGCGTCTCTGCGAAAACGCGCTCGAGTTCTTTGAGCTGGGAACTGGTGAACGTGGTCCGGATCCGCCGCTGCTTCCGCTTCTCGTTCAGGCCCGACGGATCCGAAAAAAACTTGTACGGTACTGCAAAAGAGAGACAGATTTTAAATGCTATAGGCCCATTATATATAAAAACCTTACGCTATTAATTCTTCTTTTTATTGGGTCCTATTTTTATTCAGCCTATTGGGCGTTTGTGAATATGAATATATCCTTAGGCCTATCTATTTATTTATTTTATATATGATTAGTTTGTGTAGGCCTAAGCTTGTTTTTATTTATCATGGGAGTGAATATATAGATGTAGGAATAGGCAATTAATTAAAATGCAGAAAGAAGTTTGGTTCTTTGTTTAAAATCCATTAGGAGGACTTTTGTTAATCTTTCAGGATCTTTTTTCAGGTTGCAGATGAGTCCTGGCTGGAGGCATACCTGAGGAGTAGGGTGTGGGCTGGTGCTCCCGCAGCGCTCCCAGTGTGCAGCTGGCCGTGCTCAGAGGAGTGCAGCCCGGGTTAGAGAAGGGCCCGCTCCTTATCGGGTTGTACTGGAACGAACTGGCCTGGCTGCATGAGCTGAAGTCCGCGTAGGCAGAGGCTTCCATGGCTGCCATGCAGGAGTCATAGGAGTTCAGATATGAGTAATCCATCTTATACATGGATGTGGACCGGCTGTGTGACCGGCGTGTGCACGTGCAAAGGAGTGACTTTCAGACCCGCGACAGTCGAGAGTAGTACCGGAATCACAGTGGTGAAAACAAATGAGAAGAATGTTCAGTCCTCAGTGGCTCTGGTGACATCCAAATCCTTGTCAATGGCAGCAGATGTGTTGAATAATCCAGAAGAGTTTCTATGGCACAGTTTACCTCAGTCCGTCTTCAGCTCGTGCGCTCCAGCTCCGTTTGACAGTCCGCTGCAGTTTGTGCACGGTTTATAATAAAGTTGGCAGCGCGCGGAGACAATAGCAAGGCGGTGGTCTAGTTTCCATGACAATACCCTCCGCCTGCAAGGAGCCAATGGCAGAGCCATGACAGTGCTGGACATGGGAATGGTCCCGCCCACAGGCCTCGCACCGCCCACGTGCACCTCAGGCACTCCATGGGCACGACAGGCGCAGGTGGCAGCGCGCGCTGCGAGACTGACACCAGTATCGGGCGCGTTTAATCCGAAATATTTTGGTTTTGGCTTTGTTATGTGATAAGGCAGCATCACATTAGAGCCTACACTTCACAAAACCTCGTATTGGGCTAAAAGGCCACAATTGAGTCGTCGTCAGATTCTTTAGCTAAGAACATATAGGCCTACCCTACACAATAATGAACCTACTTTATTACATTTAAAGTGACAATTCAAACGGACTGATTAGTAGGCCTATTGTAGGCCTATAATAAAACCTCAGCCTTTTTTTTGTGTGTCGCTTTGCCTTTTTATTGTTGTCACTATTTTATTTTTGTAATTAGGCCAACTTGGATACATCACACATAGGCTAAGTGAAAGCCATTAGCCTGGAATGCATCGCTTAAAATGACATAAATATTCTCCACGTGGCTAAATATTTACCTTACTTGGTGCAACGGTGTTATTGCGTCACTGCCGTAAGTCTTTATGAAGTTCAAAATGTCCAGATGTGACGCTGATTGGTGAGATTAAAAGCTTTGATTCGATTCCGATCACTTTTCGGGAGATGTCACTGGAGTGTGCGTCATTTTGATATATAGAAGGGAAAGGCAGAGGAGCGCGCAACAACGGCAGGCTAACCATAAACGCATTGACGCGTTAGAAATTGGTTTAAGTTTATTGTTCGGTGTCATACAATGTGATAAGTCATATCCCACATGGCCCCAGCACACACAGAGCAAAGAGCCGGGGAAAAGTGGCAGAAGCGCATTCCACACACTTTTAGTCAAAGGCCATTTAAGATCAAGCTGTGTGTGGAATTAACAGGCTTTTTATTAGAGGATATATTTCAACAAATATGATCCACAAACCAAAAGCACGTTACAAGCGCGCGACAATAATAATTAACTTTATTCTTGCGTGCACGCGCACAAAGTGCACTCTTATCTCGGTGTCCGGGGCGCTGTATGATCCTTAATGCCATTAACCCGCACAGACTGTGGAGAGAGCGCACGCGTGCGCGCTGACGATCACAAGAAATGGAGAGTAGTCTATAATGAATCAGATTTGTCACACGCTTGTTTTGCGACTTGTCTATAGCCTATTGGCAGCGCGCGCTGATAGAAAATACAAACACACATTGGCAAAAATGACAGACTGAGCCAAAATGAACCTGGATTGATTTTATTTTGCGTGAATCAAACCAATAGATCTTTTATTTGCCGCTCTTGTATGAGCATAGTCCTAGGCTTAAACTGTCGTAATAGTTAAGAAAAAAATGAAAACTGCAGTTTAAATTTAATTTTCTCAGGTCAGTTTTTTAATCCTTATGCTGCAGGCCGAGTTCAGTGGTGAAATTTGCAGAAAAACGTAACAGTTTCACAGATCCGTTCTCTCTCTCTGCTCCCAAAAGAGCATCTAGGCCTATGAGTGACCCTACTCCGCACTCCCTTCTAAAACATTTAACCTAATCCCTTCAAAGAGGCAGCGGTCTCTTCCAGGCTACTAATCCGACCATAGTGCTCAGACGCAGGGGGGGACCTTTCCTCTGTGCGTCCTTTAACTTTGGACTTTTACATTCATGGGGCCATTTGACGGAAACAGTAACGGGAGGCTTTGGCATTCATGACGCCTGAGTCAACAGCGGGACGCACAATGGTTCTCCAGAGGCTTCTGAGGGACCCTGAGAGAGAAACCTCCACTTCAGTAATAGTTCCATGGGCTTAATAAAGAGCTACATGTTATAACTTAAAATATTTTCTGGAAAGGTTAGAAGCTCGATAGGAACTCTGAACTGAGAATTTATCGCTGAATATGGGATTATACCCCCTGTGTAAAACAATAGGCCTATAATCTTTAATTGCCCAAAGAAAGACGCCCTGCGTAAAATAGTATAATTGAATATTGTTGTTTTTTTGCTGGCAGTTGAAAATCTTTGCTGTGTCATTAATACGCCAAATTAGAGAAGATGTGGTGCAGACCCCATCTACCCCAATTTGTCCACTTACAGAAAGCAAATTCTGTAAAAAATCATAATCAAATTGCTGGACAGTTCGCCTGTAGTCTCTGGGTCTCTGGGTCCCGCTCCGCATGGGGGATGCGGAGTGAGATGATGCAGGATGAAGCTGGACCTTGTGATGGATGGAGAGATGGTTTTGATGGAGAGATGGAGGAGTGTATGGACACAGACAGGTCATAAGGGATGAGTAAAATATGGGCCAGCAGACGCACTGCGTAAAAGAAAGGCCTCGCGGGAGGCCCATGCCGGTATCTGCCGTGAAACACGCGGTGGTGGTCTGAACCAAGTGAAGCTGTCAGTCAGAGCGCGCGCCTGCCAGCGCCATCCATCACTCCGCGCACACAAAACATCATGTCCCGCATGTTTCCCTGGCGAGGAAGCATGTTGCTATTGATTCTAAACTCTTTATTAATCCACAACAGCGTGAAAAAAACAAACAAAAAAACAACCTTTTGTATAGGCTAATGACCTATGTTTTAGGTCCGTGCAATTTTTGGATTGGATTTACGCTGTTTTCCGATCGGGCTGTATGTCAACTCGTTTATTCAAAACATGAATGTACCAAAAATAAAATTTTGCAAAAAAGAGCTGGCTTTTTTCTGAGTGAGCTCTAAAATGTTTGGGGTTTCTCATGTATGACAGTGCGCTGCGTGGTGTGAACCTCAAGTGATGCTGCAGTGAAGTGTGTTGCGTCATCGTCCACCGAGTGCGTGGATCAAATTGTGGCTGAAATATAATGTAAAGCTTGATGCTGCTGTTAACGCACAGCATACAGTTTTAAAGCAACAGCCAGTGGCAGAGGCGCAGCGCATTTGATTTTGCTGATGATGGATGAGAAATAAGGCACGTGGGGGTGGGCCCGGGGCCTGCGTCCCTTCAGCGTGCGCCTGTCGCAGCATTTCACTCTTCAATTATTGAAATATACTGTGACGATTCAGCTCCACGGCGTGTAACCTGTTCAGACAGAGACGTGTAAGTTTAAACACAGATTTAAGGAGAGGGCGAACGCAAAGTCAGAATTAGAGCGTAATTGAAACACGTGGACTGTGGACCGTTTCGTAGAGATAATTTGTTTGTTTTTAATTTAGGCCTCTTTGCCTTTTTAAAATTTGGATTTGTTTTGAGTCCTTAGAAATACAATGATTTTACCTGTGCGGTAGATTTGCTGAAAAATCAACGTTTCGATAACTAAAATAAAATGAAATAACTACATTCCTTGCCGTATTCCGCAGTAAAGATATATCTAAATGGTTATTAGGTTCTAAATGTTTCCAGTCATCGTCAGCTCCAGTTTGAGTCGGTGTGGTTTTCATCAGAGCATGCTGAGCACATGAGCTGCTCATTGCGGTGAGCCTGTAATATTGTAATGGATGACTGCGTGTTGTTTTAAAAGAAGCTTTTTGTAAGAAAAAGGTGGTCCCGCGAGACCACGGCACATCGTTTGCGCACACCACAGCTGGAGCTGGAGCTGGAGCAGAGGATGGCCGTGCGTACGGGAGCTTCTCCAAACAACGCTAATTAGATCTGCAGCTCTGGCCCCGCGCTCTGAAAGCAGCCCAGCGGCGGGGCGCGCGGAGCTGTGGAAACTTAATTCAATTAAATTCCCTCTAAACTAATTAGGCTGCAATCTGCCACGCGAGCTGTCCCTGAGCAAGGTTCGAATCAGGCGAAATGGATTTGTTCCTTTTCTTTAAAGAATGGCGGACAGACTGTGTTTTTGGCGGGTCCTTTATTCGTCTTTTATGCTAATTATCTCGGCGCAAAGGCCTGCAACGACGGGGACATCATCCTGTGTGCGCAATGCATCCACCTGCGTAACCCCGTCCACGCGTAAAACTCAAACTTAGAGGTCAGCCGGGTTTAAGTCTGCCGTTTATTGCTGCACCAGCGAGTACGAGTTCTTTCTAAACCCGGATCCAAGTGGAGGACCTTGGTAATGGAGATGCAATCGATTGCTTTCCGGAGGGAGCGCACCGAGGGAGCGAGAGATGAGAGGAGTGTAGAGGGACACGGATGAAAATGCCCCGTTAAGAGCAGGACAGATATGATAATGGGGGAGACTCTAGTAGTCGTTCATCATTCAGCACCTCCACCTGGCTGCACCTCGGAGCACTGCACCTCTGAGCACAGCTAAAACCACACAAGGGTCAGAGCATTCAAAGGGACAGATAGATATCTTCTTGATTGGGACAAGAGAGGGTGAGAGGACAGAAAAGGACAGAAAGAGACAGACAGATGGGTGGAGGCTGCCCGGTAGAGTCAGGAGAAGCTAAAGTAGCACAGTGCTGAGTGAGAGAGTGCAGTGCACAGAGAAAGAGTAGATGGAGGCTATAGGACGATGGTGGGCCAGGTTCTGTTTCTCCATAATCTAATCAGAGAAATGGCTGCAGTCAGAAATAGCCTGACGGACAGACTAAGAGCCTCTTCGCTTTCTACTCCTCCTCCTTATTCTTGTTTTCCTCCTCAGGGAGGGTAAATGGATATACACACAAACACATGCATGCCAACTCGGCTTCCTAAAACCATAAAGTGTAGAAGTGTTTGAGGAATAGGAGAGGGGAAAAGCCTCAAGGTATCAGAGCTTAAACTTGATCTACTGTCCAGATGCAGCCACTGCAAGAAAGAGGTTTGGCCTAGCACTGAAGGCTATAGCTCTGATGTCAAAGGCACAGGCATCCAGATGGCATTTGTGATGTGACCAATATCAATATTGGAGTGTAACCCTTTGTATATTAAATGTACAGTAATTAATCAAATGTACAAAGATAGATTGGTTTCTAAATATTGCCTGTTTTAGCACCAAGAAAAAAGCAAAACATTTTCCTTATTGATTACCATTATTAAAGCCACAAATACTCTGTCAGTTCTGCGGCATATGTGAATGCGACTAGAAGAAAGGTTTTTCGGTGTAATAAAAAGCCGCTGCCATAGGGGAGTGATTTAAAAACAATACAATTACATTGCCACCACAGGAGACCGCCTTGGCTCCTGTGTGGAGACAGCTCCTGGTCGGTGTAAGCGTTGTTGGGGGGTCCAGGTGGAGAACATTTAAAGATAGACTTTGCTGCATGCTAATGCTGCCCAATATGGGAGACATCACAGCAGCATTCCCGCCCAATGTTCCAAAGTGACATCCTATACAAACTCAAATTCCTAACAAATTCCAGTGTCTTGTCATTTCACAAGGTGGACAAGCGTCATTGTGGTAGGAATTCCCACCCAGGGTCTTGAGTCAGGCACACAAACGCATCCATCAGGAGTGTCAGGGCAAAACAAAAACACACAATTCTCTTTTTGTTGTCATGGCTTTATTTACACGGTTTAGGCTGGGATACAAGAGTGAAAAATGCCAATACATATGCGCCTTATCAGCATGCTCTTTAAACATTTATGACACACAACTTTGAATATTTATATATTGTCATGCTGCAAAATTTCTCTTTCAAGCCATTTGCACAACGGCAGCGACGCATCTGAGAGATCTGCAACACTTTTAAACACAGATGCATTAACCAAAGCGAAGGACAAGGCAGTTTTATGGCCCATATCTCAACAAGATTGCTATACTATTGTTTCAAATAAACAGCGAACTCTACATTTACATACGTTTATCACTTTCAATACATTAAGCACACATTTATTTCATTATTGGCATATTTAATTTCCCCGCCTCCCCCCCAATACTTTTCAAAATGTCCCATTCTGTTGGCCCAGACCTACATATCTACTTGTATTGTAATAAATAAATAAATAAATATTGCATTTCTGTGAAAATAATCTTAGTTAACTGTGGCTGCAACACTTATCACGTCATGAGCTTGTGAGTCTATTTATTATACTACTTTTAAGACACAACATTTTTTTTAGGCTAGGTGAAAGTGATATGAAGATGTAGTGTATTTATGATGAACAACTAATGGCACCATTTAGAGTAGTATTAATACTACACTGAGTGAAAGAGAGGCAGGGATGTGTTGCTCAATATAGTTTTATTGCTAATCCACAGATAAATAATGCTAACCTTACGTGTTTATGGTAATGGCAGCATATGGCGTTAGTGATCCGGGCTGAGAGGAGGGCGGATGTCTAATGTCCTGGCAGAGCTGTCCTCTCCTACCACCTCCAGACGCAGACTCGAAGTGCTGCGCTCCTCCTGGCCCTCGCTCTGCACAGACAGGCGCAGAGTGCAGCCTTTGGGCAGCAGCTCTTGCTCGTAGGCAGCAGCTAACTGGTTGACAACACGTCGCTCAACCTGTGGGTGTGAAAAAGCCATAAATGTAGTGACCAAAAATAGACCTTTTATTGTAACATAAATGGTTTCTTGTGAGTCAAACTAACAGAATGCATAATTGGTACTCTCTGCACTGATATTGGTGGGTATTTGTACAGGACTGAAATAGAAGGTACAGTGCATCTCATGTAATAAACAAATAAATGGGTCAAGTGTGCTCAACGGTACCTCATGTTTGATGGAACGTGCGCCGTAGTGCACATTGTATCCTCCCGCCAAAAAATCTAGAACTTGGTGCTCCCACTTCAGCGTGATGTCGTGACGCTGTTTAGCCTGATAAAACAAAAGCCAGTAAAAAAACCCAAAAACAAACAAACACATAATGCATGCACAGTAAATCACTGACTTCTACACTACATTACAATTAAGCTAATGGTACAATACAAGACCTTCTTTCTATACATTGAAAATCCTTATAAATAACATAAATAACAGATTTAAAGTATATTCATCATAATTGTATTGCAATGTATGGATGTCTAATTTGGCATGATAAAAGGCTTGTGTTATTTAAAAGCCATGTGAATAAAACGGCAGACGACGTTGCTGTCAAACAACATGTTTCTGAGTGCTAATCAACAACTCATTAATGTGTTTTAATCAAACACCAGTCAATAGCAATGAACACAGTGGCTCATTTAGAATCCAAGGTCAACTTCATTCAATAAGAATCTACTTTGTCTTTTCTCCAGAGATGAAAAATAAATTCTGCACAAATGAAAACCAGAGGAAGACCATGATACTAAATATTTTAATCGTACTTATTATAAATTATTTTCAACATAAATTGATGAAGGACCAAAACTGTGGTTAACGCTACGCTTCGTTTGAACAGAATTTAACAGCAGACACGCGTTGAGTTTATCATGATCGCTATCAAGAGACACGAGCCCAGTGACTCCAGAGTTGTGAGTGAGTTTGTGAAGGCCCAGTGGAACCAGCAGTAATATTAATAATAAAATATCGATGAAGACTCCACATGTTAAACACTGCAATCACATTATAGTGAGTAGCAGTGGCACTATATTGATCTGTGTGTATTTGTGTTCTGCTCAAAGACTGGGACATGTAGTTTCCATCCAGCAGAAGGACACACACACTTCAAATGTTTCAAGGAAGCTTCACAAAATATCAATCAGTGAAATGACTATTACCATTTAGTCACAAACCCACAAATTGGCATTATCAGTGTTCTTATCGTGCAGTCGGTGTTGCCTACCTTCTTTGCCCAGAAGTTGAGCTCTTTGCTGACCAGCTGTATGCGCTCCGAGTGACAGAATGGGAGGAAGTACACGATTTCATTGATCCTACCAAGAAACTCATCTCGTCGGAAATGAGCCTTTCGGAAAAAAGAAAAAAAGAAAAAAAGATTCAAATGCTAATGTAAATAAATAATAAATACAATGTTTAGAAAGATATTATCTTGTAGGATAATTACCTTAAGGATTGGTCGAATGACTGATTCTTTGAACTGACTGGAGATTTGGATGTCACTGCCTTTCTGTACATCGTCTGCATAAAATACCAGCATTAATCTTCTCATATCAGCATTTATTTTTGTGCTGTTTGTTTTCATGCGTTCTTACCTAGGCTGTCCACAAGTTTCCTGCGGCTGACCTCTTCAGCTTCTTGTCGGAGCTGTAAACCATGCTGGGCGATCTCATCACTTGCAACATTAGAAGTCATAATAAAGATGGCGTCTTTACATTCTATGGTCTTTCCTTTACCGTCTGTGAGCCGCCCCTGAGGAGAGGACACTGGTTATCTGATGTGTTTATTTTCACACATACAGTATAAATGCATGTTCTGGTTTATGCACACTTCATCAAAGAGCTGCAGCATGATGGTGAGGACATCAGGGTGAGCTTTATCCACTTCGTCAAAAAGGACCACAGCGTTTGGACAGGCCTTCAGCAGCTTGGTCAGCTGACCACCTTCTTCATGACCCACATAACCCGGTGGTGAGCCAATGAATTTTGCCACCTACAAGTGTGAACAAATGTATGGAAATTCATTTGTATTTAGAGCCTTGGAAACTGGCTAATAAAACTAAACTGCGGTGAAATTCTCCATTAATTGTGAAATTATGTTAATAATGAAATGTATTCATCATCAAACATTCAGAGACATAACACGGCGGCAGGAAAACACATCAATTTAGTTTATGAAATACATAAAGTGAATTAATCCAATGCATCATGTCAATGAATGTGCAGCCAAGACACATGAAACAAATGGACTGTCTTCACAGCGCAATGTGCAAGAACACATCACTGACATGTTTACTATTAAAACATCAAGTCACCTCATGCTTTTCCTGGAACTCAGACATGTCCAGTCGTATGAAGCCCTACAATTACAAAACAGTTAAGACTGACACTGGGTACAAAATACATATTTGTGTGTGTTCCTTTGCCACATGCCTTCTTTATGTCCTTATGCATGTATCGTGCCACCTGTTTGGCCAATTCAGTTTTGCCTGAAAGAGAAATCCACAAAAACGAATCATAATCAGCAGCAACATCATTTTTTAAAGCAAATGTATCATTAAAATCTGTAAAATAACCAAAAAACATCACTACATTATTAAATCAATGTTACTTCCAATATTGCTGGCTGGCCTGGATCCAAATCCCCTGAAAGCTTTCAATCTTCTCGTGCTCTACTGAAGCGTGCATTATTTTTGTCAGTAAAATGCATACAAACGCTCACATGTGATATTGATGCCTGTGTGAAGGGAGGCTGTGTGTGCCTTGTTGCTGATGTTTAATATTGATGTTTCATGGACACTATTTGTCGCTGAAGGCACCAGAGAATATGAACACCGGTGCCTCTCCATCTATCTCTCTGCCTGTCATTTCACCCTCTCCTGCTGTTCTATACATCTTTGTGTCTTTTAACTTCCTTCAGGTACAAAATTACAAATGTTTAGGTATGACCAAATTACTTAATAAACTTGCACAACTTGTATACTGTATGTTTTTCCAATTATTTAGGATTTTTGTATTTCATTTTGTTAAACACGACCACATACTTCATCACTGTTACTTCTCAACTCTCCTATTATCATAAATCATAAATATTATCATCAATCAATGTTTCTCTCGTCTGCTCTTCTGTTCTTTGGACTCGTGTGATATTGTGCTGTATTATTTTGACCTTATATAAATAGTATGAGTTACCAATTCCTGATGACCCGAGGAAGAGGAAAACGAGGGGGTGCTCCTCATCGTACCAGCCATTTTCTTTCCTCCTTATGGCTACAAGACAAAGACAAACAGGCTTATGAATTATTGTTAGTTCAAGCCTTGAAGTACTTAGCTGACCTGATGGTCCTGGTGGATATCAGAAACCATACTGAAAAGACAAGTGAGACGCACAAAGGGTCAGAGGCATTTGTTGGAAGAAAAGGAGAAAGAGGAGCAGAAAAGCAAGTGAGATGAGAGACCTCCAGAAAGCAAACGCTGATGCCCCCCCCTTCTCAGTCAGTGGGGCCATTAGCCAGCAGTAATTGTGTTAGCCTCCCTGGCGCGGCCATGCCCAAATCAGTTTAGCATAGATCGCAGGCTCGCACACACGCAAGCACACACGCTCGCTTAAAAGGAGGAGTGCCTACCCAACCCTGCCATCACCCCAGCAACGGCCCTCGCACACATGCACAAAGACAAGATGATGAGGTGGATCGCGGGGACGTACAGAGTGTATTTGGCTTTAGTTTCAAGCACATCACAAAGAACGCAGACACAGCCATGGGCCCACTCAAACCGAAACCTGTTGAAAGACGGAGAGGCAAGAGAGCAGCACATAACGTCACCAGGTCTAACTTTTTCAACCTGTCACTATACACATTGGGCCTGATTTATCAATCCTTGTGCTAAACTGCGAAGACAAACAAGAAATAGTCTGTCATTTGTGGCCTACTATCGAAAATGTTTCTCTATTTCTGCCGCAAAACCGAAATGGGAAACAGACAGATATTTCAGAGGAATAAAAAAAAAACCTCAATTGAAAAAGCAGATCATTGTAATCTGCAAACAAATTGATCACCATTATTTATGTATTTTACTGCACACCACCACTTCAATACACACGTTGAGGCCGTGTTTTAAAAAATGTTTTATTCACTTTCAACGATTAATTCATTCAACTGCGAATGCTTTTGCTGTAGTTTGTCCTGTTGTGAGGTACTCCAGCTCAGAGTTGGGCTGGCACAAAGCCATTAAGAGACTAAAACATAGGAACCTTTTAAATTAAGATAACCCCTGAATATACTGCCTTCAGACCCCCGTTTATAGGTAATTCTTGTTGTCCAAAGCGGCTGAAATACCTAGAGAAAAATGCCCGTTTACAAGTGAAGACGCAGAGGACAATCCAACAGTGAGTCATTCGAAGCAACCAAGCCACAATGCATGATAAACTGGACGCGAGTGTTAAACTAACTCTTAATAGCTGATAATCATAAAGCGCAGCAGCTTGGCATGAGGAGAGAGCAGACCCAAGGAGGAGGAGATGGACGGATTACACAGACCGGGAGGAGGATGCAGAGATAACTGAAGGGATGAGGAGCAAGGATGTAAAAGGAGATAAAGAGGGGAAGATAGCAGCGTGAGGAGATAAGGAGACAGAGAAGGAGGAACAGGCAGGTGTGTCAGAGATGGCCTCGGAGATGAGCAGTGACAAGAGGGGTTCCTATGTGTTATCAATGGCTGTGCGAATGACAGCGTAACCTTCTCTGCGTGCGTTGTGTGTGTGTGTGCGCGCATTTTAGCTGATTGAGAGCGACTTTGACAGAAGGGCACCCTGACATTTCTCAGAGGAGCCTGACAATGACAAGGAAAGCAGCAGACACAAAACAAATGAAGGCTGGCTCTTTCTCTCTCTCGCTCTCACATGCATGCACCCACTGCACGCCGCGCGCTCTGGGCAGGTCTGCTCGGCTCTAACACGATTACCGTGGGATGATTCTCTTCAATAACTCTTAGCCCTGAGAGCTAAACCTGGATCAATCCAAGCCTCCTTCCTGTGTGTGGAGTTAGTATATTTGGAGCTACAGGGCGGCTGTTCGTCATCAGAGGGAAAGGGGATGGTGACACCTTGGATGCAAAAACTTTTCTTTCTTGTAGCCTTTCTGGTTCTGATCGTCTTAGATGTATGCATACCAGCGGTTTCTCTGAGCCAAAACGGTTTCTGATCATTTTATTGCACATGTACATTTCTAGATTATTCAATATAGTGTTAAAACTGTAAACATCAGGGAATGTTATTCATGACATTTTATGTGCATATGAGGTCTTTTATGTTTAATAGCAACATCAAACATTGCTTTTTCTGTTATGTTCCTCCACATGATTAGTTTTACCTTCAAATAAATATTGTAGTTTTGCACGTTTCTTTTTGTCCTCAATTGTAAGTGCTGTTTTTGTTAATCCAGGGTAAAAAGCACTATTTCAACTTTTTTTTGCCTGATTAAATGAAACTAAAATATGATATAGCTTGTACTGTAAAGCTTCTTGGTTGCCTTTATCGTGCAAGTGTTTGTGTGTGTGTGTGGAGCTATCAAGAGAGGATTGTGTGTGATATATTCACTGTAATACTTCTAAAGGATCAATAAGCTGTTCCTTTATCACTGCACAGACGTCTTCTATGGCTTTCAGGACGATTTGCCATGATAACCGCCATCATTCACTGCCTTGCTGAAAGAATACAACTTCCATAATCCTCCCTCCCTCTACATTGTTTTTTAAAAGAGGCAACGACATTATATAGATTATAAAAACGTGTTAAGTAGAGATGCAAAAGACGTATTAAACTGTTCTGCGTTTATTAATCTGTAAAGAAAAATAACTAATATCGCTGCTGGTTTAGGAAGTTGCGTTGATTATTTTCACAAATCTACACAGTCCGCGACCATAAAAATAACACACAACCTCCTGCGTGGCTGGCTGGTGGCGCGATCAATACGTGGCCTCCATGGATGCCTGGTGTAATATCAGCTCTTTACTGTCTCCAGGCTTATTGTGCTCTAACTCATCCTCCTGCTCCTCTCCATGCATTACACTTGGGCTCCTTTGTCTGCCTGCCATTGCCCCGGCTTCCTGTTCTGAAGATCCTTCCCCAGCAGCTAAAGCAGTTGGCTTGAAAGGCTTGTTGAATACCCCTGCTGGCTGTGTTTTCCCATCTTATTTGCATGATTGCTCTTCTAATGGATAATGGGTGGATTAACGTCTAAAGAGAATTGCAAGCTTTATAGAAGAGCCTAAAACAACAAAACATTTTCAAAAAGTTGATAGTATTGTTGCCACGATGCTAACATTTCAAAGTTGATTTCAATGTTAATCTGTACCGATTTCGCTACCACCAGTGATAATTAAAAAAATGCTACTTTTTTAGACTATAAATTCAAATTTTCCAACACAAAATAATAGTACTTTCTTTATGTTACTATGTGATCTTATACTAGTTGTAATAAAGCTCAAGATCATTCTAAAACTGCACAGGATTTCTTTTAGCATCGATACTACAAATTAGCATCTTGCATTTTTTATTGTGTGATATCTGATTTTTGATACTTTTGACAGCCCTACTATATAATAATTATCTATTTAAGAAAGAATTTGGCATTGTTAAATTATTCTGGCAGTTTGATTCTATGGTATATTAGTTCCTTAAAGTGGAAGAGATGAAAAGGCTAAATAGAAGACATTTGTGTTGGTTAAAGTTGGTAGATTGAGGCGTTGCAGTAAACCAAAGACAAACCAAAGATGGGGGGAAAAGCAGAAGAGGAAGAGCAGCAGACGGAGGAAGAGCGAGGGCCTGGCTCTGTGCTGTGTCTCCTCCCTGTGTAATCGTGTTAACTGGCGGCTCCGGGCCTGGCCTTCTCAGCTGTCACACACAACTACATGCGCGCGCGCGCGCACACACACACACACACACACACACACACACACGCATGTACCAAGCACCTGTGTGCGCCTGACGGACAGCTCATTCATCACAATTAACCAATTAGAGCCTCCGCCGGTCTGTCTGAGCCCGCCTACAGCTACAGCTATAGAGATAAGACATTGAAGGGAAAAGTGTGCATTAAGATACACAGTGTAGACTTTGAGAGTGAGGCGGAGTGTTTACCTGAGGCCACAGTATTAATGGCCCCCTCCTGCCCAATGATGTGCTCCTTCAGCCTCCTCTCCAGGGGGAACCTCCTGCGCTCCTCCGCCTCCCGTCGAGCCTGCGCCTCCTGGAACTGCACACCCAAAACAGAGGAGACGGGCCATGAATCAGGAGGGAGGAGGCCGGATGACAGCCTCCACGGAACAGGGAGGGGAGAACTAGTGCTCGAGTGTGTAATCAACTTAGCATGTATGATACATTGCATCCATGTAACACTCCACTCTACACCACTCTGTAATATTCACTTGTGTAAAATTTGAAAATGTTTTGAAATATATGGGCAAAAGAAATGATAATGGAGGGACTTGAGTGATCATGGGACGTAAAGCGGTTATTTTTGAGTGGGTTGACACTTGGGAGTTCAAGTTTCTCTCCAACCGGAAGGCCATGAGAAATAAATATACAATATACAAGATTTTGCATTAAGCAAAACATTTTACTCACGTCACCAGTAAGCTCTTTCCGTATTATATCAGATGTTCCTTATTCTAAAGGATCACTTACACATTTAAGTTTATGTTTGATTAAATCACAAGTAATTAGGCCCCCAGATTGAAGGATTCCTATGAATTTACAACACAATGTTGTTTTGCGGACGTTTTTAACCCCAGTTAACCTCAACCTGCTTTCATATTTTGGATCTTCAAAAGCACCTGTCAATCAATGAGCAGACATACAGACCTCCTGATGGGAGAGCGTCCATCTATAACACCAGCTGCTCCAGACACACAGCAACATGCATTCATAGGTGTGTAATAATAGAAGTTGAGAAAAGGAACATTTATCAGGTTGAGTGTGCCATACCTTGCCCTCCCACTCCTGCAGAAGTGTGCCCACCTCTCCTTCTTTAGCGTACGCCCGTGGTGTGTGTCCCAGTCCGTTGGTCTGTAGAGGGTTAGCACCTGCACACAAGTGGTCCACACTCACTTGTCTGCATGGAGAAATACTATGCTTTACTACTGAAGCAACATCTCATGCACAATACACACACTTCATCTCAGCAGGAGGGGCAGAGAGTCGATCAGGATTGTACTGTTAGAGGTGACACAGGTCTAGAGGTCATGGGTTTAACTGCAGAGAGGAGGCTGGCCAAAGAAATGACTCTGTGGGGGGCTCCAAATGTGCAACGTGTGCCAATAATGCACAGTTTGACCCCTGAACTCTGCAGCCATCATCCGGCCTTATTGTACAGCCGCAGTGAGAGGCCACTGCAGCACACGCTTCTTAACAAGAGGAGGAAATTGTGTTGAGCACTTTTGAAAGGGTCAGGGATTTTGGTGATGGAAGAACAAAAAGCATGGTGCAACTGGCACTGGGTTTGACAGCGAGGATGCTTAGCAGTGCCTTCTGCCCTGACCTGTGCAACTGCTTTAACACGGGTCTAACAAAGCACGAGCCTTTACATGAAGGTGAAGATACAGTCGTCACAATCACTGGCTAAATCAAAGCAACCCGTTTTATATTTGAAGGAATCTCAAACATTTTCAAATAAATAGTAACATTTATTTAGATAGCCGACATAAAAATTGGCAATCGTCGAACATATAATATTTTAAATCAGCCAGTTATATTGTATTTAATTTAAGTCCTCTTACATATGAGGAAGAATGTAAAAATGCGAGTCTTTTACATCTACGCTTTACATACACTGCAGTCAATCAATATAGGTTATGTTTCCTTTTACCCGTTCTTTGAGCCGCACACTAATAATCACAGCGATTACTATTGATAAGCCCCTAAATTTTGTGACCTGCTCATGAAGCGATCGATACTGACAACAATACACCACCTTCCTCCAAACGCTGGGGAGGAGCGCAATAAAGCACCCGCAGTCGCAGACACACCGGACATAATAAATAGCATCATTTAGGACTTTAATATCAGGCCAACCCTCTGGGCCATAGCACTTTATAACAGGATCAACCCTAACGACTGTCACACGGGCGCTCGGACACATACACCGCAGCTGAACATCGGAACACACACTTGCATACACAGGACCCTTTCATTAGGACTGCTTTAGTTATGCCTATTAGGAATCCCCTCCTCTTCCCCATTTCCTCCTCCTCTCCTTTCACCGCAGCTGGTGGGAGAGAGCTCCTGCTGCTCTTTGTGTGTTCACGTATCTGTATTGTGCGCATCTGTGTCTCCGATGGCCCACCACCTCCTACAGAGCTGCCCATTACAGGGCGCCTCTGGCCAGCAGCCTGATGTGCAGCCCAGGGTCGGACTGGTGAGCTGGGGCAGGTAGGGTTAGGGACGGCGGGGCCAAGCAGGAGCCCGAGGGTGGGCCTGGAGACTGTGATGGATGGAGATGTGAGTACGGAGCGGGCGGAGGCCAAAAGTGCGGACCCGTGGCCAGTAGTGTAAACATGGACACTTTGAAACACAAGGGAAATAATGTCTAATGCAGAGAACACAGCTCGTGCACATACATATATTAGAGTAAAGATCGGCCGACATGGGATACCGATGTATTAGTATTAGTATATTTTTGAGGAGATGATCAAAATTGGCCCTACATATTATTTGAAATTACAACTCAATTACTGTCTATACTTTTCACTGCCCTACAAAATAAAAGTAAAACAAGGAAAAACTAAAATATTTTTAGACATCCACAAAACACTGTTTTCCTCCTAACCCAGCAGCCTAACAGTGTAGACTTTGTGCTATGCCATTGTTGCATTTAAATGGTAAAATATAACTTTCTGTTTTTCATTAAGGCAGTTAGCCGGCCCAAACCAAATATTGACCAATGCTGGAAATTTACGCTGGCCGAAACGCTACAAAGTGCGACTATCAGCCCGATATATTGGCCAATCAATATGTCATAAACTTGTACCGCAATCAAACTAATCAAAGGTATAATAAAGTGATATAACGGCAGTTTAGTTTTTAATTAAATTAATTAATTAGTTTGGCCCGTAGGCTTTATTAGACAGGATAGTGGAGCTTGAGGAGATAAGAGCATGGAGGACATAAAGCAAATTGTCGAAGCCGGGAATCTCTCTCACAGCGCTGAGCCTGGCATTGACCACTCGATCACTGCTTGTGTTTATTTTTCATTTTGAAGCCCATTCACCTGTGCGCAATACTTGAACCTCAATCAAGACAAGAATCAAAACAATATTGGTAAAATAACTTTGGTCAATACGCAATACGATGAGCTCACACTGATGTTTTTCAAAATGTATTACAACACGAAAACATACAGCAACAAAATTCGCAAAAAGGGCTGTGAAGATTAATGGATGCACATCTTTAAATTGTGTCGCTCACTTGGACGCGTTAGGCAAAGTGTAGTGACGTCATGATTGTTATTGAATGTGAAAGTGGCGCCAACCCAAGCTACGACCCAGCCGGGCAAGCAACAACCTGCTCCGCCTTTAATCTGATTTGCCTGAAACAAATGTCCCTGCTTTGTGAAATTTCTTACCTTTTTAATTCAAAAAATGTGCGTGGAGAACATTTGATCGAGTTAGACAGGGCGATTTGTTTAAGCCTACAGAGTGCTTACGAATGCAATGGTGAGATGAGGGATGGGCAACGCTTTGAAACACACCATCCATCATAAACATAAACAAGACATTTATACATGTATGTGTGGAAGACAGAAACTCGCTGCGCCAGATTTAATTTCAAAATGAATTTAAAAGACCAGGCCATTACAGGAGCTGGAGGTTTTGTCCAACATGTTTCTGATAGGACATTTTAAAAGCTGTATGTAAAGCATGCAACATATATGAATATTATAATGTAATGCGCGCTTGAGTACCATAACACACTCATTGTGCTTGGTGAAGTTACCCCGGGGGCGTGTTCTGAGCAGAGGTCAGAGTTCAACTAGGCCGAGCTTGTTTAAGAACTGGCCGCTTGAAAACAGGGGGGATATTATGCCCCAGGCTCTATGTGCGCTGGTGGAGCGGAGTCAACGACAGGTGCGACTCTAATGTGGGGAAATGGGGGGCACGAACAAGTGATCAATTTCAAATGAGCTTTGTAATACTCTATATCACTAGGGGGTAGATGTGTTGATGTGATGATACATGGAGACACTTTAAGGAGCCAAAAAGGTGTACGAGCCAGAAGATGGATTACAATTGATTAGCTAGATTTTTGTTTCTGTGAATGCATTAGACTAGACTATTTTGTAGAAATAATATCCAAGTGTGATTTTTCTGACAAACTAAACAAATTAACATCAGAATCCTGTTCATAGTGCACAATCTAAACTCGACCAAGAGAAAGCAGACTGAAACCCATGCATGTCAGAACAGAGGTCTAAACTACAGGTCAGCAGTTTTACTTTTTATAAAGAGACATATTTTGTAAGCAAAAGAAAATGGAATTGAAAGTGAATATATTTCGCTACTCATCCAAGTAGTTTCTTCAGTTCCTGCCTTCAGACAAATATAATGCCTCACTGCCTTTTATCTGTCTAAAGGGAGAGGCTCACTACACTGAAACTAACACTTCAAAGTTGTTTAATGAGTATCAATCTGTACTACTTAACTTATCATATGCCCATTTGCTTTTGTAAATCATGTCATAGTCCCTGTTTATAGTCTACATACAGTTAATGCACAATATATATAATAGCACTTTACCTCAATCAATCTGTATATTTGTACTTATATACTACAGCTCCTTATTTTAGCTATCACCTATTTATTATATCTGTATACTGTACTTACCATTATTGCACTCTGGTTGGATGCTTAACAGCATTTGTTGCTTTGTACTTGTACATGTGTAATGACAATAAAGTTGAATCTAATCTAATCTAATCTGCTGTTAGTTAGGTCTATAGAACTACCAAAGGTGTGATCGTCACCAGAGTCATATTTAGCATTATCGTTTATGCCCCTAATGGGTCTTCAAACTCCTATTGGCATTAGATGTGATTAGCCCTATTGTTTTCTTGGTTTGGCTTGAGGATGGAGTTGTAAATGCTTGAAAGGTGTACTTTAGGTCTTGACAAATACACACCGATGTCCTTCTGGCATATTTTGTTGTTTGCCGATTGTAACCATACCAATTGCAATTTCATTTCAAAAACAAAACCACTGTCATAGAGTTTTAAGAAGTGTTGTAAAGAGCATACATACCGGCCTCCAACAGCATTTGAACAGTGCGTGTGTCGTCGGCCAGTGTAGCATAATGTAGAGCTGTGCAGCCACGGAAACCCGCCCTGCTGCTGAGTCTGCTGCTGAACTCATCCTCTCTGGAAACCAACACTGTCCAAATAAAAAACAAAATGAAGATATGAAGAAATGCAGTTGCAGTATAGAGCGATAGGTGCAGCTATACCTTCACTTACTGTTAAATAAAAAGGTACATTTGACAATCTAAGCTAGCAGAATTTGAGGTGCTGGTTTTCTTACGGCCTTAAAATTTCTGCCCTTCCTGTACTTTTTTTTTTTTTTAACAAGAGCACTCATTTGGTGCTACTCCATCATGTCTATCATCCTGCCTCCTTCCTCCTCTGCTCAGAATCCATCAATTTCTTTCATCACTTGTACACACTTCCTCCCTCGCCACTAACTTTGTCGCCTCCAATTCTTGACTTCCTTCCTCCATCGGCTCCCATCATTCGAGCCGATCTCCTTCCAGGCATGCCACCCTTCGATCTGCAGCTCCCATCATTTCTCTGCCCATGCCTACTTTACTTCTCCACTTTCTTCTGCTGTTTCTCCCCTTTCTTCATCAGTCTTTTCCCTCCTCCATCCATCCTACTCTCCTTCCTCATCTTCGTGACAGTCTTTCTGCAGTGCGAGTGTGTATGAGGGAGGGAGAGATAGGCCGGGATAATCATAGCTAACCCAATAAAGCGTCGCACAGGCCCCCCTAGCCCATCCATCAGCGCGTGTCTGGCAAGCGCTTCCCCACGCTAGGCCGGCCCCACGTGGACCCAAACCTGACAGCCATATAAATGTCTGCAATATACATATCCCATATAAATATGTCTGCCCAAGCCCAGCACAGACTGAGAAGGCACGGCGACGGGAGGGGTGAGGTGCGCGTGCTTTCTGCCATGTGGGTCTGCAGCTCATAAGAAAAACAAATAAAATACAAGCTACATGGAAAATAAATAATGCAGGGAGGAAAAATGAAGCTTGTACATATGCACATTTTTATGCAAATGATAATGTCTCATAATATCTGGTTCTACACTTGCTGAAAAATACCCCAATATCACGCACACATGATTGCATTCACAAAGTGTTTTTTATACCCTCCAAGGAGTGGATGCCTTTCTCTCGGGAGGTGTCGTAGACGTTGTTAAAGTGGTCTCCAGCATTTGGGTCCGCGCCCGCCTCGAGCAGCACCTTCACCGCACTGAAAAACACAGCAACAAAAAGACATGTACATGCATGTTGTCTTGATGAAAAAAATACAAAATATCTTTAATATGTTCCAATGCTCATCAATAGAGCAGCCTTATGGCCCACACAACCTAAAAACGTGTTGGCATTCAATGGCATAACTAATCACTTTTCGTTCCTTGTAATAGCATATATACGCATAGCAAAGTAACAATACTGCCCAAAAGGGAATGCTAAATGATTAGAAGTCTTTTCTACCTTACCTAATTTTCACGTTTGAACAGGAGCGGAATAAAAGTTTAAAAACTTGATAGGCACAGCAATTATTACTATATTAAGTGTATTATTTGAGTTGGACTAAGCATTAAGATCAGTAGATCTCCAACTTTCCCCACCACCTTGATACCAAGTACCAACACATCAAGGGTAAACATAGTATAAAATTAGACTAAACCATAGTTTTAAATAATGAAAAAAGAAATTAATCCCAAACTGCAGAAAGCCCACCAGTGGTACACATACGACAGTTTGAGAAACACTACATAAGACCATACTAAGGGTACCTCTAGAGAGTTTTTAGTATTTATACAACGAACATGGTTTAAATTGGACCTAAGTGTATCTGACTGATGACACTGCTTTTTTGACTATTTGGACACAACACAAGACAAATTCAATCTATAGAAAAACTGAACTATTGCTATGCTAAATTATAACTGACAAGACTTCCTATTTCCTGAGAGGACAATTCATTTTGTTGTAACCAATGGCAGTCACGGCTGACGACCCCCGTTCTTCCTGCTCCTTACACTTGTCCTCCTTGTTACATGTATGTACATATATGACCAGTGAAAGGGCAGTGATTCGGCCCTGTTTCCGGCGCCGTTGGGGGGTCTGCATGTTAGACTGGCCATGTTTGTGTAGTTTGTCATTGGAGCGTACCGCCTTTTAGAGCAAACAGCGAGTACCTCGGCAACACCAGCCACTGTGACCCCACAGACATTCCAGGTACTGTCTCTCAGTCTACAGACTCCAGCTTCAGACCGTGAACATGAACTGAGCTTTGACATTGAGACAATTCCAATTCTTCCAAAAATGTATGATGCTGGCAGACCCCAGAGAAAGAGGCAAATATTAGTTTACTTTGAAGTTTTTGACTGGGGCCCTGTAAATTATTTAATTTAACATTATTGTTTTTTGTTATCAAATTGGACTAAAATGTGTAAATGCTTTAAACACTAGAAATACTATTTTTTTTTCAATTGAAACAATGACAATTTAAATAGCTCTCATTGTAATTTTAGTTTAGTTTATTGGGACATTTTGACACATTTGGTCTATGCGTCTGTCATCTGGTGTAATTTGTCTGGACTTTAGGAACATGTGTGCAGCTGTGAGAACAGCCTGACCAGGTCTTTGTGTGTGACCTTGCTAAATGGACTAAAAAGGGCTATCGGGGGGTCCTCTTTTGTTACTGTATCGCAGAGGTAGGGGGCAGCAGGGGGGCATGACCCATAGAGGCCTCTTCTCTAACCCTTCCAAGCACTTCTACAAACAGTTCCTAGCATCCTTGGCCACGTTTAGAGATGCACACACAAAGTTCCACTGCGACTGGTCACACGAGGCTGGGCACGGCTGTGTGAAGAGACAAGATGTTGTGAAAAGGGTTAATGACATCAGAAAGGTAAACAGAGAGGAATAAAGGAGGGAAAACTTGAGGGAGGAGGGTGGGACAATCATGAAAGACGAGTACAGCCAAAGATGAAAGTAGATTTAATTAGAAAGAGTTGCTAAAACTAATGAGCTTGTGAAAACAGTGTGAAGTTTAACTAATCAACCTTTTATCAAGTGACTAACTTTATTTGGCCATTTACAAAAAGATCTTCAGACCTAATTTGATGTTAAACTGAAGGAATGCAAAGGTCAATTGTGTTAAATACCACTAACATTTGGAGGACAAGGAGGAAATCAAATTGTACGCTTTCTGTGTTTAAACTGGCAAGCAGGCAATACATTTGGCAAAAATTAAAGACTAAATGAGCTAAATCATGTATTCTCTAGGGCCTGCCATTTTACTTTAGATTCCTTGAAACTTAATGGATTATTATTTTTGACTTTGAATAACATTACAAAAAGCACAAACTCAGAGGCTTATAGACCCATTTAAACATTTGGTATTTGTTGGGTTAGTTTCCCATCAGCCCCTGAGGGGAGACAGGAAGCAGACGCTTCCGATGCAGTGATACAAAGACACCTGAGCTGAACTGACCATCCATGTCTCTGACCACCTGGCCCAGACGTGGACCTCACTTGACCCTGACTGACCAGCAGCACACCTGAGGTCATCCAGACAACGTCAACCTTCAAACAGGTTTGAAATGAGTTTCTGTTGTGCATAAAAAATAATTCTAGCATTTTCACTAAAATGGTCTGTGGCTTTGCAATGATAAGAGCCTTCTACAGAGTTTCATTGATTTGCTGCTTTTCATTGGGATTTATCGAAGTGCGAGCCCATAATCCCACTCCAACTATTCACATTTTGTCTTTCTCTGATAAAACCTCTCGTTTCTGCCTCACGTTCCTTTTCCTCTTTTATTCTCTCCCACCCAGTTAGTCGGCCGACAGGTCGGAACGGTCAACAGTGTTACACTCGGCTGAGTGCTCTTTGTACACGTGAATGCTGCGCGGGAGGCGTGAAGCAGAAAAAGAGAGTTGGAGATAGGTATTGTGAGTTAAAGAGTGCAAACATTAGGCCAGGCCCTGCGCCTCCCTGATCCATGATTGAGCCCTACATCAAAGCTAAACAAATACACGCCCCCGATTTCTCAGCCCTCCTTCAAATGCACAGCCTTTACTCAGCACCACTTCAGCCTGGAAATGACCAGGATGCTGCGCTCCCCACGCACTGGTAAAAGCATTATACCCCAATACCCAATACTTAGATAGTATTGAGTATGTTAACAGTGTGTGTTAACAGTGGAGTTGTGTGTGTGTGAGTAATTGACACTTGGATATTTGGTGTAAACTCAAGAGTGTGTGGATGAGGTAGAGACAGAGGGTGGTTGAGTGATGCCAGAGAGCTGATGCTGATGCTTCCCTGCAGCACTGACGGCTCTCTGGGGGCTGGAGACAGGATTAAACACAGAGGGGTGTCATGGCCGCCTGAGTTATAGCACTCATAATACACACACAGGACACTTTTGTGACACACATACCATCACTGCAACACACAAACAACATCATCTGTGGCAAAAGGACTGACATCCAAAGTGACGTGGCTCCTTATAAGAGATGACATGATTAACATGCACTCATTTGAGCTCAGCAGCCACAGTAAATAGTGATCAATATAAAATACATATTTAAAAGGCCTATATGTCTTTGTAAGAATGTATTATGATTACATTTGTTTATGTATATCATTTAAATAACATTTTAGAAATTGAATATGCAAGTTAAATGTGTCAATAAAAAAAACCCAAAACAACTAGCTTTAGTTAAGCTTTTTAAAGATTTAAAGCCAATTATACATTTAAATGTCACACTAGGCTTCTTGCATACGTACAATGCCATATAGAAAAAGCGAACACTGACTAGAGAATTCTTTCTCCCCCAAAAAGTCCTGGTAAATTGGATTTGGCCCGGCCTTAACCTCAAACCCTGTCTGTGGCGTTTTGTGTTCTGGGGGCCAGCAGGCTAATTTAATTTGGTGGTCACTGAGATGGGGGACGTGCACCGGCCGTCTGTCAGCCTGCAACGAGCCCTGGAACAGCCTACTGTAACACGCCAGAGGGAACATTATTACTTGTAATGGGCATAAATCGTCGGCGTCATCTGCCTAAGAAGGACAGACCTTATCTCCGCGCGTACACACCTGTGCTGTCGGTTCATGGCGGCAACCATGAGAGCAGTCCAGCCAAGGCGGTGACGATGGTTTGGATCCACTCCCTCCTTCACCAGTCTGATGACAAAAATAAAGTCATGTAATGTTGGTTAGTTGTTTTTCTGCTTTTGTTTTAAAAGTGAATGTACAATCTGCTCCAGCTGAAAGTTTAGTCTGCCTCCCACTCCTAACATAAACACAGACGGTGACAGCCAGGCCTTATCTGCAGAGCTGTATGTGCCTGAGCCAGGTGTGAGCGCTGTGCCCGGGGCTACTGCAAAGGGACTTGTGTTTAGACAACACCGGGTCCGTCACATCTGCACTTCATTGCAGAGTTTTCAACTGTAGAGTCATGTGAAGGATTGGCTCGATAGATACAGTAAGTTTGTCGCAAAGGTTTGGCCCGCTCTAGTCATAAGGTTAAGAATACCTGTACTTTGGATTTATGAAGACAGAAAATCAAAGAGAGACATGCGCAAGGATACAACAAACGAGGGAAATTTATGTCATGTTGTGAAGTGACTCTGGACTTTTTAAGACTTAACCAAATGAGCATACACTTACTTTTTTTTCTCTCTCCCTCTCTCTCTCTAATGTTTACCGTTTCTAGTTCCAGTTGAAAGATGTCTCTCAAGAAGACAGGCACTCTCCTACTAACATAAACTAAACCAAAGCACTTAACATGTCGATGACCTGTCTCACCTACACCATCTGCTGCAGAGAAAGTAATCTAAGAAGTGTGGCCACACATTGAAAAAAGGAACATCTTTTTAAGAGTGAGAGCAGGATCGCCAGTATTTTGTTCAATGCTATACGTTATAGATCATGGGTCACACTGTTTTAGATAAAGAGATGAAGTCAGCGATTGAAATTACTGGTCAAAACTGTAACACTTTATCCATAGGTTTCAGAGCGAGGAGAAATTAGGACCGTTGCCATAGCGCTTAACAATTTAAAAGTAAAAATATGAGATCTTTTGAATGGGAAAAAGTCCTGAAAATGTTGCATATAACAGGAACCTGAAACTCATGAATAGGAAACAAATCACGACCAATAACAGTATGTGTATGATGTGCATGTAATGCGGTGTTGTGGTCTTACACAGCTCAGCCTTGGGTTCCACCTTGTGGCTTGCAGTAGCACAACAAGCAGCTATTGAATTTTTACTACACAAATATAAATTGGCAGCATTTTTTTCAATACTGGCTTGTCTATTAGATCAGGACACAACCCACAATTTGACACATTGCATAATTCAATTCCTAGTAGGGCTGGGCATTGCTAGGAACCTTACAGTACAATAGCTACATACGTATACATACATATCCTGAAACAGCCATATCCCCTTGAAATAAAGAGTGTACTACGCTGATGTTTTCCTTATGTTGAACAACCAAATGCATTGGAATATAATGTTCATAATGCCCTAAATAGCAGAATACAATTGATTACTGAATAGCTCACTTTAGATTCAGCCTGAAAAACGTGTATAACTAAGCAAATTAAAATAAATTAACACATTTTAAAAGGATCACAATACTTCCGTCCGTCATGATATAGCAATGGCTGTATCAATATTGTGAGTACAGTCCTAATTGATTATAGGCTCCTCCTTGGTGTGTTTGATGTGCGGTTATGACTCACTATGGGATGTTCATGTGTGCACTAAAATGCAAATGTTGAACGTGTCATACCTCACAACATCTTCACCGTTATTGGACCTTGCCGCCTCCAGCAGTGCATCACCTTTAAACAGACGTTGTTTTAGTGTTTACTTTCAGACATTTTCATAGTCTATTGAAGGTACCTTTATTATCAGAATCTTTCCTCAGGCAGAAGGCCACTGCAGCAGCAGACAGCACCCCGACTGAAGCCAGTCCGGCCCGGCTGGCCCTTGCATCTGTCCCATGGCTCTCACCTCGGCCATGACCACTCTCCTCCCAATACTGGTTGTTATTGCGCCCTCTACTGGCCAGGGCCGCCCATGAACTGCGGCGGTTTTGCAGTTGAGAGAGCCACCTGGGGGCGAGATGGTGGTACTGCACAGTGGGGTTCACGTTGCCCTGGCTCTCCTCGGCCAGAATGCCACGGCGGGACACTCGGGACGTGGACACTACGGGGTTTCGGTTGGCCTCGCGGGTCTCGCGGATGCTCTGACACGTGGCTCCGCCTGAGCTGGTCTGGAGCACGCGACTGCACGGTGACAGGCTGCGCGACCTTCTGGCGATCAACCTGGTGGGAACCGAGGATAACATGGCCATACCTCACCGATCAGGAGCTGCCCGAGCCCTCGGGGTTACGATTCAACTAATGTGTCTTTGGAGTGAAGCGAATATAGTTGTAATTCCGGTGTAACGACGGTAAAACCACAGAATGTAGGACAGCTAAAGGAAAACACCGCCGCTTCCACTCATCACAAGTGGATGGAACTAGAAGGCGCGCAATGCATGGCGGGAAATGTTGTTTTCTATGCGTTCTAGAAAAAAGAAAAAAAATATGATGTAACAGGTGCTGTAAACATAAGCTATTTTATGACTAGGCCTACTTCACAAGTTACACCTAATTCATTCATACTTTTTTGGATTGACTTCGTCGTCCACAGGCCACGAAGAGTATGGATAGTGCATTAGTTGTATTTTTTGGGTGACTATTTCTCCTTAAATAAATAATGATGCCGTGTGTTTTTTCCATAAGCCTATTATACGGGCTTTTGGGCTTTTGGCTGTAAATGGCTCAACGTTAACCCACGCACTTGCTCATTACACGAGTTGGCCGTCAGATGGCGCAAGAGAGCCTCAAATAATTTTACTTTGGTCTAGTTGCTCTTCAAATATAAGCAATTTTTTATCAGACCTAATGGCACTTAAATATGGTTGTGAAAACATAGCAATTTGCTTTCGATTTTAAACATTTCTTGGCTTGCAGTGGTTTCAGCTTCCTGCCATATGCAATTTTTTTTCCCATTCAAAATATAGTTTCCTAATTTCTCATTCTGAAACCCATACTATCTTGCGATGCACTGCGGATTGGAATAGGATCAACCATTCAAATTGCCAAACCAAGTCCTGCTAACCGCCCTCTGCATCTACTGTTTATGTCACGATGAACTGTAATGTTGGCAGTGTTTTTCACTAATACTCTTAATTTGATGTAATTCTGTCTCTGAGTGTTGAATTTGTATAGGATTTGAATTTTGCCCAACACTAGTGCAGAGAAATGTATTAGACAAGCTAAATTTAGCACTGGGCCCTTCTGTTGTAGCCCACTGGAAAAGGCTGTAAGGATAATTCATTTCTACCTGTGGACTTTTTGCACAGCACAGACATTAATCACAGAAGACATAAAACCATAAATCTGCTTGCAGGTAGCTGGATTGTCAACTGAGGCCTGCGAGTCCAAGTGGAATATCTTTTTCAAAACTCAAGACAGCTAGTGTAAGCATAAATACTATTGAGATTGACATAATTGAGATATCTTGATGGCCTATGAGACCACTGATTTTAAAAAAAGAAAAACGATGCAACATTATTATTACATTTTTGGTTCACTGGCCCACAGTTTTATTTTACTGTTGGTACAAACAGATTTCTCTTACCCACTTAATATGCAAATATAGTGGTGGAGAGTTCGTAACATTTGCAAAGCGGTCAGGGAGCTCTTAAGCCAACTGAGAAAAAAACAAACATCCTGTGTATTAGTTTCTGTACGCTAATTTTTGCTGCCAGTCGTTGAGGCATGTTCTGAACTGGTGTGGTGTTACAATAAACTGTTACTGAACAACAGAAAGAGATATTCAAGTGTATGTGACAACGTTTTACATTTTTTCTAATAACTAGGCTTGGTTTGGTGGGATACCCGTGGTAAAATATTTATTATTGTTTTACTAAAGTCAAGTGACAGTAAAAAAAATTACAAAAATTTACATCAAAATAGCACTGAAAAAAAGAACTATATCTATAACTATGTCATCAATACACAAACTTGTAAAGACTTAAGTGCAATGATTTCTCAGTTTAAACACTATTTAACAAAATGAAAATGTTCAAATAATAACTATTGTGTAAATCAGGTGAGCTTTGGGCCTTATTTACTGTATTGTGATCCAATCAGGAAGTTAAAAAATATCACAAAAATTGTCAAACAATAGGGAAAACTTGGCAAGATATTCTGCTAAATCTTATATATAATTATACTGACAACATTTTGGTGAAATTAGTCCAACATGTTACATGCACTTTAAACTTTGTATCTAATAATATGATCCAAGAACACTCTGAACACATTGCAATGGATTTAAGAGTTCAGCCAATCCTCTGACAGGCGTTGTCTGTTTCTGTTAATTCCTCACTGAACATGCTCCAAGTACACCTCCAGCTATTACTGACAGTTTGACTGGTTATTTACAGCAGCTGTTTTGTAGCTTCAAAGTCTTTTAAACGGAGAGGTAGACGTAGTTCAGGTTGTATCACATTACAATGGCTTTTTTGTCTTTGCAGGTATAATGCAGGTGAATAATGCAAGTGTTAAAAGGAGCACACCCCGATGCCAAACTGAACAAAGCTGTTGTTGTGGGACCTCAAACACCTGTTATGTGATCGGAGGTCATAATGGTTGAATAAACAAGACTAAAGAAGTGTTCAGTAGATGTTCTAAGATGTTAGGCCTAGTGTTGATCTATCATCTCTTCATATTTTAGCACAGAGTAAGTCTATAATCTTCTATAACATCCTTCGGTTGAACTAAGTTTACTAGGCTGCATTCACACATCTCCCATCCATACTGAGACTAAACTGGAATCAAACCAGGACAAGTGTGAACGCACCCCTAAATTAGAGGTTTATTTAGTTTATCATGTCCTGATTTATAGGCCTTTTCCCTGGTTGCCACCTCGATTAAATTTAAGATTAAAACATAAATACAGCATTGCACAGCCAGGTTGCAGATCTGCAGAAAACCTGTTTGTCATCTGAAACCTGTTACAGTTTTTGTCTTTGAAACATCACCTCATGCAGCTAAAATATTTTGCTAAGTGTCATTCCTTTCCTTCATCTGTGTTGCAATAAGCACATTATTAAATTACGGATCATTGAAAGCCTATTATCTTTCTTAAATGACTCTGATCTGATCTGATAATGTCCATAGTCAGAGTATATCATGGAAAAGCTACTTCAGAGGTTAGTAGTTTCAAGCCTGTCTGCTATTTTTTGGAAAAAAAAATGAAAAAAAAGTTTAATGAACACATGATTTCTTTGCACGTAAATTAAGTTAGGTCTTTGAACATTTCTGAGAACACAAACAGAACACAATTGAGACGTCTTGCAATGTGACACCACCGAAGCAGCTTCATAGTGTGCGCCGTTACAGCTGAAGTTTTACGAGGGTCACGTGAATGCAGCAGCGGGGGGCGTTTCTATTGTAGCCAAGTCAACGGTGCCTGTCTGTGTTCTGGTTCTGCACGCCCTGGCCGCCGGCCTCTTCTCCCCCACCTCCTCCTCTTCCTCCTATTTCTCACCGCATCTTCTGTGCCACCTGCCACAGCCGCGACGCAGCGAGGATGGAGAAGAGCTGCCGCAAATGAGGCGAAACCCCCCATCATATAAAAAAAAAAAGAAAACCCACCACGATCTGGCAGAGAAGGAAAGAAACGCCGCGATGAGAACAGGGGAAAAAAAACAACCGGGGAGTGAGGTGAGGACAGGACGCAGCGCCGAATCGCAAACATATGGTTAGTGTGAGGAGGAGGAAGGAAGGAAGGAAAGAAGAAGAAGAGTGGATTGATTCATCTGCCACCGGGGCTTCAAACTTCAAGGCTCGCGAACACGTCACGTTTTGTTGCTTTGAGCTTTTTTTTTTGCGTGTGGTGTGTGTGTGTGTGTGTGTGTGTGACTTGCTGTTCCACCTGTGAGAGCGCACGCGTACGTCTTGTTTGGGGTAGTTTTTGCGCCGGTGGCTGACTGACTGACTGACTGACTGCGGCGCCTGTGCCTGTGCCTTGGACGCGCGCACGCACACACACACACACATACACATACACACACCTACAATCACCAAGACACAACCTACCAAACCAACTCAGAGGAAATAAATTAGACAAGTTATTTTTTTCTTCTTCCCCTCGTGAAGAGAAGAGACGTCAGTAGACAGGCTCCATTTGCTTTGTAAGTGTTTTTGTTTTGTTAGTTTTTTTTTGTGTGTCGCGTTTTCCACCTCTCATCGTCACGATCAGTAGTTGCAGCCGAGAAATAAGATTCTCTCCCCGTTTTTTTTTTTTTTAAAGAGCCATGTCCGGACAATCTGTGACCATGCCCGACGACGGGGCCTTTGCCAGCTTCAAGTCCGAGTGTCTGCGTGAGGACGGCTTGGATGTGACCTACAACAAGGGGCATCACGGTGGGGCGCAGGCTCTGGAGGAGGGCAAACCATCCACAAGATAAAGGTAAGTTAGTTTGGCATTAAGAGGGGAAATTCTGTGACTCCAAAGTTGTGTTTCTGCTGTGTAATGTTCAAAATGATAAGATGAACCAATGTTAAGTTACTTTTTGGAATAAGAGACCATATGGTAAAATCGATATTAAAACTAGCATCAAAACTAAATATTCATTTGAAGTATTGATACTGAAACAAAATCACACAAACGGGGAAAAATAGGACCTCTCCTGAACAGTTTTAGAATGTCAGAACTAGTAAAAGACCACATGGTTAAAAAAAAGTGTGTAAAAGAGTGTTTTTTGTTATTGTGATTTCAAAATCGGTATCGAGTATGAAGCCTATTCCTTAGTATCGAAATCGAGTTTGAAATTGGAGAATTGTGACACTACACTACAAAAGGGCAATAGAAAAGTGGCGCGTAGTTGCAAAACAAGATTCACTGGACACTTTGGAATTAGGCCTGTGGTTTAGGACTGCACAATTTGGGTAAAAAAAAAAAAAAAAGAAATCCAAATCAAATTGCAAGTAGTTTTTGCGATGAAAGTGTAAAAAGTTGGATTCAGCTCAGGGTGCACATTGTGAACAACTCTTGGAGCGTCAACATTTGAGAGGAGACTGAAATATGAAGCTAACGCAAGAATCTCACGCGTTTTAGAATGTTTGTCGCATCTAAACTCAAGATTTTTCTATAAAAAGACCGGATATTTCAGGTTTGGTTTTTTTAATGATTTTGAGCAGGCTCTGATCCTTGATGGTACCGTTTAATGGTTAGTTGGTCAGATGTTGCCTACACCTTATCCAGTTGGCAGGGGCAAGCTCTATGTAAATTCCCGTAACAATTGAACTGCTGAGTCGTGATATTCCTGTGTTGCTCTGCCAACTGTGCAAACATTACATTAAAGCATGCACGGCCTTCCACACATGCACATCATTTATCATCCAAACATTTTGAAATAACAACTAAATGAAATGCACCATAGGCCTGGTTCCACATATCTGATACGGAGAGATGAAGTGATATGCCCCATGTACACGTCACCCAATATTTTCACTTCTACTCTACACTCGTATGTACAGTTACTCCGTTTGCGTATATGCTTTAAGTTTCTTTGCAACGATATGACTGATCTATTTGTGTTTTTAAAACCTTTGGTAATAATGAATTCAAGCGGTAGATCATGTGACTGCACAGTGAAGAATGTGCCGCTTATCACTGCTTAATGTCAGTGTAATTTGAATACCACTTGTTCCTCTGAGGCCATTGTTTGCTCAGAGCTTGTCTGCAGTGTTGGTGTCTATTCAGCTATAACTTTGTTGAATAATTTAGGTATCCATTGCAAGCAGGACATTTCTAGAGTTTGTGCATAATATACAGTGCTCTAGCGGTAAAGTAATTGTGGTAAATTCAGGTAAGGGAATAGTGTGACGCTACATAGAAAGAGCTGGGTGAGTAGACCTTGTTATCTAGGTAAATAGCACACGTGGCAGTTTTAAACAGTAATGTTTGTCTTGGGAGGCAATGTGAAAGTGAACAGCTATCAAAATTCTGCTGTGGTTTGAGCATTTTAGTCTTTTGTGTTAAGGTTAAAATCGAATATAATGCCATTGGGAGTATGCAAACCGGTTATATCAAGCACGGCGACGTCTGTAATCAATCAAAGCAAAACAAAAAAAGTTACAAAAAGCAGAAAATCATCGCAAATTGTGATTTTTCTGCTCTTTTGTGGTTAATTATATGGTCCATTCACTCTGTGTGTAATATTTGAACCTCAATAATAACGTTTACAAACGTATTTGAGCACACTTCTCAAAATGTTAGATTTTTTTAATTTGAAAAAAAAAAACATATTTCTTTGTCAAACGCATCAAGGAGAAAGCTTATCTAACCCTTTTGTGAGATGACTGTTAATGATAGCCTGTAATCATATAACAGAAGCCCATTTGTCTGTCAATGACATCAACTCTACAACAAGAATTGGATCCAAATTTGGCGTCGATTGGAAATGCTTTGTCTGGACTTTTTCCAGCTTCATATTAAATGTTTTTAGCTCAACAGTTTAAAGCCCTGGCAAATGTTTACTTGACAAATAATGGCGTTCTTGTGTGTTTCATTTTCCTAACAAGTGACTATAATAGATCAGGTGGCAGCAAACAAAGTGTGCTCATTGAACACGTTTTGAATTGCAGAGGGAAAGTGTTGCATTTGCTCCTGGGCAATGTATGTGGATGAGAAAAGCTCTGTGTTCATGTTGCAAGCATGCAGGTCCTGCTTTGTTTCTCCATTTTCGGAATAGACAGGTGTGCTCAGCAAACAAACCAGAAGTAAAGGGAGTTCACAGGCTAACATGGGTGTGGCCAATACAAACTGTATATAAGCCAAAGAACAGGATCTGTGGATGTCCCGGAAAGGAATACATCCTGGTATTTACACACAATCCAAAAAAATTGAGTTTTAGTGATACCTTTTAGCATTAGCATTATAGCAAGTATGCATCGCTTGAGGTCACATTCATATCCAGAAATTATTGATTGATTTGGTTAGGTGTGTGACAAATACACTTTAACTTAAAATGATTAATTGTATAGACAGTGTGTGCAATATAGTGTATTGTGAGTACTATATGTATTGTATTAACCCATAGTCTTTTTAATGTTTAAACTCTCAAAGGATTGGTCTGCTCAGCGTATCAACCTGTCTTAAAACAAGATGGTTTTCTTCATTAGGTAACCCAACTGAATTTCTGAAGGTTTTTTACATAATACTCAAAACCGTTTGGGGATAGTAGGTCACTGGAACATGTTTGTAGGTGCTGTTGTGTGAGCATGGAAGTGATGCTGCAGTCACAGCTGTTCTATTTATAGATAAAATAAAAGCATGCATCTCTGCTGATGCATGGCAAATGAATAACATTGAGAGTTGACAGATTACCTTGTTCTTCCTGTGTTAAACACTATAGCAAATCATTATTATTAGTGGGCTCATAATTTCTTGTCATTAGGTTGCAATGTTCCACCAATATTCTATCACATTGCTTCAGTGCGGCCATTATACACTAAGAACAGAGAAGTGATTGTGGGCGGGTAGAACGGCAGAATATTAGAGGACCACTGAAGGTGATGATATATTGTCAACTACAGAAATTCCCAGTGCATTGATTAATTGACTGTGTGTACAAGAAGTACTTTGTTGAAGCATCTTTATAAGTGAAAAAACAGTTGAAACTGTCCAGTCACACCCAATCTCCAGCTAACTCTCTCTGTGCCTTCTCCTTACTGCTGTCCTGCATATTAACCCGTATAACCTAAAGTAAAATCAACTAGTCGAATAATAAAACAAATGGTCATCTTAACCGATAAAACAACAACCCTACAAATTAAGACTGCAGAATCAACTTGTTACTTTATATTGGAATTGACTTCTATGGCCCCAGACACTTAAATAGAAATTCATATTTTGGACTTTGATACTGTTCCTATTTAGAGTCCCTGGACAAGACATTTTACCTGTTTCCCTCAGGTACTAATCCCAAACAAATGGATGAACCAAAATATTACAAATGTACATATGATAATTTGCCCTGGATTGTGCAGATTTATTCACTTTTAATACTATCACTTTGCAAGTTTTCCTTTTCGCTAACACAAACATAATTTTCACTCTTCACCATCCAATATGTTGTTATTGTGTAGGCAGCAGATTGTTAGTTTCTTCTACTCCAAACAGCAGAGACTCATGGGTTTGCCTCTGACACAGAGGGAAGCCCCGCTCTGGATCACACACACCCACGGATTTTTCTGCTTCATAATCATCATCCACCACCTCGTATCAGCCCCCAAAGGAGCCAGTGATGAAAGCTGACAGGTGGAGAGGCGGAGAGGAAAGATGTGAAGTGGCAGGCAAGAACTAAGAAGAACAAGGGGGGGTGGAGAGAGAGCGTTAAGAGGGTGGGCGGGAGGCACCACTCTCAAGTCATAGCTCATTGTGAGTGGCCACGCTTTGGTTCTGAGACAGTAGATTTCCTGGGCAGCACTCTACCAAGAAGGTAAAGTTTGTCATGTAAAGTAAGTGAACACTATTAGTTATTAGTCTGTGGAGAAGTGCTCTCTGTATCATGGTGGGACTTGAAGGGAACTTTATACTGCTCTGAGCTAGATTAGCCCCGCCCTCAGGGAGGAGTTATAACCTGATACTGTCCTGCCTTTGTTTACCTGTTAGACTTGTTTTGGGAAATTCCAATCCTACGGTAATCTGTATGTTCTCTTTCACCCCCTACTGAGTGCCTGATTGGCATTTGATTGGTCTAGTTCTCATACTAGGTCCACAGATTGAGAATGATTTCTGGATGAAAGTTGTTTTTTCAAAAAGGTGTCCAGATGACTACAATTGAATCTTTTTCTATGATTTCATTGGCTTTTTCTTTCACTAGACCAATGTGTGAGGACACACAATTACTCTATACTTGAATCCACCATTTCTCTTCTTAGAGGGATTCTGTTTTTTTCCCACAAAAAAAGGTCTTCTTCACACCTCTTTCAAATCTCTCTCCCCTGCTTAAAAGCTGCACCACTGTCTTCAAATGAGTGGTTTGTGGCATTAAGATGAAGATGCTCGGCCAATTGCACACTTGAATTCAAGTGCCTTCTGTGTTGATACAGTCTTTTGTGCAATGGTTGTGTGGTCTCGCCAGTGTAATAGTCGTGCTGTCTTCTTCACTAAAATGCACTGACTAAGAGGCGAAGGCCTCTTGTCCTTGGGATCAACCAATTTCAGTCTTAGCATTTTGCCTGGTTTAAAATACATGGGAATGTCATGTTGTCTAAAAAGCCTTTGTAGTTGTTCAGACCACCCAGACACACATGGGATAGCCGTTAATGACAATGACCTGATCATTGGAACAAGAGACTTGTTATCAGAACATCCTGGTACAAATCACCTCCATAATGGGTGATATGGTGATCCGTGTGACGATCTGTTATTTTGGTCATATCGATTCATTACTTCTCTATTTAAACACAGCACATATAGTTTTTCCTTATTGATTAGCCTCTGTCATTCTGAGTGGCAGCTGGATTTAACTAATCACAGTGAGGCGTGTACTTTCAGAAGATGATTACTTTATTTACCAAACACAAATCGTATGAATCATGATAAAATAAAAATGAGCTCGCTCCAAGAGAATTGTGACATAATTTTATTTCTTTTTTCCATGCCGTCCACTCTCACCCTACCTACCTACTAGGTAACGGGCTGTATTTTAAAGTGCATTCAGGGAATGTATTCAGCTTTCCTTTTATTTCTGTTGGTTTATAAGTCAAGTCTGGAGTGTTTTCTGCTGTAAAATTGATTTAGCATTATTGTTTGTGTGGGTAATATACTCTTATTTATTCATTAGTAGTTGCACTAGTTTGTTTCTCACCCTTTTAAAATTTGAACAAATCCAATAATGCACCATTGGACTTCGTTTTCTTTCAACACCCTGACGGCACCTTACCTGCTGAACTTCCTAACAAAACAGGACTACCAGTTAATAATCTAAATAAAATAATAAAAACGTTTAATGAATAGACACAAAATGTATTGGGGACATGTAATTTAAAAGCGAGATGACCATGTCGTTTTTAGTCTGAATTGTCTACGATAAATGGCCATCCTTGGTTACTTTTTCATGGACTTAACCTTTTGTGTCTGTCCTGTGTTTTCTTACTGCCTGTGACTGAACATTGCCCCTCTTGTTTTTACTATGACTAATCGCTTCTGGGCTGTTGTCGCTGCAGCAACAGCTTCACCCTGGAGACATCTTCTACTCATCTGCTTTTAAATAGACTTACGCAGGATTCCCCATGGTGCCTTTGTTATAAATGGTGACACAAATATCTTCTTAGTTTTATCATTTAAACAGCCAAGCACACAGGACCATTTTTATTTTAATACATATTTGTACATTTTAACAGAACATGGGGGTGTGATCAACAAACTTCTGATGTATTTTCTTTTCCCTTCAGTGCCGGATGGTGTGCAAGGATGTGTCTGCAGAGACCATGTACGATGTGCTCCATGATATTGAATACAGAAGAAAATGGGACACCAACGTCATAGAGACCTTTGACATAGGGAAACTCACGGTCAACGCGGATGTTGGCTATTACTCATGTATGTTACACTTACACACCCAGGAGGAAATCATTTCTGCTCTCATGAGTGGGATTCATTCAACGTGAATGAGCCATGTGCACAAGCCCTGATCCGCTCTGATGTGTTCACTGAATTATCCCTCTACTGTTAACAGGGAAATGTCCGAAGCCCCTTCGAAATCGGGACGTCATCACACTGCGCTCTTGGTTGCCAATAGGGAGAGATTACATCATCATGAACTACTCCGTCAAACACTCAGTGAGTATAGTGTGGTTCAGTTTGCTCTGTTCTATGTCAATTTAGGAACAGAACCGCCATTAGAGATCTATATAAGAGGTAAAAAATAAGTGTGGGATACCATCAATGAGCCTGTGGGGAAAGACCACTGCAGCCATAACATAAATATTTGAAATGCATAAAGGGGGCCAGAATGCAATATTTATAATAGTATAAATATTATACATTTATGGAGCTACACCACCCAGGAAGTGATTTTCCTACCATGCAGTACATACTGCATAATGGTAGATTTTTGTTCTTGATTGTCTCGCTCTACCTTTTTTTTTTTTTTTTTTTTTTTGGAAAATGGAGTGAGTCAAGGGCAAAAACAAGCTGAATGATCAGACGACAGTGAGAACTTTAGCTCACATTGGACTTGGACCAATTTCTGTGGCTTGGCTCAAGGCTTGTCTTTACTTTCCAAGTAAAACAAGAGAGAAATTCTCTCAAATCTCCAAATGTTTATTACTCAAATAACGTTATCCATGACCTGCAGTCTGACGTAAACGAGATCCAGGCGTATACAATATCCAGACTCTGAAATCCAAGCCCATTTTATTCGTCTGTCTCATTTGTTCTTCCATGTCAGCCGTGCTTTAGTTTCCCTCAATAATGTTTGCAGTAGGATAAGGTCGCTCATGTGACTGTTGACTCCCATCTTGCCTTCCGCATTCCTGCATCAATAAGTAGTCAGTAACATAACAGTGTGTGCTCCTGTGTGCCTGGCTTTGTGTGATTAGCCAAGGTCACTTTTGGTTTGAACAAGAATTTGACTTGAGGTCTATCTATACGGCTCTGATTTTTAATCCAGTCACCAAAAGCCATTTTATTCATATGCAGTTTGTGCAAGATGTGTGTGCCTGCAACATAAGATGAAGAGGAAATGGTCTCAAAAGATCTCTAGCTGAATGTTGCAGTGGACTTCTCTGCAGTGTGCCGCCTCTAATTAGCTCGGCCTAACCAGCTCTGCACATTATCATCATGAATAATGTCCTTAGATGGATAGTCAAAGGAGGCAGCAGTGAAAGTGTAAGCATGATCACAGAGAGCTGGGTTTTTATTTGAAAACGAGTAAATGGTATGATTCTGAATTAATTGGCACGTGTGGAAAATGTTAACGTTAAAGAAGAGGCATTCCTTAAAGTTAGAATCAATATGGCACTCTATATTTATCAGGAACACGTTTGACATGCAGGCAGTAAAAAGTTAACCATAAGCTTTCAATTGATCCAGTCTATAATCTTTTCCTGCGTAGTTGGATGTGCCATTTAGACTGCAACTTCTCAACTTGATCCAGACAGTTTATCTGAATTCTGCTGGTGGGAGTATTTGCGTCATGACTGCCTTTACTGACAGGATGACTTTTCAACAGTGACAGTTGCAAGACTTTAAGAAGTTCCCCGCGCCGCTCAAGGACTGCTGCGACAAAACGCGCTGCCGCCATTACCCGCAGTGAATCATAATTAGTGTCATTTTGGGCCATTGTGTACCTCTCTGCAGAAATACCCTCCTAAAAAGGACATGGTTCGAGCCGTTTCCCTCCAGACCGGCTACATGATCCAGAGTCAAGGGCCCGCCACCTGCATCCTGACGTACATGGCCCAGGTTGATCCGCGAGGTAACCAAAGCACACTCGACGGTCAGGGCAAACCAAAATAACTGATCCTCTCTCCCAGATAAAGGCTTTAGCACACATTTACACGTGCACTCACTGACACAAGTGGTAATCACAGGTTCATACTCCTTTATAAATGATTCATTCTCCTTCCTTTATATCAAAATCGGTCACCATAGTAACCATATGAAGGACAGTCGGTTTTGTGCTTTCGTCTCTTGCTGCGCTCCATCTTTTTACACTGTTACTGCTAAAGCAAGAATCTAATTGTGCAAAATAAGGCGAGATAACAGTGCATGTAATGGCACTAACAGCTGGAGCTTTTGTCATTCTTTTCTCCGTTGTTTACCATGACTCTGTTTTTTGCAGGTTCATTACCCAAGTGGGTTGTCAACAGATCTTCCCACTTCCTTGCTCCTGGTGTAAGTAGCCGAATAAAAATAACATATTATTCTCTTTGTGTGGGTGTCGGTGAACATGTTCTAGTAATTCGATCAAACTCACTGGAATGCAAAGAGAAAGAGATTCTATTTGATCTGGTTATTTGAAGCATCAGTTATTTGAAGTACAGCAAGATTCGCAACGTTTACAAATTCATAACAAAACTTTTTACAAACCTGAATTCTTTAAACAAAGAAAACAACTTAAAGCTCCAATGTTGAAAAATAATGTGAACATATTTTACTGTGATTATTGTTTCAGGCAATGAAGAAGATCAACAAAGCCTGTTTGAAGTATCCAGACTGGAAACGGAGACACAACCCTGGCTTCAAACCCTGGCTCAACCCTGAACAGACTACATTACCCAGCATCCCCTTGTCGGAACTTAGCATCCAGCGTGCCGAGAGCCTGGAGAATATCGATGAGAGCTGCTTGGAAGAGACCCAGGAGAGGGAAGACATCGACTAACGCAGTCCTCGCTCTCACATCCAGTACATGTCCTCAGTGTAATGCAGGGATACACGCATGTCTGACACGCATACCGTCATTTACTGGTATGAGATTCTGCATTAGAGTTGGCATGAAAATACTTTGCATAACTGTACATACATAAAAAGTCAGGTTCTATGCTGAGAGACTAAAACATTTGACATATTTTCCTTGTATACATAATTTATACATGATAAACATCAACAGAAAAAGCACTCACAGACAACCTCTTAGGCTGCAGGAATACTTTTTACACACAACACATTTGTAACGGGAAGCTATCCAGAAGAACATAGCAAAATATACTGCATTTTCAGTAGAATTTACACCATTTAGAATTTGCATTTTTTACATACTTGCCTTGAGTTAAGTGTAAGTTAGCGTAGTCCACTTTCTTTACCTGAGAGGCAAGATCTCTTAAATTTAGCTACCTCTCTATAAATATAAATTCCAGGTATAGTAGGCCTACACATGGAAAAGAAAACGTGTGTACACAGGTAAAAATATAATTTAAAATACTTTGATTTATTTCTTCTTAATACACTGTCTCTGCCCTTGTTTTATGATTTGATTCCGTCACGTTTAATAATCACAAACAGGCAGCTGTAATCCCCGTCTTGGAAGCTTTGTCACACACAAATGTCAAGCATACTGTCAACTCCTCTGTTTGAGAGATGTATGAATGTATGTAGACTTTAACATGAAATTCTATAAAGATTTTTGAATTTCACAACAGAAATGTGTCTTTTTTCATATTTTCATGCATTAAAATAATGGATATTGAGAGCCACTGACCTGATTAACTCATTGATCCATCATTTCAGCACTGCCTAAACAGACAATTTTATTGATTATAATAATGTGTTGCCATGATTAAACCTTAACCGCCCCACTACATACACTCTATTGACTAACTGTTTTTCAATGATTGGCATGTGGATGTGGACCCACAAGCTTGCACACAGAAAACCAGTTAAACAGGAAGTTCTCTAGTCACTTTGTCATGCGGTATTAAACATGTACCATTTCTGATGGCAATCAAACTGGCTTGAGTTGACTTCCTCTTTGGAGCTGCGTGAAAGATGGTGTTAAAAAAAAAGAAAGCTTTATTAATTTGTTTGAGTTCCTGGAAAAATCTTGCCTTCAAGGAGAGATATGAATATTTTTCAGGTACTTAGCATTGACCTATAACTTAAGTAGATTATCATTTTACATGTTGTACATTGTAAACCACAATGTTGATCTGAAAGTCCTAGTCGTGAAAAAACATGTGCAGCCTTGTGCCCACCATTAGGGTTGGGCCAGATGGACACCGAACCGATCGACGCAGTTCTTTTAGCCCGAACGCGCCTATTTACATGTTTTTGTGTATTGTGTGATTAAATCATCACAACTAAGTACAGAAATGTGGGCAGAGAAAGGGGGTAAGTGAAAACAAGAATTGTCTGAGCACTCGAGCTGCTTTGTGTAAACTAATGATGAGGAAACACCATTGTGACATGTTAAAAGCTCGTTAAAGTTAATCGGCATTTCCCCTAAAATAAGATATACCATTTTGGAGTTCCCATGGAGAACCCATAGCAACACCGGGAATCCATGCAGACACCCAGGTCAGATTTTGTAATTGGACTCAAACCCACAACCTTCTACCATTTGCCACTGTGCCACAAATCTGCAGCACAACGATAACAACAATATTTACCACACAGTCCTACCTCTACCTAATATCATGGTAGAGTTGTGCACTGTAAAGCAGTTTCTCCTTGTTTATAGCTGTATTGATTCCCTTGGTGCACAGAGCCACCCCCTCTTTAGCAGCTTAATGGTCGTTTCGTTCACTCATCATCATTACATGCTCAGGGGACAGGAGAGGCTTGCTGCTGTAGTTCATGCATGAAAATCCCAGGCTGGCCTTTGGTGTTTTTGGGCGTCTCTCTGCACACCAGGAGCAGACATGAGCAGTGTGTGTCTGTGTGCGTGTCAGCGTGCCACCCCCACAGCATGAGCCCACCAGTGCTGCTAGACTGCTGATGACTCACACGGCGGCCCCACCTACTCCCCTCTCCCTTCATCCCGTTTTAGCCCATATTCTATCCTCATTTCATCATGCTCTCCTCTATCTGTCCTCTCAATCTGTTTTTTTCCCCTTCACTTTCATTTCTGGTACATTTTTGTGACAAATAACTTTTATGGTTTTGAATGAATGTTGTTACTTGAAAGCTTTCATTTTTCTATCATTTTTATTAAACAATACTTAGTAACTAGGTCAGGAAACCCATTGTGCCAGGCCCCAACACTGATAAACACTCAATGGCAGATGGTTTACCAAAACAATGAGTTTTTTTGAGTTATGTAAGCATGTTAAAGGTGCACTATGTAACGTTTGCGTGAAATGTACTACAGCAATAGCATAAAACCTATCTATCTCCATGTAGACAAACAGGCGACGCTCCAGGCCAAGTTACAAGTCAGATCTTTGGAGAGGCGACACCGCTCACAATAAAAAGGCAAGTTTTTCCAGACGTTTTTGAGCAATTGAATCACTTTAACTGAATCAATGCAAGATAGATAAGTTTAATGACATACGGTGGAACATTCTAAGTGATCAGAATCAGAATCAGAAAGGGCTTTATTGCCATTGTCAATGAACAAACTTCACAGACATAGGAACTTGTCTCGGCCTTAAGGTGCATTTAAGGGACAATTTAAAATTGACTATAGTATAAAAAATAAATAAAAATAAAATAGGCATTGCTATGTACACAAGTTTACAGTTAAGTTTAAAGTTGCCGTGCAGAAAGTGACAATGCAGTGAGTGATGAATGGCAGGTGTTTAGAATTGTTCATGAGTCCAACGGCAGAGGGAAAGAAACTATTCTTGTGGCGGGAGGTTCTGGTCCGGATGGACCGTAGCCTCCTGCCTGAGGGGAGTGGTTCAAATAGTCCATGTCCAGGGTGACAAGGGTCAGCTGTGATCCGACCTGCTCGTCCCAGAGCCCTGGAGACGTACAGGTCCTGCAGAGATGGAAGTCTGCAGCCGATCACCTTCAGCAGAACGCACAATGCGCTCTAGTCTCTGTTTGTCCCTGGCTGTGGCTCCAGAGTACCACACGGTGATGGAGGAGGTGAGGATGGACTCAATGATGGCCGTGTAGAACTGCACCATCATCTGCACTGGCAGCTTGGCTTTCCTCAGCTGCCACAGGAAGTACATCCTCTGCTGGGCCTTCTTGATGAGGGAGCTGATGGAGGGCTCCCACTTGAGGTCCTGGGTGATGGTGGTGCCTAGGAAGCGGAAGGAGTCCACGGTGGTGATGGGGGAGTCTGTCATGACGAGGGGGGGCTGGGGGGCTGTGACTTTCCTGAAGTCCACGATCATCTCCACTGTCTTCTGGGCGTTGAACTCCAGGTTGTTGCCGCTGCACCAGGACACCAGCCGGTCCACCTCCCTCCTGTAGACAGACTCATCCCCGTCCGAGATGAGCCCGATGAGAGTGGTGTCATCCGCAAACTTGATCAGTTTTATGGAGTCGTGGCTGGAGGTGAAGCAGTTTGTGTACAGGGAGAAGAGCAGAGGAGAAAGTACACAGCCCTGTGGAGCTCCTGTGCTGATAGTCCGAGTGTCTGAGACATTCTTCCCCAGCCGCACGCACTGCCTCCGATCTGTCTGGAAGTCAGTGATCCACATGCAGGTGGAGTCGGGCACGTTGAGCTGGGAGAGCTTGTCCTGGAGCAGAGCAGGGAGGATGGTGTTGAAAGCAGAGCTGAAGTCCACTAACAGGATCCTGGCGTAGGTTCCCGGGGGAGTCCAGATGCTGCAGGATGAAGTGGAGTGCCAGGTTGATGGCGTTGTCTACAGACCTGTTAGCTCTGTGGGCGAAATGCAGGGGGTCCAACAGGGAGGAGGTGAAGGACTTGAGGTGGGGCAAGACCAGGCGTTCAAATGAAATGACTTCATGACTACAGACGTCAGCGCCACAGGCCTGTAGTCATTAAGTCCAGTGATCCGGGGCTTCTTGGGGACAGGGACAATGATGGCAGACTTGAAGCAGGCTGGGACATGGCATGGAGGTGGAGGTGGCAGGGAGGTGTTAAAAATGTCTGTGAAGACGGGGGTTAACTATCCTGCGCAATGTCTTAATGTAGCGGCAGAGACGCCGTCTGGTCCAGCAGCTTTTCGGGGGTTGGATCCAATGACAAATTTTGGCATAATAGTGTATACATAAAGCAATGCAGATTCATGATCAATGTCAGCAGGCTCAGGATGTCTGTAAAATGATGCACATTACATTGTACATGACCTAGTACAATGTTATCTGGAATTAGTCTTGAGGTATACAGAGCTTCCAATCTTCTCACCATTGCCCCAGGTCAGCAGTAAAAAGGCAACACACCGTCAGGTCATTGATTTGTTATAGTGCAGGCATATTGTTCATTCAGGCTCATTGCACTGGAGGGACCTGGCGTCTGTGGCAGAAACCGAGTGCATTACACTCTTGGGAATAATACACCCAACCACACTCAAGCGTCCACACACTCCATAAGCAGCCAAAAGACGACTTGTATCGCCTTTGTCTTGTTCACAACAAGTCACAATTCATCTGAAAGCTATTAGACTTACAGCATCAGTTTGTCATTGCATCTGTGCGTCCTCTTTCACATGTTTACTGCACACAAACTGGCAGGCCTATGCTGTAATTTACAATAAAATATGCAGCTTGAATTGAGTCTTTCTAAAAATAAAAAATAAAGTAGACAGTGACGTGATGCCCCCTACTGGTTCCCATGAGGTTTTGCAGTCACATAAGGTTATTGTCAAAGTGACTCGTGTATTTGACTGCCACATCGCCGTCTCTACAAAGAAAACATGTTTTTACGCACAGAACATTGTTTGCCAAGTTATAGTTAACGTGCCCAAGAAAGACTTACATTTACATGGTTTGGGTTGGTAGTGTTTTGAATATTTTTTTATTTTTTTTTCTCTCTTTTTTTTCTTTCTACAATGCGTGTAGAATGAGTTGTTTACGAGTTCGTTTGCATGGAAACTAACAGGGCAGTCCACCAGTCCACTTCAACCCTTTTTTGTGGTCACATGAGGGCTTGACGGAAGTTTTCACAATTAGGCTCAATCTTTGCGCACAAATGCTCCGCGAAGAGAAAGCGCAACGGGGGTTTTCCCACTTTCAAAATAAAACGCGCACCCCCAGACACCTTCTCTACGCGTTTTATTTTGAAAGAAACACACCGGAATCGACGTGTTACGTTCTTACACGCTTGTTTACTCTGGTGTTTCTGCTGGTTCATTCGTGAGAAAACTGTTACCCGCTACTAGGGGTTGATGTTTGATGGGTGAAGGCCATTTCTCACCAGACGCACACCGCAGATCTCAGTCTGGAAAGATCAAGAGCTGCCACAGATCAAAAGGTAAGATACGTCAGCCACGCCAAACTTTACGCGTGAAACTTTAACTTCATCAGCCGGATAGAGTCTAAAAGTGGATACAAACAACTCATGGATGGATGGTTCTGTGTGGATGTGTGTTGTCCGGGAAACGTCCAGGAGCCAGTGACCCTTTGCCTAATAAGTGGATTTAAACGACTCTGTAACAATAGACTTTTGCGCTTTACTGTTATTCAAAGTTACTGATCTGTTCTGCTTTTATCATCTCACTATTTAATCGAAATGAGGAAATGGTTGCAGTATGGACATAAGTGATTGTGCATTGTCCTGCTCTGGAAGTCTCTACCATTTTTGCTCCCAGCACCAGTAATAATAAAGCCTTGTACAGTTGTTTATCCGCATTGGAATCTGTTAATCTGTCTGATCTGGCAACAATGCATTTGAAATGATAAAGTGATGAGGAGCAGTTGGAGTGATGAAACACAAAAGTTGCATTAGAATAGAAAAAAAGAGTGAACTTAATCAACACAATATCCTGAAAATGATTAGGTAATGTTTTGTACAAACTGGCCAAGATGTGTCAAATCAGTTTAAACCATGCATACATTTTATTGCCACAATCACGTTAGAAACATTCGATAACTGACTGTTTGGTAATTTGTTTTGTGTGTGGCATGAGGCATTGTTTGTCCTATGGAGTAAAAGTGTGAAATTAGTGACTAACATGAAAGCTCTGTCTATGGTGTATGTAGGGGTGTGCCATATTGACGGAACTGAATACCTCAATTTGTTTTTCAGTATCTCTATAACTATATTCAGTTAGAATATAAGGATTTATTTGCAACAGAAAGGAGAAAGCATGAAGTGAGCTGCATGAAGTGAGCTACCTGAAGATTTGAGAGGGAATCACGAGTTTTTACAGATAAATACACAGTTTCATAGTACGTTTCTGTAAATACTGCTGCAGTTATTGTTTTGTAAGGAATGTTTCTGAAGAAATACTGAAAAGTTTTAGAGCTTTAGCCAGTTTGACACCCTGTCCTGCCCAAAAAACAGGTCTTTAGTCGACCAATAATTTCTTTATTTGACTGCAATCCTACTTGGTTGTAGAATCACACAAAATTAGATCATAAAATTAACCACAAAAGAGCAGAAATATCACCCTTGTTTGGGAGATAACGACAGACATTTCTTTCTGAGGTCATTTTTGATTATAGACAATATTCTTGATGTTGTAAAGACGTTCACCACACCACAATTTCTTCAAAACAATAATTGTGATAATTCCCCATTTCAATATATCTTCCACCTTTAAGTGAATGTCATAGTAATTTAACTTTTTCTAATAGGCCCACCACACCCTGCCTCATGTCTTTGAAACTCTTTGCCATTTCGACACACCATAAAGTCCTAATTTCAGATATAATCAGTGCTGTTGAATGAATGAATTGTTCCGTGTACAGGACGACCCTCCTAATGCAGCGCTCCTGTGCAAAGGCGACGAGAGGCTCCCTGAACCGTGAAAATCATTATGCTGAGCCATCACATTATTCTGCTGCATAAGTTCCACACAAGATAGCCTCCCTGCAAATGTAACACAATCTGAGCGGGAACGATCCACACGAAGAGCTTATTCACGTTCACTTATTTACGTCTTTAAAACCATACTGCACTGAGACGTCTGCAGGTCCATTTGTCGTCTCAAATCTGCTGTGTACACTACATTTTTGTTCTTCCTGTGTCTCAGATCCACTTGATAACATGTACTGTGAGAACATTCGTAGTGAGTTTTAGCAAAAGAAACATACAGTTATTGAAATATGTTGTCGTTATGAGTAAAGGGACAAGTCATGTGCTTATAGACACAATAAACGGGAATTTTAGATGTGTTTTTGCATTCATTATTATAAGAAATGTGTAAAGTCTTGAAGAAGTGATGTATTCTGGTGTGCTAATCCAGATTCATTCCTGATTTTTTTTTTTTTTCAACGGATTAAATGAAAGCTAAAGCTATTTAGATTTTGTTAGACAGAGAGAACGTTTACCCTCAAACTAATATACCCTCAAACTCTATGTCCGTGGACTACATTTGATTCTCTTTTCTTTTCTTTTTTTCAGTTATTGCAAGATGGTTCAAAGCCTTTGCGTACAATATGTGCTTTTAGTTTTTACATTTACCTGTGTGTCATTTTAGACCAAAGGCAAAGGAAATGGAAAACGACCCATGCAAATCTAAATGAGTGGAACTATGTAGGCACGTTTCTCGACTTCACACATGCATAATAAATAGCTTCCATCAAGGCCGAGCGTCTTTTTTTTTTTGGGTCATTAATAGTGTTTGTTGTGTGGTTGCAGACAAGGGGTGGTTGCTACAGGAAACGTAAAGAAATTGTCAGTGAGACTTTGGTGGTCAGAGCTCAAATACATTTCTTTACTGGCAGCACTGAGTCAGCCAGAGGTCTCTAATTGAAAGTTGGTTGAACAGAGCGATGTGTCAGTTGCAGGCGCTATGAGTCACGCTTCCAGTGGGCCTTTGTCAATACCTTCAGAGGAACATGCAGGGGTCTGAGAGGTCTGACCGGGGGAAAAAAAGCAAATAGCATTTTCTCACTTACATTGACAGCTTTTCTACTACTGGAACTTCTGTGGTTGTTGCTATACCTCTTACCTACTTTTGTTCTATTACCTTTGTTCAAACCGGGCTCGGCGATATTGACAAACATGAATATCTTAGTATTTTTTGTGTTATGCCAAGATAAGTTGTCAGAATTCTGCCTAAAGTTGATTGTAGATTCATGTATAGCACAAAAATGAATGAACCGTAAAAGAGTTCATTTCTCCCACAAACAACAAAAATATCCTTATCCCTATTGCTAACCATGTCGTTTAGATATGTGATTCTTTTATTAGTTTGTCAATTCATATAGACCAGGAGTGTCCAAACTTTTTTCACGAGGGCTGCATTTTGAAACTTATACGGCGCAGAGGGCCACAGACAACCAGACAATGAAGTAAAATTCAAAATTTGGCATTTGACATTGTTTCGATGGGCCTCCACATCTTTAAAAAGACTTGAAACATAATAATATTAGGTTGGTATAACATCAAAATGCTTGAATTTTCCCAATGTTACAGTAAGAACTACTACTTTTTGTTGTTTGGACCAACTTAGCAGGAAGCTGGAGGGCCAAAAAAAATTGGTCGGAGGGTCGCATTTGGCCCCCGGGCCGTAGTTTGGACATGCCTGATATAGACCTATTTCTTTCTGTCAAATCTCCTGGATGCGTTTATAATGTGAATCCTGTTATTAAAACTCAATTTGGAAATCTAAACACAATACTTTTCAGAAAAATTGCTATTAGATATTTTCCCCAAGTCGTGCAACTGTAATTTTGATCACAAAAGTGCAGAAATGTCACTTTATATCACACACTGTTTTATTAGAATTTTTAATCCGCCTGTTCTGTCAAAAGCTGTATAGTCTTGTGGTTATATGAATGCAGAAGTTTATTTACCATCAGTGCAGGACCTGAAGTCTGATCATGCTTTTATTGTAGGGAGTATTATAAGCTCTAATGAAGAGTGGCGGTGTCCTTGGTACAGTAGTGCAATTTCTCCATCACTTTTGCATTTCTCAAATATTTCTATCCATGTATATCATCTTCCACCGCCGAGTAAATGCCAAAAAACTGTGAGACTTAGTATTAAGAAATGGAAGAAAAATGACAAAAAGCATATATTTTGGTAACACGTGAGTAAATGTATGAAGTGTACAGCCAGCATGCAGTACTTTCATGTCCACCTGGAACAGAGCCTGGTCTTTGCATTGAGCGATTTTTTTTTGAGGAAGTTGGGTTTCTCTCATTGTTTTTGTTGTGTATCAAATAAAACTTTATGCAGCTTAAATGCAAGTAGGTAGATGTTTAAATGTGTTATTATGCCTTTTATGGCATTTCTAAACTAACCTTGATTGCACACAGTTGGGACACATTTTTACATACACCTTTAAAAGCATAATTTGACTAAAAAACATGAAACAGAATCAGTAAGCAGTGGAAAGAACGGTGTGAACAAAGTATTTTCATCTTTCAGAAAAAGTACAAAACAGATTAAGCATGCGCAAATAGAATAAACCAAAACAAAACACAAAACTTGGTGATTTTGCATTTTAACACAATCTGAGATACTAATGTGATACTTTGGGGTTTTTTTGTTCCAGAAACGATTTGCCAATGCAGATGAACCGAAGGAGGACTGGAGGCGACAAACGAGTCCTTCCAAGACGTCAACAAAATAATTAGGTGAGCACTTGTTTCAAAGAGTGTTATTTGAACAGTAGGTCCCACAATGCATTTTCCCTCTCTCTTGTCACAGAGTGTGTGAGAGTGCGCTTGTCCAGAGCTGTACAGAACACTCCATTGTAAAGGCCACACAGAGACCTTGTTATTGGGAGATCTGTGAGTGGGAGGGAGCGAAAGAGAGTGCTCGAAGGGATAAGCAGAGGGGGAAAGTGGGGACAGCCTGGTGTTTTGGAGGTGACGCATAATCAACTTTTCTTTTAAACCAAAACATTTTTTCTTTTCTTTTCGGTTTTTGAATGTACAAAACAAAACAGGAAAGCACACAACACTGAACAGAGAGAACGCAAAACACATAAAGGCAACAAAAACATCCCAGTCAGTCCAAAGTTTGTCAAATTCGTCAGTTTTCAAGTTAAATCCAAATTCCACCTTTCACATTTTTCTCATTTCAATTACTATGTCAGTCCAGCCCTTGATCGTTAGTTCAGTTTGTGTCATCCATTTTTATGTGATGGCCTTTTTCCCTGCAGCCAAAAGTAAGCTCCAAAGGTATCCATTTATTGTGTCCATGGGTGGAGTTTCTGAGGTCGAGTGAGATGCCAATGCTGAAAATATTTGTGGTTTGTTCATCTCAGTCCAATATTTCGGGACTGTAGGACATTCCCAAAGCGCGTAACAATGATGGGGCACTTGTCGGCTTGGCACGTGTCCGTCCAGATTATGAATGCATTTATATAGTTTCGATATTATTCTCAAGGGGAATAACCCTCTCAGAGGCATTGCATTGTTTAACTTCTTGATTGTAATAATATAAATATAAACATCCTGTTTGTCAAAGACTTCCTTAGTATTAAAACTTTTACTTTTAATTTGAAATTTGAATTTGTTTTTCCAGATAATAAAAACCCTATATACATTTTGTTATCCAGACCTTAAATCTCAAGTCAGTGCTATTTTGAGCAACATTTGATCATAAACCTTAAGATTTTAACCTCTTGATCCCTGAGTTTGTAAAAAGATACTAATCTAAAACACTTTTTGCTAGCTTCAACAGTTTAGGTCATATGTTAGGAAGTGCACTTGCTTGTTTTACCTTCAGTTGAATAGATCAATATCACAGTTTTTATCTTGTGCACAGAGATGAGCTGAAATGTCTTTTAACACCAAAGTAAGAATGGCAAATATAAACATTATATTGTAGGCTTAATTTAATCAAATCAAACTTGAAATTTGAATGGTTGCAATTGTTAAATCCCAAAAGCTGAAATTAAAGTAGTATGATGACCTCTGCAAACGACAAAATATCCGATCTTACAACCTGCTAAACCTGTAGTTTAGGAATCTACAAACATGTTTTATCATCAGAAAAAACGTTGTTGTATGTGACTATTTCCACATTTGTATTGAATGGAAATTTAATAAGTAAAATGACTAGTAAAGATATTTTGGAATTGATGTAAAGGTTGAATTTGCAGTGTTTTGTATTTGAATGACTAGTCACTAGACACTGTTATTAACCGCTTGCACTTTTGTCTGCTCTTCCCCATTTTGCGCTTCCCTTTTCACAAATACCTAAAACTAGTGACGGAGTTTGTAAGATTAACACAGCACATCAGAGCTTTTGATGAGAAAATGGCTTTAAATTCATCGCTTTGGATCAGAAAATACACTTCTCTGGGCTGGGTTATGTGGGTGATTTTTTAACTGAAGGCTCAGACTCATTAACTACTTCCTGGTTTTAAAAATAGGAACTGTTTGAGATCAGTGAAATGTTGGGATTCTCACTGTCCCCAGGGCGCTGTGTGGTCAGCGATCAGAGAAGTTGACAGGAAATGAGTGGCGTTTATTACATGCCCACCCTCTGAAATGTGTGGTTACTTAGAAGTGTGTCAAAAAGCAACAACAACCAAAACCTCCTTCTTAGACTTAAAGGCTCTAAGTTCACGCACTAACTCTTACCACAAGGGGTCATCATAAAAACATGTAGACAGTTTTGTAAAAGTTTTGTGGTTCAGAACAATTTATAGAGCCTTGTCAGAGATTTTACTTTTTCTACCTCTGTCACTCCCTTCTCTTTCTGCAATGCCTTCTTTATCTGGGTGCTGTCCACGATGCAAATATAAAGCCAAAATAGCACGATTCAACTTGTTTCAATTGTACGATTTTGCTGAGGACTTATTTGTTTACAACATTAATACTTTGTGTGTGTCTTTTGCAGGTGAAAGATCAGTGTGGAGTATGAAACCATAGTGTGAGTGGACCAATAGACTACACTTCTGAGTGTGGAGGAAACTAAGTGAGTTGACGGAGCACTTTTTCCGTTAGATGTGTCTGATGTTCTTAAAAAGTGCCTTTGATCATGTGTAGTGTAAATATACTGTACTGTGTTGTGCCTGTTTGCTCATTGATAAAAATCATAATCCAAGAAATGATCACAGCTTTGAGCTGTTAGTGCATTTCCAAGTTTAAAATGATTGACATTTAATGAACAGTCAAAAGTGAACCTGCAGATTAAGACTATTATTCCCCATCATTTATTAAATAGAGATTTTATAAGACACCGTAGTCTGTAGTGGCTGGACAAGCACCCATTTAATTACAGAATTATTTATTTATTATTCATTATTTATTTTTTTACTTTGGTAGTTGATTGGAGCAATATTTGTAAAAGTCTAATGATTGTACTGCCCTTTTCTATTAGCTAATATTTATTATTATAAAACTCAGCGAATGCAGTTCCCATGGAGACATGTGAGATAAAGAGGAGTGTTGCATTGTGGCCCTCGGCTTATTTTTCAATTAAAGGTCGAAGGAACAATGCATTTTGACTAAATGTATTTAGGGTACTTTGTCTTTGTACTCGTGGGAGCTTTTTGTTTTTTTTCTGTACTACAATAGAGTCGAAGACTGTGAAATAAATAACTTTATTATTATATTATACTCATTATAACATCAGTGTTTCATTCTGCTATTTATTTATTACTGATCATGTTAGTTTACAATATTGTACCGTTAGAATATTTTTTGAGGGGGACATAATCCTGCTTTTGTGTCAGTGGAATAAATTAGTTTCTATATTTTCTTCAGCATTATTTCGCACTTCAAAATGTGTTATTGTGACGCGCCTGGTTGTGGCAGAAACCTGAGAAACTTGTAGTGTGCACTTGACATTCTGTAATAGACCATGCTTATTCTTAGAAATATTCTTAGTGAAACTAATCTAATGTAGGAGTTGAAACCCCAAATTTAACTGTGAACAAGTTGTTTCACTAATGCACTCTGTGTCACTTACACTTCCCCTGTCGTGTTTGTGTGATGGTGCTACCGATAGTGTTACCGTGAAGTCTTAAGAGAAGAACAACAGTCACGTAAAAGCTAGCTGTAACTAATGCCAAATTGCAGTCAAAATAATTTTACTGAGTTATGTAAGTGGTCTTTTGAGGAGACAAGCATTTCCCTATTCTTGAGGATTATCAACCAATGCGATTCGTTTCCACCCCATCAAAAATGTGCTAAAATGTACTTGTGAAAGGGCTGTGCAATAAGTTAGTTTATTTTTTTTATTTTTTTATTTTTTTATTTTCTGACAGTCAATTAGCCAACTGGTTTGGAGAGGAGTTCAAATTAAAAGTGAATACTGTAAGATTTTTTAAAAGATTAATGTATTTCTATTGCAGTGTAATCTATGTAGCTTTTTTTCTGATATCTGACTACACCATGATCAAATTGAAGAATTTGAAAGTGGATCTGAAAATTCTAGAAAACACTGTAAATATCCTGGTTGATGTTCAAGTTTGATAATTCTATATTTTACCATACTCAATATAATTAATTTGTTCATCTTATAATCGACAGTTTTGAGGTTTTTGTGTACGATATATATCACCCACCTCTAACGTAGTGTTGCAGGTTTGCCACAAAACTAAAAGAGGAACAAAATAACCTAAACCTTTTTTTATTCCTAAAGACCAATGAGGCTGATTGCTTGAAAGCATAACCCAAGCATGACAAGTGTTGGCTCATTTTCTATAATTTTAATACTGCATTTCCCTCTCTCTTTTTCAACAGTGATATGTGAACAATGCAATGAAGTTATGTGCCAGCTGTAATTCCCCAAACATGACGTCCCATGATTCCTGTATAACTCTGCCAGACTGGTTGAACGTGCTTCATCTTGAGCAATACAAGGAGATTTTTCTGAGTGCGGGCCTAACAACACTGCAAGAATGTCGCGCACTGACACAAGAGCGACTGGAGCAGATGGGCATCAACTTGCCGGGACACCAGCGGCGCATCCTTTCCAGCCTCAGTAAAACGGGTAAAACACCGCTACAGCCAGACCCACACGCTACATCTGTGGAGGAGAAAAGAGAAGATGATTTGATGGACAAACCCAAGCAGAGAGAAGTTCTAGAGAGAGAGCCAGTTTTTCAGCAAATTTTATCGACGGAAGATGGCACAAAGGAGCGTCCGGTGCCAAAACAGAGAACTAAGTTTCGCTCAGTGACTCCAAGCGCTCCGGATATAACTTTAACTGAGGTTGCGTTGCCCCCTGTCCCTCCTCGGAGTACCCCCAACTGCCCCCCGCAGCCATTCGTTTCCCCCGAAATGCCACCCCCAATCTCTCCACGTCGAGACAAGCAGCAAACGATGCCCGCGGTGCCCCGTAGAGCTCGGGCATCATCCAGAAGCCCTACTCTGACTTCGGAGCAACCGTTTGCCCAACAATCCCAGCCCACCGCCCCCCTGTGCCCAACTAGGCCCCGGAGTCTGCTGTCCCCGCTGCAGAACTGTTCAAACTCCAGTGGTGATGGGAAAAGGAGGAGCTCCCCTGTGTCACTCATACCTGCCGCCACTGAAGACGCAGTGGCCCCCCCTCTGCCTCCCAAAAGTGGATCAGGACCCAAAGGGCCTCCACCACGGCCCCAGAGGAATCTTACATCTTCGAAAGCTCACAGGTAAGCTCTTTTCTGGTCATTAACTGCTGACTATCATTATCATTCATCATAATTCATTCACCATTTTATTTGAATGGTACGACTAACAATTGGCTGAACAATTTTGGCACAAATATCTAAGTGTGTTATTATTTCTGAATTGTTGGTTTCTGTTTGAAGTTCACATTGTCCAGGAGCTTTAAGATATTGTATGTGTTGAATGCCGGTAAGAATAGAATAGAATTGCCTGGTTTCCCCATGTTTATCATTTTTCTGACGTTTTATAATGCTACTTCCTGGTTGGACATGAGCAGCAGATGTGACACAGGTAGGGCTAATTCCACAACTGTTACCTAGCAACCGTGCAGGAAACAAGGGACAAAATCTATTTAAAATACACAATAGTTTGATTTGACAAATAATAATACCTGATAACACCTTTTATTTTGTGAAATGATTGTTTAAACTGTCAGATAATAGATGTGTAAGTTGCGTTTAAATTGTTCCTGACTTATGATGACATGTGTAGGCAAGAGAAAAGTCCTGTAACTTTAGTATGTTTAAAAAAATAAAAATAATAATAACATTATTTTTGCCATTACAAACTGCAACTTGAGTAATGTAAAGCTATGATAACTCTTTACCAAAAGTACTATCACTACCAAACAAAGCAATAACCATTCAAATTGCAATTTAGATTTTCTTATTATTTGTATTTTCTTATTTGTATTTGAATTATTTGTATTGATTACTGTTTGGCTTTCCAATTTGATATTAAAAACAAAATAGTTGTATTACTATTACTTTATAGATAGTGATAGTGATAGTGTTTCCTAATGAGCCTCCTTACTTTGCAACACTACCATCTACTGGCTGAAATGTACAATTGCATTAAAAGTCATCATTCGCCCTTACATTTTTTGTGTGCCATTCATTCTGTTTAGCTTTGCAGTTTATGTTTTAACAGTAGGATTCAGTTGTAAACATGTCCACAACATGATGAAGCATTGAAATTTGAAAACTATAACAAAAGAGGGAAAAACTAGAAATGAATGACCTGGCTTCACAAGAAATAATTGAAATGTGAAAACCATAAACTGCTAAACTAATACTAGCACATGTTTGTAGGGGTAAAAATTGCAGAGTTGGCAAGTTCTATACATAATATGGCGTTGCTGTGTACATAGGAAAACGAATGAGGGATCACACTGACATAGGAAATGATTTTAATTGGATGATATCAGTCTTTGTGACTTGATAATTGTGACAGTTTGAGTTGCAATGAATGTGGCAGCTGTAATTCAATCTGAAAACGGTTTTAAATGTGTAGGAAGGCAGGAGGAAGTTAAAGTGAATGGAGAACTGCAGAGTGGATGAACCCCTCTGTAGTGACAGGAAACTGAAGAAATATAGGGACATATACAAGCAAAAGTGCTTAGTTATAAGGAGGTCACTTGTAAGTTTAGGAGCAGCTGTTGACTGGCACACATGGTATTTGGATTTAGTCTAGTGAAGCCTGTTTGGCCTGGGCTATTTGTCTCCTCCCATCCTCTGCTTAGTCTCCTGTTTCTCCTCTGTTACGTGGGTTTTTGTGCTGCTGAACTATGGAGGCAGCTCTGCTTGTGAACTCTCCCGGGCAGGTAACGCATAAGAATTACTTTATGACCTCTTATCTGTTGTCTGACTCAGCACGACAGCACTACTTATCACAGATTTCTGTTTAATGCTCATCATCACTTTTGTCAATTGTGGCCTTGACTAAACAAGGAAGTGTTTCAGTGTTTATGTTAACTAGCTGTCAGTTCTGTTGTTAAAGAAATCAGTCACTTTCCATAGTTTCCGCACGCTTGCTAGAATGATGTAACCGTGTCGTTGATGGTAGTTGGTAGTGGTTGTTTTGGACAATGCTGTGTAACTATATTCAATGTGCAACTAGTTGTTTTATACTTGTTAAATTATAGTGTATATTAAAATATTGGTATTTATTTTAATTGTTTTAGTTGATCCAAATCTTCTGCAAATGATTTCTGTGGCCAATTGTGTCTGGGGTCTCTTTTGTACAGAATAAATGCATGCACATTATGTTGGTGGTTAAATATAGCACGTAGCTATGAACACTCTTCCTCTGAGTAAAAGCAGGAACTCAGTCAATAGGTGAGTTTCCTGTCATTGTGGGGCTTTGATATATATATTTTTGTTTTCATTTTAAAAGCTCTGTTCTGTGTTCTCCATGGGACATAATAACCTTTAATAGTGAATTGTAAGGCTGATATGTTTTCAATGAACCTACATCCCTGTCATGTTAACACATTTTGAAGTGCGATATATTGCTGCTGAAAATATCACAATAAACTGTAATAGTTTTAATATTTCATGCCACGGACACAAAAGGAAACTCTTCTAAATATATAGTGTTGCCAAAAAAATAAATCCCAAATAAAAAGCAGAATTTAAACACAGTTTAAACTTTAATTTCTACTAAAGTATTTAAGTTGTGTTTAGTTTACACTACACTTAATATTAGCACGCCCAAAAATGAAGGAGTAAGAGGAACTTTCACAATATTGGCAGAGAACGTATGACTTCTCTGTTGTCATTCTCGAATTTCCCAACACTTTAGCTCATATTTTTACCGGAGCAGCTATTAATATTAATCAGGTGGACAAAAATAATTACGTGTGCATTGAATTGTTAACTGAGTTTGTTAAAGGTTGGTATTATTTAGGTTAATGGAAGTTTCTTTCTTATATATATTTTATGTTACCTGTCAGGGGAAACTGGTTGACTAGGAGGCCATACTTTGTTTACATGTGATTTCAGAGAGCTTCCAGAGGTATGCAGGGGTTGCAGCGTAGTAGCTCCAGGAGGTAGACGGGTTTAAACACGCTGCTCATAACAGAAGAAGTGACAAAATACCAACAATCAGGAAGAGACCAGCTGCTGCAAGTGGGACACGCTCTAGGACTAAACTGTATCCAACTGGACAAGCAAAACCGGCAGTAATGTGAATTTTAACGGACAATTTCACTTAGTCGAGGATGTATAGAATCGGCCGCCTGCTTTTAGTTTTCACTCGCTCAAACGTGAACATGGAGACCGAGGACGTTTGCCCTGATCTACCGAGTAACCGTGTTTTAACCTCTCCAACTTTGCCCGACAGTCTGCCATCTACTATCATTTTTCCTGATGACATGGAAAGGGACCCAACGCCACAGGTCCCACCTAGAATCAGGACATCTCAAAGTCAGGAAAACGTACAGCACATAGAACAGCCAGCTCAGCCCGAGAATCCGCCTGTCCCGCCAGCGAGGAGGGTCCCACCAACGCCGAGGGAAACCAGTGAGTACAAAATAGATGTTAATAAACCTGTAGATGGTGAGTCATTTTCTATTGCATATGGAAATCAGGCAATGCTTTGATATCGACTGGAATCTAAATCATAGAACCGTTAAATTTAGCTAAGATTGAATCCTGCCATTTTTGTCAAAATCTTTCACAAATCCAAAAATCGGCGACTCATTTTCGGTACGTTTTACGTCATCTTAAATGTGTAGAGAAAATATTCTGGACACTGATGACGAGTGAGGCCTAACGCAACAACATGACTAACAATTAACCAAAAATAGCATTAATGAAGCAATCATACCCTGTGATTTCATGTGTTCCTGATTTGATCTAAAAGAAAAATAATGTTGAAATGAAGAAAGAAAAAGAGTATACAGACTGTAGAACACATGCCAAAAGACCGTTTATACAATATTCTCTATCTAGAAGCCTTCTATCAACATATTTCAATCCTAATTTGGTTAAAATGTATTTAAAATGTCACTGTACAATAAAAATAATAGTTTACTACTACTTGAATAATTTAAGGATCACTGACTAGTCTTATACTTTAATAATCATTAGTTGCGGCACTAAAAATGATTACATTTTGTGTTTAGTTAACATTGTGGTCTTTTAAAAAAAATACTTTTTACTCAAAATAAAATATGTTTAATCCCCAGTTTAATCCACGTTTAAACCTTTTCTGTCTTTAGTGATCTATGTGTATTTGATTATTTTTCAGGATTAGATTCTGTTGACGATAATTCAGACTACGAAGACCCAGATCTGTTTTACGCAGGTGCCCAACAGGTGAAAATGCCACTAAGGGTAAGACTTTGAACAAATACCAAACCTCTCTTTTTTTTTTTTTTTCATTAATTGTCAACATTCACATCTGTGTGGTTCAATAGGACAGATCGCTGCTAATGGCCAATCAGGAGAAGAGGCGCTACAGTCTTTTGTGCAGCGACGACGAGCTGTTGGACGATGACGAGTGAGTCACGCATCAAAACAAAAATAGAACACAGGGCAACTGCAACCGCAATTATGATTATTACCCAAAACCTGCATTGGCTCTTGAGGAGCTAATTTGACCAAAGGAATTCCATACATCCTGCTTGTTCCAAGTATTTAATCAAACAATATTTATTAACTGAAAGAAACACTTAATCAGTTTGATTTTTTACTTTAATAAGCTCCAATTATTCATCTATAAGCACTTAGACAATTACTAGCATTTGTATCGAGCTCATAATACCTTTTTATAAATGTCAATAAACACCAAAAACATGTGTGTGTTAATAAACCAAGTACAAAATGTGTGTTAGAGTCTTAATAAGAATAAGAGTGATAAATGCTACTAAATGCCTTGTAAGTGCTTATAAACGAATAACTAGTTCTTATTAATGCATTTTTTAAACGTTTACTAACTAACTTTATTTTAAAGCGTAACAAAAAACATACAGTAAAATATTATGAAAAATAAAAAAAAATCTTTCAACATTAATTCATATATTGTCCCGTTTTATGAAAATGATCAGCTTTTTCAAATATTCAAAAGTCCTTTGTTGTTTTCCAAGTCCACCCGCGTGCTCCGAGGGCAACAGTCCACAAGGAAGCGTCTACCTGCCCCCAAACAGAGGCCGGTTTTCCTCCTCCGCCTCTTCCTCCTCCTCCTCGGACAGCAGGCCCGCTCAGGAATCGGCCGTCATTAAGATGGGCTGGCTGGACAAGAACCCACCACAAGGGTTAGCTTCCAACTGTGAACGGCCTCGGTCACCTCTGCCACTCTTGTACTCATTCAGCTTTGTCCACAGTGTACTTTATTACCAGAGACGATGGGTGAAGCTAGACGCCGACTACCTGAGATACTTTGACAATGAAAAGGTGACGCATCTTCTCAGTACTTCATCTGACAGCTGATACCTCAAGGTCAAATGTTGAGAAAACGGACGGCTTCAGTAAATATTGTTGTTCTTCTAAAGGGAGTCTATTCTAAAGGGCTCATTTCAACAGCATTCATCACCAATGTGTCAAGTGTGGGAGAAGTGAAGTTTGAGGTGGTAACAAACAACAGAACGTTTATCTTCAGGGCTGAAAGTGAAGGTATGCTTACTCATAGATGTAACAAGAAACAAACATATTCATGATGTGTATTTTGTACACTTTCATCATGAGTTTGATTCTTTTATTAGCTGAGAGAGATGAATGGGTGGCAATGTTAAAGGACTGCACTGGGAGCGGCCAGTTCCGCAACACCATCATCCCCGGTTCCCCTTTGGCTCCAGACTTTCAAGGTTTTTTGGGGCTGAGAGGAATTCGCGCCAGGCTTTATACTGTTGTTGCTTTGGATAAGGTCTTTCTCTACAAAAATATGGAGGTAAGGACCAGTTTCCATGGATGTATTTGCGAAACAAATACAGGAAGTTACTTTATGTATTCATTTTTAAAATTCAGGACTACCGTATTGGTGTGGGCATCACTTCCATTGATATGAATGTTGGCAATGTGAAAGTTACAGATCAGCGTACATTTGACCTCACTACACCTTATCGGACTTTCAGGTAAAATGCCTTTACACCACGTTACCTAAGTGAAGGAACACTGTGAAGAATTTAAGTTGTGTTTACCGAACAAACTTTAAGTCAGGACTGTCTTTAGAGTTGACCAGTTTGTATTTTGTAGATCAAGAGCAGCCACAAACATCACTTTTGTTTCTCTAGCTTTGTGGATATTCGAGAGATGTGTTTGTCTTTCTCCCAGCTTCATCGCCGAGTCGGAGCAGCTGAAGGACCAGTGGGTTGAAGCCATGCATAACGCCATAGATGAGGCACTGTCCAATAGTGAAGTGGTAGAGCGAATCTGGGCGGAGCCTGCGAACGGCCTGTGTGCTGACTGTGGAGCCCCCAAGCCAGAATGGGCAGCTATCAATTTGTGTGTTGTGGTCTGTAAACGATGTGCAGGTTATTCTCACTGTTTTTGCTTCTTTTATAAACAGTATATATATCCTATTTTTTCATGCACAACTCAAATACATCCAATTGTTTCAGGGGAGCACCGTGGACTGGGCCCAAGCATTTCTAAAGTACGGAGTCTTAAGATGGACAAGAAGGTGTGGACAGATGAACTCATTGAGGTAGGCCTACTGTACCTAAAATGAAAGTCAAATACAGGATGATGTTGTTTACACTATACCATATTTCAAAGTTATTTGTCTTCATTCTTGTTGCAGGTGTTTTTCTTAATGGGTAATAAACGGGTCAACAGTTTTTGGGCCGCTAATGTCCCGCCAAGTGAAGCTTTGACGCCGTCCAGCTGCACTGAAGACAGGCGGCGCTACATCACTAACAAATATCGCCATGGAAAATATAGGAAGTACCACCCACTGTTTGGAAATCAGAAAGAGCTGAACAATGTAAGTACATTTTCAGGACTACGTCTTATCACGCCAAATGTAAGATAATGCTTTTTAATTTTTTTTATCTTGGTTTGAAGAACACTGACATGATTTTGTGATGGAGTTTTGATACGTGGGAAGTTTTGAACTGCTCTGAATGCTCATTGTGCACATTCAGGTATTTTAGTGGTCCAATGTGTTGTCAAAGAGTTTTACAAAATAACTATCAGTTTGGGTTGATTTCATTCACCCTCAGACCTTGATGGCAGTTATATTTAGTAATTTCATTTATGTGTTTTAATGGTCCTTTTCATTTGTGATATTGGTTGGATGTGTCTAGTGCACAGGAACATGATGTTGTGCTTTTACCTGGATCTTTAAACAACAATGACATTGCTGACACAGGTGAAAGTGAGGACAAAGTTGCCAACAGTACCAATACCAAATGATACCAGCAGTAGTAATTGTAGCCATTGTAGCTGGAGCTTTACCTAGTTAACCACATACAATGAGGACTGCTCATAAACGCTCGGCTGTGTGAGAATCTTTCTTCCTTAATTCCTATCATGCCGATGATTCACAGTGTTTGCTATGCACCAGCTCGAGAGAACTGATTTCTCTGAAAGGTGTTTCAATTGACTCTTCATAGATAAACTGGAAAGTGCTACACATTGTTTATCTAACTTTGTTTCAAACCCAACTTTCCAGATTGGAAAACACTTGGCCTGCTCTTTTGTCTTGGGTGTGTCTGTAGAATGCAGCGTGTTTTCATTTACTGTGTCAGTATACAGCCTATTTTGGAATGGAATGGTGTCACACTAGTTTGGTTATTTTACAATGCTTCTTTTAGGTGACCTGTTCTTTTCTTTGCTCCTCTTTTTTTTAAATCTTTCTTTCTCTTTGTTTTTACATTTTTCCTGGCTGTGACATCACTGCTCAGAGTGAGCTGGAATGTGCTTGACTCCACCTCCGCTCTCCTCCTTCTCTCCCTCCGCTGTTCTTCTCATTGTTTGGCTGCCACTGTGAAAGAGCGCTGGTCTCTAGTTTCTATCTGTCCTGCTTTACAGTGCTTGCTGTTTGCTTTCGACTGGTTGTGCATCTTATTTGGCTTTTGCATTCTGTATCGTTGATAGCTGACATTGGAAGCAGGAGTGGATTTGATCAAACTGAAGTCTACAGGTAAGTCAGTGGTCTTTTACATGAGGAAATGAAAGTTGTTAGACTGCATCTTAGTGAAGAATGTAGCTTTGCAAACATGTTTTAGAACAAGCTTTTAGTGCAACCTACAATGGAATGTGTGTCAGTAGACTTTGGTTGAGCAGGCTGCAGCTATTTGCCACAATGGCTGTTGTGTTGTTGAGGTTTCCAACATAAAGCTTTAGTGTTTATTATATTTGCCAGTGGGCTGAGCTATATCAGATGAATATGGATATTAGATATGTGGGGGAAAGTTGGTGGCTCATTTCAGCACGTCCTGGCCACAATTACTGTGTGTCCAAGCGTGAGGGGTTAAGGGTCATCTTACTCAATGGACATTATTGTTTTTGTTAAGTCTCCTCTTTTTCACCCACCTACTCTAGTCCCCATTCAAACTAAGCTCATAGATTGTAACATAATGCAATGTTTTAAACTTTTTTTTATAGCAGGAATAAGGGGTGAAGAATGAGGGGAGACATTCAGTAAATTGGAATCACTTTCACCGTCACCTAATCTGCTAAAGCATATCAAGCAGGTGATTTACTGTTGTCAGTAACTATAATATAAATTTCGAAAGCAGTTACATTTATGGTGTCAGAAGCAGCCGTAAAATCTATCATGCTCTTTTATACAGTAGGTAACTTTTACAGACTTTTTATTTTCACATTTCAGATTTATTTATTTAGCAAATTATGCTTTCTCTGTGATTTAAAAAAAAAAGAAAGAAAAAAAGACAGGACCAAAGAGAAACTAATTAGGCAATATTTCAAATAAGAGTTGTTGACTAAGTTGTACTAAATTGAAACAATAATACACAAATGTATTCTTCTTATTTGATCTCTTTCTAACCATTTTCTCAGCATAGTTTATTCACAAACAATTGAAATTATTGTTTTTTTTGTATTTTTACTTACGGTACTTAATTGTCCTCCTCCTAAGTGTAGTTTCACCCCCATCTTTCTAAACTGGTCCGGGTGAGGTAATGATGGAACAACCTTTCCCTCATCTGGATCTAATATATGGACTTGTAAACGTGGGTGGGACTTCAGTCGATGTTTAAATGGCCTAACTGGAGCAGCTCTGTTTGGACATTTCCACTGCACAATCAAACTGAAGTAATTGTATCGGCTTTCATCTTCTCTTCTCAATATTTTCCTTTCTCCTGTTTGTCTTTCCTCTCTCCCTTTCCTGTCCTTTAGGGTTGCAGATACCAGATGGAGTCCTCCGATTTCTTCTTTTTTTTTTTTTTTTGACACACCCTGATAAAATCTTTCACTCGCTGTGTGGAGAAGTTGGTTGAGATTCTTGAATTCCTCCTTCGTTCACACGTGTGCGAGTGGGATTCGTCTCGACTGCCCCTCTCACTGGCTGCAGATGTCGGTTCTTCAAACATTAAAACTTCCCACTTCCTTATTTTTCCATTTGTTTTGATTAGTCCAGTGCTTATCTGATGGCCTTGGTATGGTTTGGCTTTGATTTGCAGTACACGCAGTCGGTTCAGGGTGCATTATATTACTACTATTATTTTACTACTTCTAAGGCTGTTTGATACGGCACTGGGTGATTGCCTGGGATTAAAGAGTAGTAGATTTTCCATATTTTCTGGATGTGAATGTTACAGAACTTTTATGGTGGTCTCAGTAGCACCAGTTTCCTAGAATGTTTGATTTGCATTGATTTCATTAACTTTAGCATCAGCCCGCACAATGACTACAGGCGGAAATTTAGCATTTGTACACAGTATGTTTCCTGTTATGGTTAATGTATATTATGCACGGTCCCGGTCTCATTAGATAAGTAAAACATAAACTCTTAAAAAAAATAATTTCAACTAATCGATTATTTAAATAATTATAATAATGATAACAATTCATTTAGTATTCGAATAATTGTTTATAGTCCAGAAGACGGTGTCCAAAACATACCATGTGCTGAGAGAAGAGGTTTTATGGCTTTTTAACATTTATTACACAAGAAACATGTACATTTTGTGTTTTTGTTGAAAACATGCTTTTGACATTACTAACCTTCATCAAATTTAGTAAAAATCTCATATTCATAGATTTTTCGCAAACCTAAACTAGACTAAATGATTAGTAAAAAAGTTGCGACCCTAAATGTATTGTTTATTAATGGAAGCTTATGTTTTTGCCGGTTAAAGTCGATGTATGATAAGATGATTTAAAACTGAAAATGTTCAATAATAATTTAGCGTGGATCTGGGACATGAACATGAACTACATATTCATTTTACTGGATGAGGTATTCGTTTTTCACAGTTAATAAAGTAGTTAACCTTTTCCCCTGAACTAAAGGAGATTACTCTGCTCTTGCAGCATCAGACAAGTGTTTTTGTAAAAGTTAATCATTGTTACTGTTAAATCCAACCTCAGTTACAGTCACTAAAACTTGTAAAACCTCCACACCTCTACCACATGTGATTCATATATATTACATAAAGGCAGTTAGACATGAAGGCCTTTGAGCTCCTTTTTAGTCATGTTATGGTTTCCTCATGCCATATGCTTATGAAAGAGGGAGCGTCTTCGAATGAGTTGTGAAATTTGAAATCAGTGTTAATTGACTTGTTTGTGTGTATACCCATGTGTGTGTGTTAAGGCTCAATAGTGATTCAAATAAGGAGGGGCTGTCTATATTTGTGACATGGTGCTGTGGAATTTCCCAATCAGATCTAAAAGAGCTTATTGGTTTGAACAAAGTGCCAAGTCTGACGAGTCTGAGAGCCGAGTCGTTTGCGGTTTGTGTGGCCAACTTGAGCTCTTCAGCTGTAAAAACACTGCATCCTTCTTTTCCCATCGCAACATATTTCCACTCCTCCGAGCCCACTTCCTTGTTCTTTTAATAATATGACTAAAGTCTAAGTCAGGGACAGTCCGTTATCGTTTTTTCTTATATGGCTGATGACTAGGGCTGTGCAGTTAATCGAATTTTAATCGAGATTGAGAGTCAGTCATTTCTAATAAAAGCTTTTATTAGAAATAATAAAAGCTTTTATTAGAAATAATAAAAGTTTGGAGCAGAAATAAGAAATGTTTTTGTGTTGAATAGCATTGATTTAAAACATTAACACTGTTCATGTTCAGGGAATGAATATTGAAAGCAATTTTTAATAAAACAAAACAGAAATTGAGGCAAAGTACATCATTCATATTTTTAGTATATTGCCCACTGATAATCAATATTTGCTGATATATTGATATTAATGCTTAGGAAAAAATTGTGTACTGTTACTACACTATACTGTATATGAGGCTCAGAATTACTTTTGTTCATCCCCAAGAGGGGATTTCTTACACATATAGTCAACCAGCAGAAGAAGACCTAAATAATAAAGTTAAGAAACTAAAAATAATTAAATATCAGTTCACCATCTAGTCAAGTCAAACTGTATTTCTATAGCACATTCACCACAATTACGCCTAAACCCTCAATGTAATAACAAAACCCTCAATGTAATAACATGAACATACATTATAACTTTACTCATAAAATACCTTCACAACATATTTACATATTTGCGTGTACAATGTTACAAGTGACCTGAACGTTGTGCAATGTATTACAAAGAGTTGAGCAGCAGGAATGTTTTTCTGCTGCTGTAACGGTCTATTTTTCACATTGGGCTGATACCGGTACATGAACAAAATGTCACATATTGGCCAATATTTATTCAATATTCATCCCTAGTCTTGATTCTATACTTCTACTCCAAGGTTTTTTTTTTTCCTGTTGTTGGTATATCTGTTTTATATCCCCGCAAATGTTCATTAGAATTCTGCTCTGGTGCAAAAGAGTCTCTCAAATGTCCCCACAGAGCCTTCATTGAACTGGCCGAATCACTTGAGTTTGTCCTCATCTGTCTCACACTTACAAAAAGCTGACAGAGCATCACATGACGCCAAAGTCCGGTCAGCAGGACGAGAGTCACCAGAATGCATTCATTATTGTTTCTCTGACGTTGTCCCTGTTTATCTCAAATCTCCAATCTCCAATCTGCTCTTCCTCTATCCGTTTTGTGCAGTTATAACTTGTTTATGTGAGCGATATTGACAAAAATTACTGGCTCAATTTTATTTTGTATTGTTTGTATTGCGTAAAATCTGTATGGACTGTAAAATGAACCAAAAAGTCCAGAAATATCAAAGTATACTGATATAATACCAAAGGATTACACTGCTTTGTTATGATTTTATTCTTAGTTTGTTTATTTTTAAGCAACCTTATTGAACATGTTTTTATTTTTATTTCATTAAAGTCATACTTTTACTCAAAATGTTTTGCTTTCGAGATTATTTTGGGATATCATGTAGAAAATGTGCATTTAAAAATATATGGTAGAATGGGAAAATTCAGAAAGAAGCCTGGAGGGCAAACACAATTCTGATGCTTTGGCCATATGTGGACCCTGGGCCATAGTTTCAACCCCTTGAACTCCATTGTTCTGTTTAGCATTGCTCAAGAATGTTGTAAAGTAAAGTGAAAGTTGTACCATTTTTGTTGCCCTTATGACTCTCCTTTCAAACGTTGTGTGCTAAAGCAATGTCTAATGTTTAATTAACAATATCTTAAGATTTATTAACAGCAAGTGGGTGTTGTTGTCAATAAAAAATACTGTGAAACTGACTATTCTATGGAAAACCATTTCTAACGAGAGTAGCTCAATCCAGTATCAGACAAACGCACTGGATACTTGTTATTTTTTTCTGGTATTTTCCAAGGATAGATGTTTCTTATCCACCCAGCAGCAGATTTATTGTGGAAACATTTGCTTCTTGTGAGGCTGTGCAGTCCAGTGAAATTAAGCAAAGCCCCTAAACATCACACTGTACTGAAGTGTTAGATTATCTCGATTTATAGGATTGCTCTGGAAATTGTTGGAAAATGTTGCCTCTTTTGTTTTTGTTTCTGTTCTTGTCACAGTAGTGCAAGTCGTAATGGATTAAACATGCTAAAATAGTCTCTTAAAATATGAATGATTTGTCTTCCATCTTGTTTTCCTTTCCTCTGCAGGCGCTGTGCATAAACGTGCAGGGCAGTGATGTCCTGGAGACGTTGCGCCTGATCTTCTGTGGGGCAGATGTCAATTGTTCGACTGATGTGCCCGAATGCCCATCCCTGCTGAGGCTGGCTCAAGCAAGTTCCCAGCCTCTACAAGCTGAGTTAATAAGTCACAATCTCAACAGAGGTAAATTTAAATGTAGTCGTTACCTGATGTTCTAGTGAAAATCTTACAAAAAAAAAAAACACATTATCGTATTGTTTGTAGTGGAGTATTATCTTTTTATTTGGTAACTGATATTGTAAAACATGAGCAGGATGTTTTGTTTTTATTCCAGATGCTTTCGCCTTTCTAGATGAACACTTCTTTCTAATCTGGTCCTCACCGGTTTAACCTGGTGCTGTTGCTTTCACAGAGTTGCCCCGGCCAGTAGACGACTTCACTGACACTATGCCGTACTCGGCCCCGTCCACCGTGTGCCTTAATGGCTTTCTGTTTAAAACGGCTTCAATGACTCGGCCGGTCACAGATCGCAAAGTAAAGGAAGGTGTGTGTTCTTTTGTTTTTAACTTTTTTATTATATAGATATGAGGTATAAAACAATAATTCACTTTAGAACAAATGCTGCAAGCTTTAATGTATTTTAGCGCTGTTTTTTTTTTTTTTTTTACCATTGACAATTGACAAACAGTAGTTTTTGGGAGTTTAAATCATTGCCATTGACAATTGACAAACAGTAGTTGGGCTTCTGGGAGTCTGGTAAATCATTATTGTTTTATGCACATACATGTACACATTTAAATTTTATCCAGAGTTTAGCCGGCGCTGGTGTACGCTGAACGACGGAACCTTCAGCTATTATGAAAGTGACAGGAACGCAAACCCGAACGGATCCTTAAAGGCGTCCGAGATTGTGTGTTTGGCAGTCGGCGCAATCACTCATGGGTAAATGCTGTTTTCCCATTGTTTTTTTATATATTGTTTATAATACTTGTTTCATGTTTTTTTTGTTTCGTAAATAATGCATAAATACATACATGTGTTCTCTTGTGTACAGGTATAACCACACATTTGAACTGTGCACAGAAGCGGAGCGTCTGTATTTGTTTGGCACAGATGATCCTGACAGCCACAAGGAATGGATCAAGTCCATCGCAAAGGTGTGATTTAGAGACACTTAAATCAAGCTTTCCTGTGGAGAAGAATGAAAATGACAGTGTGGGGAGGAACATTTCTTATGGTTTTGTGGAAACGGTACAATATAATCAGCCTCTTCTTCAAATGGACAATTATGATTTATTGGATCATATATTTTGATTTTGTCCCCAAATGGAAAAGGCTGTATAACCAACACAGAATCACTGTATGAGTAAGAGTAAAGATGTGCCAAACATCTATGTATTAATAAAAAATGAATGTCTGTGTTTATCATAGGATCAGAACTTTAAATTTGAACTCTGTTTTTAGTTCACAGTAATTATTCCATCGTTAGACTTTAGTCAATGTCGATATCTTCTTTCGTAGAGCATTATTCCAGCCAGTGCAGAGTCCCTACTGCGGTTGGATTTTGTCCGAATCGGTCGGTTGAAGTGTAAAGGCGGCTTGAATCTGGAAACGTCCAGAGTGGGCTGGTTTGCGTTGGAGGGCTCCACTTTGCACACATACATGGAGAAGGGCCAGAATGAGGAAATAAATCTGCGCAAACTAACTGAATTATGTAAGTAAATCTTGATTTATGGGGTCATAAATTTCCCATGTGCTGTGCATTCAAAGCATATTTGATATATGGACATCTGCTAATATCAGTGTTACATTCTGTTCCAGCAACCCAGTCGGACGTTCTGGTTCTGGTGGAAAAGGGCAGGTAAGGAACAGATTTCTTCTACTCCATTTTTTCTTTCTTTCAGACTCAAGTTGATTCTATAATAAAATGAGAGGAAATGGAGACGACGGCGTTCTCTTTTATTCCTCAGGACCCTGTACATCGAGGCGGAGAGGAAGCTCGATTTTGCCGGCTGGTGTGAGGCCATTGCAAACGCAGCTCAGAGTGGAGCTGCCACTCTGAGCGAACAGCAGCTCACAGAGACAGACATCCCCGTCATAGTGCACAGCTGCATCGGCTTCATCACACAATATGGTGAAATACTCGGCTTTGTTCCGTAAAATTTCAAACTCCTTATTCATTGTAGTTCCTTTTAGGTTTATGATATGACTTCCTGGTTATAATTGGTTTCATCACATTAGGACATTACCGAGCAACGACAGGGCCAAAACTCATCTAATGTCATAAGTATTTTAATTTTGACAAACAAAAAGCACCTTTATTTTGTTGAATCTATGTTTAGAGGGTCAAAAAAGTTATTTAATGTAAACTATGCATAAACTTTGGATGGAATGAGCTTCCCTTTTCTGTCATTTTCTACAGATTTTAGAACTTTTTCTCCACAAATAGCTACTTGATTGGTGTAAAACTATCATTCATATTTACAACAGGTATAAATACATCAAATAAAGTAAAAAAAACAAAAAATCGTAAAAACATGTCATACGCTCTTTAAATAATGACGTATTGAAATGTGTACTGTATGTGTAATTCCTTTGTTCCCTGTGTTCTTTACACGTGCACAGGTCTGACATCTGAGGGCATCTATCGAAAGAGCGGGGTAAACTCTCGGGTCACAGCACTTTTAGACAAATTCCGATCAAACGCGCGCACCATTTGTCTGAGAGAAGAAGACAACGTGGTGGACGACGTCTCCAATACGCTCAAGCGATTCTTCAGGGATTTAGACGAAGGCCTGTTCACCAAAGAAGAGTCCCCAAACTGGCTCTTGGCGTCCTGTAAGTTTATTATACGAACATTATACATTTAATTCCTGCAAAAAACGTATTTATAATTCTTTCTATGTATTTTCTATTTCAAATTTGATTTTTCCGTCATTTCTTTTCACCTTCCACCTCAAACGTGTATTGAAGTCTGCTTAAAAGTGCTTGAGTTTTTGCCATACTTCCCTTTTAAGTTGCTCTTATCCTCATTCAGCCGTTCAGGACAAAGACATCAAAATCGCTCAGTATCAGCAGTTGGTCGACAACCTTCCTCGTGTCAATAAGGCCACACTGGAGGCACTCGTAAACCACCTGTATTGGTAAGAAACGGACGCAGGCTTATTTTTCGTCTTGGCATGCTGTGTATACAATTAAGTTCTTAATCTTTCTTGACAGTGTTCAGTGTCATGCGCATATCAACCAGATGAACATCCATAACTTGGCCATAGTGTTTGGCCCCACACTTTTCCAAACTGATGGCAAAGACTACGCTGCAGGCCAAGTAATCGAGGACCTAATAGAACACTACACAACGGTCTTTGAGGTAACGGCCAAGTCAAGTGAACATTTAGGGGCATCTACAGTAAAGACCAAATTGAGATGATCCATGTTAAGAAACTCCTATCCAAAAATACTGAAGGCTCAAATCAAAAGGTGCTTCAACAAAGACTGGATTTAGGCTGTGTGTCGTTATCCAATCAGGTTATTCTTGTTTTTTAATTCTGTAAATGGTGGTTGTAGATGTTTCGTTTAATTAGTTGCAGTTTTTAGCGTTGTATATCCTGTTCGTACGTTTTAACATCCTGTTGCTATTTTAGTCCGTTACGATTTCTAATGCGACACGATGAAAGAGGAGAGTAGTCAACGACGGGGATTTCCCTTTTGAGTTGATAACAGTTTGCATAGAAGACCACCCAGAACCAGGATTATTACCGACACAACTGTGAGGTCTGTGTGTGTGCGCGATACTTTGTTTGGTTTTTGCATCACACTGATACAATAGATTTAAACTTCAAAATCTTAGGGATATAAACAGCGACTTACGGTAATTATAGCAGTGTGTCGAATAATTATAGCGTTTTTATGTTTGCAGGTGAATCAGACACAGCTAGCCAAACAGCTACAGGAAATTGAGGTGATTATTCGGCTGCGGGAAACGCTAAATAACAAGTTTACAGTAAGTAAAAATGCAGTTTTTCTTGAATTGTTGCGTTATATTTGAGTAATTCACACTTTGTTCACATCAGGCTAACTCTCAAGGAGGACACATCATCTGTACAGTATATCTTGAAGAAAAAAGCCTCACGGAGCATCACGTCAAGGTATTGTACCATTGCAAATTCAGCTTCAGGAAAGAAAAAAAAGATGAATTGAAGTCATCTTAATGCAATGTTACTGTTTTGTCAGATCCCTGGCTCGATGACAGCAGCAGAACTGACCTGGGAGGTTTTAGACATACGCAAAATCCCAGTGAAGGACAAGGAGTACTGGAGCTGCTGGGAGATCAATGAAAAGGAGGAAATGGGTGAGACAGATAAGTTGATTAGTAAGGAGCCTGGATTGGTTGGAACTCTCATTTCTGAATTATTTTACTGCGTATTCTGTTACATCCATTATGTGATTGAAACACGACGATGCCATTTATTAAAAATATATACATGAAATCTTTCTTCTAATTGCAAAACATTTGATGACCTCTGCCAAGAACTTAACATAGATGGTCCTAAACATAGACTGTGAAGAATATCAATAGAAATGTGAGCTATTAATGACACCCAGACTTCGGGGTTTGCCTGTGAGCTTTGGTTTGAGGCATGCAATGAGGGCCATCTGGTTCCTCAACGGGAAGGCTGGAGATGGCTGCCGATAAACCTCCTCCGAAATGGCACACTTCCATCCCTTACAAAACGATGAGCAGGAAAAATTTGAGAAGAATACTGTCTGTTTTGTTAATGTTACGTTTTTGGTTTCACTTGAGACTAATCTCTTTGTTTACTAACAGCACTGAGATGGTTATCTACATCCTATTGAAAAATGACTCATGGTGCCTACACATATATGGTGCCTGTATTTATGCACCGTGCCACAGATTAAATGCAGATCAAACAATTGACTTTGTTGCAATAAGAAGTTTGTTTTGTTGTTTGACAGAACGCCCTCTACACTACAGAGAGCGTGTTTTACCCATCCTTCATTCCTTTGGTACTGACTCCAAACTACTCATCAAGAAACACCCCGGCATGGAGATGATGCTGTCCTACCTGGGTAAACACAAATGCTACTAAGTAGCTAAGTATTCGGAGCATGTTTTACAGTCAAGATTTCAAGATCATTACTCTGTTCTTTAGCCAGTAAACCAGATCCCTCCAAACACGGCAAGATGAAGTTCAAGGACGGGAAAAACATTCCGGGACTTGGGCGCTTCGCTGCTGGGTTTCACGAAAAATACTTCACTCTCACAGCCAACTCTCTGAGAATGTACAAGGAAGTCACGGTAAGACTGAGCCACATTGTGTAATGCAGACGTTGATGTTGTAATTTCACTTATTCTGGCTGTTTACTTGACAGAGTAACCGACCAGAACATGAGTGGTCCGCTAAAAACCTCATGGTGTACATGGGCATTAAGAAGAAACTCCGTCCAGCTACTTGGTAAGCACAGGTGGACAGTGTAGAACTTGTGTGTCGAAATGTTCCTCTGACCTTGTAAATAAAGCGTAATGATATGCGAATATATTTCTAAAACTATTTCCCATTACATTGTGAGTGCCAATAATCTTGTGGTTATTATATTTGCGTCCACTAGATGTCACCCTTAGACCAATAATGTTCTGTCCAGACTTTATAACAAATAGTCATGGGGCTCTGCTAAATGATGTTTTCTCTTTCTCTGTTTCAGTTGGGGGCTCACATTGGTTTGTGAAAGTAAAAAACAAGACAAGCATGAAAAACAGCAGTGGTGAGTGCCTCTTTATGAACTTTTCCAGGCAATAGCAGACATTCAATTGTTTATCCACATAGAGACGGAAATGGGATAGCCATTATAGATCCATTTGCATTAATCTTGTGTCACTGTGCACAAAAGGGCTGTCCACTCATAATACGGCTAATGAGAGTTTCATTTCCAGTGTCTTGTGTTGTGCTTCATGTGGCATTTAACCAGTACATGAGCCAGTGCAGCAGCATAGCAGTTTTGACTTGGAAGTACCCAAAACTATTGTCAATGTTAGATTTATTTATAAAGCACATTTAAAACAAGGTTACCAGGCAGTAAGAGATTATAATAGTAAACAAGCTAATAATTACGACACAACATGATCTGGTTGACGCTGAGAGTAAAAAAAGTGTGTTTTGAGTTGGTTTCAAACTCCTCCACGGACATTTAAACTTTATATACATTTTGGACAATCACATCATCATCATCACGTCAGTATTTGTCATTCACCTCGTAGTATTTGTTTTTTACATACAAGTATTGACAGTTTATGGTTGTAAAAATATGTTTGCATTGGGCTTGGTCCAGTCACTGCCATTGTATCATTGGGTAAGACACTTCTCCCACCTTGCCTATGTGAATGTGGTGTGTGTGTGTGTGTGTGTGTGTGTGTGTGAGTGAATAGTGGTGGTCGGTGGCCAATGGCAAAGATTGGTAGTCTATATTCTTTCAGTCTTTCCAAGAGCAGCTGTGAAAAGCACTTGAAAGGGGCTCTATACATTCTAAGCATGATATTTTAATTGTTCTTATGACAGTTACTTAGTTTTAATCCTTAGCTATGACTATATTTGACAATCTTCAACCACCTGTAAATCATCATTTAGATGTTTGTCGTTTTGTACACCCAATTTGTTTAGAGATGGTCTAAATTTAAAGTTTGCATTTGATACAATAGTTCTTTAATGGTGGTCAGTCTACCACCATACCATGTGTGTAGATGCTGTGCACATTTGTCCATGGGGTGTGTTTCTAGGAGACTTTGCTCTGTCAACAGCAGTCTGCATCAGTGCTGGAGCTGTGGCAGTGCTGCTCTCGTCACGCTGCGGGCGGTATATCATCTCTTGGTTACGGTCCATCACAGCGTCCCTCCTAGCTCCAAAACACACCTGAGAGGAAGAAAGCAAAAGGAGGAGGGGGGAGTCTGGAGGAAAGATAAAATAGAGACGAAACTAGGAGCAAAAGACGCTTTGGAGAGGTGCTTTGTACGACAAAAACCAGGGCCAACATCTGCTGCAGGTCAAAGAGTTGTTAGAAATAAGAAAAGTAAAGTTAGGGAAGGGAGTTAAAAAGGCACACAAAAAAGCTCTCCTGTCTGCTGTGAGTCGAGAGTGCTAGCCACTCTGCTACCATGCTGCCAATTGAAAGTCTGACCATAGACGAGATGTGATATGCTGATGCAGATGCGATTGACTGGCCTCTATTTACCCACTATAATCTACTGAGCTCTGTTGGCCCAGATGAACTGGACCTGAGAATGCGAGATGCATGTGCCATGCTCCAGACTGACTTTGTTAGTGGAGCATTAAGTGTAACATTGTTTTGTATGGATTGATGTTTTGTTGTCTCTCTGGTGAATGGTTATGAAATTGTTTAGTCTCAATGTGTGTTCATCACAATAATATTTGTATAAATATAGCATGTTTGTTCAGCATCAGAGCATAGCTGATGACTCAGAGGGCGCTACAATTAAAGTCTGAGTGTCATAAAATATGCACAAACACAAGCAGACACTACAGAGGCTGCCTCCAAGGGCCCAGACCTTAAAAATAATAAAGGTCTCAATCAGTCGGCCTCCTCCAGGAGTTTCAATCAGGATATGTACCATGGGAGAAAATATACTACAATCATGTCTGCTTTTCTCCTGCAAACCTCTTTGTTTGTGCAGGTATGTGTGCTGTGAGACTCAGGCAGACCTGAGGGAGTGGTTTGCTACATTTCTCAGTATACAGGTAAGTTTTTTCCATATGAGTATGTTCAGAATTTCTTGTAGCATATATGTCTCTATATATGTATATACTACGCTTTATGAGTCACAAAGCATACTTTAATGAGTTCATAGCAATAATGCCCTGCGGGTGTCTCAACCTGCTATGTCTCTTATCTGTCATGTGCGACCCCTGCCTGTCTCATTACAGACTGATGGGGACATGTGGCCTGAGGATGGACAGAAGCACATCAGGGTGAGCCGCGTGCTGCCGGATATGCACCATGGTAACGTGTCACTGATTCCTCTCCGTGGCAGCGAAAACGAGATGCGGAATAGTGTTGCAGCTTTCAGCCAAGACCCGCTTGGTGTGAGTCAACAATCACTGGGGCTAATCAAGAGGAAGCAGGCTGCTCCGAGTGGAGCTCCGGCTGTGCAGAGAGACTGAACAGGTGGCACATGCCCTTTGCCTTTATCTGTCAAAGGCTAATGTGGGCTCATTTGTATGCCAGGATCAATATTTTAAGTTATACCTGAAGATGTATGTTCCTTCCAAAACCTATGTATTTCGAGGTGAATTCAAATTGTACCAATTTTGAGAAACTACTGAACATGATAGTTATGCCCATGAAGTGCCTGTGCAGTCTCTCTGTTTTGTGATTTAACATAATTTACTCCAATATTTAAATATAAATATGTGTATATATATATAATATATAGATATATATAGATATTATAATATATATATATATATATATATATATATATATATATATATATATATATATATAGATATATCTATATCTAAATCTAACAAACTAATAATTTTAACCACAAAATGGATTGTCACTGTGTGAAATGGATTAGAAATCTAAATGGGGACTTCAACATACTGTATACGATATACACACATATATATCCGACAAGACCCAAGGTGTAGGCTGTGCAAAGAGGCCCCTGAGACAATCCAGCACATAACTGCCGGGTGTAAGATGCTGGCAGGGAAAGCATACATGGAGCGCCATAACCAAGTGGCTGTCATAGTGTACAGTAACATCTGAGCGGAGTATGGACTGGAAACCCCAAGGTCAAAGGGGAAACACCCCCAAAGGTGGTAGAGAATGACCGAGTCAAGATCCTGTGAGACTTCTAGATACAGACTGACAGAATGGTAATGGCAAACCATCCAGACATTGTGGTGGTGGATAAACAGCAGAGGAAAGCCGTTGTGGTTGACGTGGCGATACCAAGTGATGGCAACATCAGGAAAAAGGAACACGAGAAACTGGAGAAATACCGAGGGCTCAGAGAAGAGCTGGAGAAGGCGTGGAGGGTGAAGGCGAAAGTGGTGCCCGTGGTCATCAGGGCACTCGGGGCAGTGACCCCCAAACTGGAAGAGTGGCTACAGCAGATCCCTGGAAAAACATGAGGTATCTGAGTCCAGAAGAGTGCAGTAATGGACCAGAGCTTATATATGCGCATGAAGTCAAGCCTGACCAGCAATACCCATTTCTCCTATTTTGATTGCAAAATTGTGTGCAGCCATTCAAAATAATTCACTCTGCTGCGAGTCTGGCAGCTCTGGGACCAAATGTCCGTAATATGATGATGCAGTTGTCCCCTCCTGCTCCGTCTTGCAATCTCACAGCTCTTATTATGTTTTTCAAGACTCCAGCAGCACTTAGGTTTTCCCTTCAGTGTTGCCTTTCCCATCAACCATGAGGAGAAGTCAGTTTGTTGTGGTCTTGCAGATAGTTTGTATTGAATCCCAGCCCTTTGGCACATCATATTTTTGTGGATGTGTGATTGCTTTGGTGGCGGTGCTGTGCGGGAGCATAGATATGATGCGGGACTCTGTGTGAGTGAGTGGTCTGGTTCGCACATATTTATGTCCAGTTTTCAGCTTCAAGTGAAAGAGGGAATCCATGAAACACTGGCCGAGTGTGTCAGTGTATAGGTTGTTTGTCTCTGACTCACTGACAGTTCATACATACAAAAGTGAGTGTGTATGAGAGAAGGAAACGGATGAGATGCCTGGGTGACTCTGTCCATGGCTCTCAAGGTGAATACAATGATGGCTGGCAAGACTTGTGAATGTTAATGCCAGTGAACCAGACCACTCCATATCTGTCTGATTTTTGAACACACTGCATGTTAAGAATGTTTTTTTCTATGTGTATTTTCCTCTGCTCTTATCTTAACACACATTTGAACATATATTTCAGATTTTTAGAGATGTCCGATAGTGGGATAACTTTGAAAAGAAGGTAAGATAGTTCCACAAAGTTTGTTTTATAATTACATTTTTTATTAATTATTCATTCAGTATCAATTTACCCCATCAATTTCTATCCAAGAAATGATACAGCTTTCTGAGTACCACCAGTCATCAAATTGTCTATTGATAAATTATTGCCTGATTTAATGACCGTTATTGCTGGTCCATTATTACATCCATGGCTGAAAAATCTATTGCTCACTGAGACCACTTGTCGTCTGCGTCTCATACGATTGCCATGGTTCTGTAGCTGAGGCGAACACTTTAAGTGTGACCTCTCTATTAAGTTTGAGACTGCTGTGAAATTGTCTTTGGAGTTGGGAGTGAAAGATCCATGCTGACTGCTCCGTGGCTGGTTCACTGTGAAAGATTGATATTCCATCCCGCATCTCAGAGCTTTGTGTGTTTTCTTCACAGGATGGAAGAAGCCCCGGCTCCCCTCGCCACACGCTAGAGCCGTAAGAAAACTGCGGGCCATTCAAAAGTCTGCACCCAGATCATAAAACATCCTTAGACTTTTCATCGATTTGTGCAGTTACAGTGGGAGGACTTGTACAGTAGCTTCATGGACTACAGTCACGGTTACTAAACGGCTCAAATTTCAGCCTTTGCTCAGCTGTAATTTGGGCTTTGTCACATCGATGCTGCATCATTTATAGATGCATGAAGGACATTTTATTTTTAGTTTTCAGAAAACATTTATTGCCTAATGTATTATTTAGTAAAATATCATGTTTAATTGTTGACGTCTGTTTAACTCTATGTGCTATTGTGAGCCAAGCTGAGGATTTTCTGCAGTATCTGTGTTTTTGGACAAAGGTTTGGTGCGATTGAAGGATGATTGCCACTTGGACTATTAGCAGAATATAGTAGACTAAAAGTTCTATATTTTATAGTGATAGGTTCATATCACTGTAAAAGTTGGGGAAGGCATTGAAACTGGTCATCAAAAATCCCAAATGCCTTGGCTTGTTCTGGCCAGAGCCATTTGGAGAGAGTTGTGCCGAGGATGTCGATGGTCACAATTTAAGTAACTATCGTTGGATTTGTGAAAGTTAAATTCTTTGCTAATATAAATTGACTCGTTATACGGCTTGGCACGTACAAACTCTCCAACAATCTTAACCAGTAACTAAAAAAGTCAATTGTAATCCATGCATTCTCAAACAGCTGATCTGATAGGACAAGACTGCTTTCCTTGTCGTGTCGTCATCTTTCACCTGCATTGCATAAAGTATATTGCATAATTGCTTTATTTAAATCAAATGTGTAGCTGCAAAATGATAAATACTCAGAACTTGTTCACCTCTTCCAATAAAACTATTAGTAATGAATTAACTTCTTTGTATCATATCAAAACTTGTAGCTATCGTTACTGCTGTACCACAGTCCATAGGTAAACTTTTATTTATTTTAACATATGCTACAGTTGGATGCGGTTGATTGGACGTGTTCCATCATTGGTAGATGATGCCGAATTACAGTTCATGCAGTTATGGAAAAATATGTGTACATTTTCAGCTAGTGCCCACATACGTTAGGGGTGTTCAGATTTTGTCCCAAGCGCCAAACGTGTCTGTCAGACCTATTTTGTTACCCCTAATGCCTCCTGCTGAATTGGCTCAACTGATCATAGCACTTTTTCACTATAACATCATATTGCATTGTGAAACAAAATAAATGTTACAAGTCTTATTAAAGCTACGGAGCTCTGTCAAGTCCATGTAAAATGCACCAATCTGAATGCCCTCTGCTACCAATATGTTTCAATATCCCGCCCTCTGTGGACCTGTAGTAGTGGTGCCTGTACAGCCTGCCTTTTGTTGTATAGTTTTATAGCTGTCATAACCTCACCAGTAATGTACATACAAATATAGTCTATTAAATCACAATATATGTTTATTTTATTTGTCAATACATCTGTACATTACTTGTTGTTCTCATTCAGGCCTGTATCATTTGGATGCAGCCACTTGATACCTGTAGCAGCATTATAAAGTGATGGACGATGAACCAGGCAGTGTTGTTTTGCTGTGCGGATTCTACAGCTTGGCCGTCTTTGTTTTGTTTTGCCTGAGGCCACTCTTGTATAGACTGTGTACCTGTTCCACTGCCACAATGTTGACTAACGTGCTGTCCAGCTTTTTGGATTTACTGCAGCGATTCAGAACAGCAATTCCAGTTTAATGACTACGCTATTTATTTGTCTGTTTAAAGCTAAATCATATCCGCACATGTACATTAAGAAGGTCCGACTTAAAAAAATCAATCAAATAAGTTATGACAAGATGATGAAACCAGCTGAGGGCAGTAGAGTGTAGTTCTATTGTGCTCTCGTTTGAACAGAATCACTTAAAAATCTGTTAGCCATTTTTCATTTTCATAATGAGTTATGAAATATTGATGGAAACAGCTGTACATCACATCCTTCACACACCACAACAAAATTGGGACTAAACCAGGACTAGACCTGGGCTTAAAACTGGACTAGAACAGGACCAAACCAAGAACTGAACTCAACGCAGGACAATTGAGAACGCTGCCTGAAAGCCTGGTCATTTTTGCATAATACAGTCTAACCCAACTTCTTTCTGTTATTTGGTCACTACTGTTAAATTATGCATAGGATATAAATAGTTTTACTCTCATGCAGTGTAAATGTTCTTTGTTTCCCTGTTTTTACACTTCTGAAACTCTAATAAATATATCTCGTCTTCTGTGTTGCTATGGCTCTGGCGTTATTGCAATGCCCCCCCCCGCCAAAGTTAATATTTTCTCTCAAATGTTTTTCAAAAGGTTGGCTTCCTCCAGCTCTGCTTTGCCCTCTCTAGGTAATCCTCTTGTTTTTTCATAGCTTTTTAATAAATGAGTTTCCAAACAAATTCTAATCTGTCCTGCAGGGGAACCAAAAAGAAAAAAGTGGGGCAAGTACCAGCAGTGGCACGCACACTCGGATTGATATCTGATGACCGAACTGTGAATCAAATAGCAGCTATTGGTCTGACTTTTGACTTTATGTGTGTGTATATACATCTATATATAGATATATGTATATATCTATATAGAGAGAGATTTATTTTATTTATATATATATATATATATATATACACACACACATATAAAACGTATGTATATACTGTATATGTATATAAAACATGTATATATTGTATATGTGTGTATATATAACTTATGCATATATATGTATATACTGTATATGTGTGTATAAAAGTGTGTGTATGTATGTGCATGTATGTATGTATGTATATATAAGTATGTATATATCATGTGTATATATGTATATACGTGTGTATACGTATATATCTGTATATATATGTGTGTATATACATTTATGTGTATACATATGTGTGTATGTAAGTGTATGTATATGTGTATATATGTATATGTGTGTATGTGTATATATTTATATACACACATATATGCGTATATGTGTTATATGCGTGAATGTGTGAATATGTATGTATGTATGTTTATGTATATATGTGTGTGAGTGTATATGTATGTATGTATATGTGTGTGTGTGTGTATATATATATATATATATATATATATATATATAATGAGAAGTAATGAAACCAACCTTTAAATACCAATATAAACATTTTTGACATAGCCTGCTTGATCCATCACATTGAATATTTTATATGTAGCTAAAGGTTGATGACCTGTGCCCTTTAGAACAAGTCAAGTTTCTCCTGGATGTGTCTTGTCTCATGTCACGCCACACAGCAGAGCCTCCATGGGAGGGCTGTGAGTAAAAACGTGAGGAGTGCGTTGGTGGTACAGGGGCCTTGTGGTGGGAGCCCTGCAGAGCTCCTGTGTGTGTGCGTTAGTCATCGTGGTCCACCAGTCCTCATAAGCAGAGCTGACACAACGGGGCCACAAAGTACCCCGAGACACACACCGCCAACACTCCCAGCAGGCTGTGGGACACATGAGACCTTCACTGTCCCATCCACACGAATGGGACAGGGGCGCCACAGGGAAGGAGCATGCCTGAGTGTGCACGCCTAAGTGGCATTTACTATATAGGTCGCAGGGTGCTGGCAGGAAGGCATACAGACTAATGTGAATACTTATGTCATGGCATATAAGAAAACTTTTCATGACAGTCGCAAATTGACAAATATTCTGTGTAAGGTACTTCATTTTTTCCAGTAGGGAAACTTTCCCCGTTGCATTTGACCCATTCTGCCACTGGGCCAACCTGTCAGGAATAGTGGGCGACAACAGTGCAGCGTTGAGTGACCCATCCAAAATGTTTGAAGTGGCTTTATTAAAGATGACCTAGCTGGAGAAATAGTACAGGTAAATTAGCCATGTTGTGCAAACCACACTTCCAAGTATTTCCTAAGAAACACAAATTTCTCCCACAGGAGAAATGGGAGACATCAGCAGTGGTGGAGGTATTGTGTTGCTTCCCTAAGAGTAAGACACAGGCGTCTGTGGAATCCCTCATTCATCCAGGTGTGTTCCACTGCATAGAAAAAGATTCAGTTGTAGTCATCCCGACACTGTTTTTTAAAAAACATCTTGTTGATCAGGAGGTTCCGCCCAGTGGGCAGGACTTATGCCACCCAGAGTAGGATAAAAATCTGGCTTCTCATACTAGGTCCGCCGATTGAGAATTACTTTTTGATGAAAAGCCAAAAAGTTCAGATGACTACAACTGAATGTTTTTCACTAAAGATAAAGTATCGCATCAAAAATCTGCTCAAGGAAAGGTATTGAAGGATCAGTTGAAAAATGTACCTTAAAGTGATACGGTTTAATTATTTGGCACAGATTTTGAGAACTATTAAAGCATCAAATATAGAGCTCTTGATGAAGAATTTAATGCCATTTTTGTCAAAACATAAAGATTGCCTAAAGATTTCAACTCAAATTCTGAATGTCAGGCAGAATGTCACCATGGCCATTTCAGCAGGTCTCAAACCTGTACTGTCTAGGATATTGGCTCTTAAATGTAATTAATTCAAAGTAAAAAGTATCCACTGTAAAATGTACTTGCGTGAAGTACAAATAATTTTTTTTATTACGTAAGTATAGTACTTTTGTTCTTTGTTTCTTTTTACCACTGGGCATCAGTGAATACTTTTTACAGAGCAATATTATCCCTCATTCGTCTTGTCAGTCTGAAGAAGGTCTCCTCAAGGACCCTGGTAAGACTACACGCTTTTCTTATGGGATATAAAAAGGTGTAGTCATATCCCCCAGGGTTCAGAGTTGATTGACTATGGCTTCTGGATAGCTAAAATGTCTCGATAAAAACAAACAAACAAAAAACATAGATTACAGAGTAATACTTTTGGAACCTCAGTCTTTCTACCTGGAAAACAAAAGCCAAATTTATATAACATCTGATGTTAGCATTGTAACACAAATCACATCCACGAAAACATTTCAGTTCAGTCAATTTTCTCTCCCACAGCACATTTTGCAGTATTCCATTTATATGGGCAGAAAATATGGTCCAACTCATGTGGTGAGTGAACTGGAAACGAGCAATTTTGAACAGCACAACAACAATACATTAAAGGCAGAAGTGGAATATTTCAATTTGAACATTTGGTCAGTTCAACCGAAGCCTTCTCTCCCACACTGATGTGACTGTAGGCTCCACGGGCAGAAGGAGACAGCGATAACGTCACCTCACAGACTGACTCCGGGCCAGCCAGCACCTGTCTGCCAGCCTGCCCACCTGCCGGCTTCCCAAAATAAAAATGTAAATTCCTCTGTCATAACTCCTTCTATCGGAAAACAATGGGAAGGACAACCGCAGTGCGCCTCATCCCCTGAAGCCGGCGCATGTCTCCACCTGTGAGAGCCAATTTCTTTCATTTCCACCACAGCAGCGTGAAACAAACAACCAAACGGCAGACTGAGCACTGGTGCCGGGCCGAGGAAGAACCCATCAAAGATATAGTACTAACCTGTTGTGAGTAAAGCACAACTGAATGCAAATTGTGTGCCTATGGGTGCCTTTGACATTTTAATTACATGGCAATGGCAATTTAGTATGCTAGCATGACGGAAAGGTTCAGCAAAATATTTAATACTATGAACAAGTCTATATTTGTATTAAATTTGATGCATCAGATTAAGATTTCAAATAAACCTAAGAGAAGTTGTTTATAGTGGAGGTGGTAAGGCAGGTCTTGTTTTATCATTGTGTCTAGTAGTGGAAAATGTACTCCTAGGTGATCTTTTTGTCCAAGATGCAATCCCTTTAGGGCCATCAAAACACTCTGGAACAAGTATGCTTGAATGGCCAATTGGTGAGCAAGTTTCTCCTAAGAGCCTGTCTCCAGAACAGAAAAAGAGGCACGCAAGTAAGAAAATCCAATTCTGTCAACTGGACAAAAGTTTTAAATGAGACGTTTCACCACTCATCCAAGTAGCTTCTTCAGTTCTTCTTTTTCCTCTTATTTGTCTTCCTCTAAGGAACTAAAGAAACTTAGAGTTCTTATGGGCATGATTGATTAACCAATCATAGGAATGTATGGAACCTGATTGCACGGCTCTGTCTGAGTTTAGCATGAGACGCCAGACTGAGGGTGGTGACCAGGCCGAGGGATCCTCACTATTCGAGAAGAAAGAACCAGTCTGGTTTTTAGGCCATACTGCAAGGGCTTTGCTTCAAAGAATAGGTCAAATCAAAAGAGATGTTTTAACGCAACTCCATCCATATGTCAAGAATGTTTGAGTCAGATTGTAAATGTACAATGGTGCTTATGTCCCTGTTATGCAGTGTGGGTTACTGTCCTCGGACCTGAGCATGACACTGCTCCCTCACTCTGATCCTACTGCTTTTATACCAATGATAGCTGTATTGAAAAAATGCTTAACACACTTAAATCTACATTGTTATTATATACAGGTTTTTTTGTTTTTTTGTTTTTACAAGTTGCAACAATATAGGCTACGCAACATTATGCATTTTCCCTATTGTTTTGTATTATCTTTAATGCCTATTTTATTTGTTTGTCACCGTGTTAATTTGCTTGATTGAATCCATTCTTCTTCTTTACCCAGCGTCTCCATTTATTGTATCACAAATACAAGGCTTCCAGGTTTGTTGTCTAGGTAACTCATCAAATCTGTGCTGCTAATTTTGCCTATAAAAGCCATAGACATGAAAGCTTCCAGAGGTCGCGAAGTACTTTATCAAGCGAGATCAGAAAGCAAAGAGGAGCCCAGGTCAAATTCAGATAAAAAGTGCGAGAAGAATTATGTTGTCTTTTTTTCTCTCTCTTTTTTTGTCATTTCAGTGCCATATTATTCACCCGGAGAGATGCGAGAATCCACGCTGAGGTGACAGACAGCTGACGCATGACAAGTTGACCTGCCCTGTCATTTCCTGGATCTCTGAATGTGTCATGTAGGTTAACAATCACGAAATGTGCCAGAACAAAGACCCCAATGCCCCAATAAAAATGGTAACAGCCCTGCTTGACAAGGACTCTTTGATTAATTCCATTTATCTTTACTGTGAAGCGTCTGCCTATTATTGTGCCACAATAAAGCATTTAAAGACAGACAGGAAGTAATTAGTGTCGACACTGAGGCATAAAAGCACCAAGTTTGAAAGAATGTTCTCACCAAGGAAACCATAGGGAATATAAAGATTAAGTAGTAGAAGGCTTTTTGGGAGATTAGGATTGAGTCATGTTACTATGAAAATACTAACTACTAACTACTACTTTAAACCTGAATAGTTTGGTTCATAAATTGCATGTAGGGCCATTTTAGCACTGTGGGGCCTCTAGTGTGACAAACTAGAGATTTAATTGACATAAATACACCATCGTCAAAGAGGACGTATTATATGCAAAATCGACTTTTATGAGAGTTTATCCATGTTACCACGGTGTTCCTTCATTATATTCTTGTTGCTCAGAAAAAAGTCCTGTTTTCACCCACCCCTATCTCCTCCCACGTCCCTGTACGTAGATGTGATTTCTGTTATTAAGATTTCAAGTTATACGTGGGTTAAAACATGTTCAGTAGCTATTCTTTCAAAACGAAACCACATAAATGACAATCTGCTGCATATTCCGATGAAACGTTCGTGTGAAGAGTTTTGAACAGGAAGTCAATGGGTCACTTTCTATAACTAAGCTGTTTTAGATCAACATTGCAATTTACAATGAAATGAAAATATAAAATGTCAATCTACTTATGCTAGTCTTTCATATTATGTTCCAGGAAAAAAGCATAATATGTCTCTTTTATACATCATAGGAAAGTCATACTAATTTTATACGTCAAACTAATCATTTGATTATAAAACATTTGTGGTGCCGTCCACACAACTATTAACCACTCATAACTTGAAACACCTCAGATTATGACTTTTTGTTTTATGCTCATTTCATGTACAATAACTAAAATGAATTGGAACGTAAACTGATGGTCTACTTTTGCAAACTGTGTCCCCAGACATCTCCAGATTAAGATTTTCTGGTCCGAAGGCTTATTGGATGGTCTGTTGTAGCATGAAATGTGGGGAGAGAATAGAGACAACGGTGTAAGTGCAACGACTTAAACCACTAAGCCACCGGTGAGCACAAGCCTGATCTAATCTTGTGCACTTCCACAAACACTGTCTGCAGTCACCTCCAGCTGACGCGTTTTACTGACACTTCTGTCTGAGGACTCACGCTGCTTTTCTCCCAAGTCCTTTTGCTGCATCTGATTAGCCCCCTCCAGCCCCTCCCTCCAAGTTTATCATCAATTACCGGCCCTCAGAAATATATAAGGGGTGCTGATCCTTCTCCTATCCCCATGGCAACCACCTCTTGTCTGCTTTCAAACACAATCAATCAGACAGCAAATGGGACGCTGCCCTTCTCCACCCGACATATAAGCGAACTAATCTTGATTTAAAGATGTCTAAATATATTTTAGTGATTGTCTTGATCACTGTAATTTTACCCTATTTTACTCAAGTGTTAAGAAAGCAGATCTGAAAATGTTGCTGAGAGTATGACGTAGGCAGAAGATGGTGATGTTTTCTTAGATCAAAGGATTATCAACTTAAGTACATTAGATGAACAGCGTTTTTATGGAAAAAGTTAGATGTGTGATGGGTGGTGTGAAAGAGTTCAGGTATAAGAATACTGTTATAAAGAGTTGGATGTTTCAACAGAAAAACAATCAAAGGGCCTCTTCAGTTAAAACCATCAAACTTTCATGCTTTTGCTTTATGGACAGAAGAATGATGTGAGTCAGGCAGATCTTTCAGCGTTCCTGTGCTCTCTCTGCAGGTGCACGCATCGTCTCACACTAGCAGCGCTGAGCCTGAGTCCAGTGTTAAATTAGTGAAAACTCAGTCTGAAAAGAAAATCGAGTTTTAGACCAAAATTGAATTTCTTAAATTGAGATTTTTTTAAAGATAAATTGCAACTATATATGCCAATAGAGAAAAAGATTCAGTTGTAGTCACCTGGACTCTGTTTTAGAAAAATAAAACGTTTCAACTCTTTGTTAAAAAGAGAATCCTTCCTTAAATCGTAATGTAGGTTTAAGATAAGTACAACAAAAAATAAGTGGCAATGATATGTAGACACCCAGAACAGCCCTGGTTCACTAAACCTGTAAGAGAGCAGCGTCCTCTAAGAACTGAAGTTTTCAATCAAAGCAACATGTCTGTCCTTTAGTCAGGTGGTCCGTCCGCAAATACAATTCTGCCTATTCAGGAGCTTAAAGTCTATATGACACGTTCACCTGTTTTTAGAATTATGACTTAGTTTGGTAGGATAGCATCTGTGGTTTTCTAAAAGGAATCCACAGTTCTAAACGGAAATCCTCTTCTACGTGCCATTGAAAACACAGACAACTGACACTCATACACTTTTCTGACAGTTTGAACAACCATTCATCAAAGTAAAAGGTGTTATATGGTATTATTGTTTGTCAAATCATAACTATTGTGTAATTTGTACGGATTTTGGCTCTTGTTTGTATGTATCAGTATGGTTGCTAGGGAACAGTTGTGGAATTACCTCTACCTATGTCATATTTACTGCGCATGTCCACCCAGGAAGTACAATTATACATTTCTGAAATATAATTGTGTTCTCTACGTTTCAGTGAAATGTGTAGTCTAACTTGTCATATAAACTTTAAACAGACAAATATTAAAAAGTGCATTTAACAGCCCAATATCTTAGCCTCGCTCTATTTTCTCACAAACTGAATCGAGAAGTTTTGATTAGAGATTTGTTTGTTTGAATCTACTTTGATTCTTTGTAACTAAAGTCATAAATCAATGTACGTTTAACAATGTAAAGCCGACTTGCTCTTCATACATTAGCAAACCTATTTCTGTTTTATCATATTTATTATGTGATTTAATGTAGCAAATCAACTAATAACCACAAAGAACACATTTGTTCCACTCTCTGCGCGCATACTACCACTCACTTTGACTTCCTCCTCTGTGTCCTGTCCTCCCCTGGAGCAGAGACCCCGAAATTGAGGAACATTTTGTGACTTCTCTCAGATGTAATCAGCAGGAGGCAGCGTGGCAGCAGCAGCAGGAGGAGGAGGAAGAGGAAGAGAGAAGGAGACAGCAGGGAAAGAGACTCAAACGGAGGAGCTGATGGACAGGCAGGAGAGTGGCAAGAGATAGCAAGAGATGGAACCAATCATGGAGGGACTGAGGACGATTATGGTCAAAAAGGAAAGAAATGATGGCGCACATTACCGGTTTAATGCCATGGTGGGCAATTCATATTTGAATGAGTTTCAAAATGGACATGGAAAAGTAGGTTTGCAAGTTGGCTTCAAAGTTACCATGGTGACACAACGCACACACAGCTTGATAAATGTATTTAAGATGGTCTGAAATCTCAAGAAAGAACACACATTTTCAGAAGTCTGTGTTAATTTTCTTGTTTAGACGATTTATTTCTAACTAAAATTGTAAGTTTGATGAACAGTTGGCTGCTAGCACAGGACAAATCAGCTCACCTGTTGCAGTTCCAACAAAAGCCAGGTCTCTAATGGTCAGACTGGGTTCAAACAAAGATCAAGTTAAAGTCTAATTTAAGTGACGGAGCTTCAGACACATTGGATTGATTGCTTGACTAGCTGAAGTGCCTCCAGTTACCCTTTATGCCCTCACAGAAAGTTGATGACATCGTGTGAAAAGGTATCAATACAGCTTTTACTTTTACTACTGTTATAATCTCTACTACTAAAACTACAATGACAAAAAAAGTCCCAAATATATGAAACAACGTTAACACTTTCAGACAGCACACTGGACAACATTGCACGGCATTTCTAACTACACTGTGGTGCTGTTTACTAGAAACGGCTTCACCAGAGGGACGTGAGTAGACTGAAAATTTGACAGCAGCATCTATTTATCATTCATATCCAAACACAACGTATTTGTATTCTGGTTTACTAATATACTGAATGTTTTACCATAACATGACTGGTTGTTTAGTTGCGAGTTAATTTGCATGTCCCGATTCAATTTGTTTGTAGTAATGTGTGGAGACATTTTCTGTGCATCGTTTATGAATAAAATAATACTAAAATACTGAGCTGTTGGCATGCATAATTTAGCTGTGTCTAATTCATCCACTACAAGCCTAGACTCTTGAATACACAGCTTTTGCCATAACATTTGCAATACCATGACCTATATGTGCTTGAAGTTTGATTTGAACTGTGATGTGAAGAATTTTAGATTGGCCTACATGTATGTGCATGTTTTGTGTTTGGTGTCTTGCATGGTGGAAGTTGAAACCCACATCTTCTTAACACACTTTCAAAATACTTAAATTGAATCGTGCTTGCTGGTTGGTTGTTGCTCATGTGTGGTTGCTGTTGTGGGTTCGATTCCAGCCTTCTTATTGTGTTGGTGATTGACGGTGATGATGATGATGATGATGATTGTATCCAGGTGCGGGGACTGCAAACGCCACGCCCAGGAGGGAACGCACAGACAAGGGAGACAGAAACATACTTGTGGCACATGGCACACTGCAGCTGTCCTGTCAAATGCACCCTTCAGGCCGAAAACTAGAAAAGAAAGAATTTTTAAAAATTAAAGAAACCTAAATCATAATTATCTTGATTGGAGTAGATTTTGACTAGTTTTGTAATGATTGAAGAGGCAGGCGACTCTTGATGTCTAACGCAGCAGAAGTTTATTTTACCGTCAGCACAGCTCGCACAGACACAATCCATACTTCTGATCACATGTCAGGCATAGAAATGTCAACAAGTTTGTTCACAAGTTTTGGACTGAGATCAACAAAGCCTGACACACAATTTATGACATCACCATCCCACTGGATTTCAGAACTATGTATTTGGGTCTCAGGACTCCTGCCATGGACACAATTGGCAGTTATCTCTGGAGCCTCCTCCTGGCTGCAGCACAGAAGGCCTTCACAAAAAAAATGGATAACACAGACTGCACCGACAATCAAGGACTGGACTAACGTCATAATGGACATTCATAAAATGGAAAAAAATCACATTTGGACTCGATCTGACAATGGACAAATTTGACAGACTTTGGACAAAATGGGATGCGTACTTTGTGCTCATTGTGCCAAGAGTTCTCTTTTTTTTTTTTCTTCCTTTATGGCAGTTCTTGGATGTCTGTTTATTTTGGTTCATGTCTATCTCTCTGGTCATGTTTTGTTCCATTGTGTGTTTTTTTTGTTTGTCTTAAATAAAAAAAAAAAAAAAAAAAAAAGTCAACAAGTACAGAGCTCATCTTAAAATGTCCACCTCATGCACCAAACAAATGAGAAAAACACGAGAACCATTCATTCGTCATAAGCTCTTGAATTAATTCCACCACTATACCCTCATTAACGTCACATTGTATTGTGACACAGACCTAAAAGTAATGTATTCCTTCCAGTGGCTCTGCTAAATGACATCTGAACGACCACCAGTCTGTGGCCCTCTACTTCAAATGTTTTAATGTGAAAAGTTTGGACTACTTGCTGCTAACCACTTACCGCTACCATCAACACCACATGCAAAATAATGATACGGAAGCATAGGAGGATGAGTTGTCACGGATGCATGAAAGGAATGACTGTCAAGTGTTCACAGTGGCTCTTTCAGTGTGGATATAAAGGCTGTTGTGGATGTGTTGGGATTTGTCCAAGCCCTAGACTCAGAGAATCACTGTCTGTGGCCCCTAATGACTGTACACTTTGATTAATCCCGATTCCATCATGGGTCTCTCTCTCTCTCTCGCTCTCTCTCTCACACACACACACACACACATACTTTCAGACAGATGGAGAGCGCTGCGGGCTGATGATGTCACTTGTGTGTGCCGTAACAGAAAGTCACCCATACAACAAACTGATCTCCTGAGTCCTGACACACTGGCATAAATACAAAACATTGATTCCCTCATTCTGACAAGCTACTCTTTGTTGCAGCTGTGATTATATCCTTTGTCATCCCGGGGCTTTGCATTTGTGCATTTTGTTGATGTCTAAATTCCACTGACGGCTTTCCTTATTCTTGGAGAACAGCCTTGCAGCATGTAAAAGTCTTGAGGGTTGATGTAAGTAATTGCTTAATTTGATTTGAAAGGATCATGCAACAGGGTGAGGTTGCATTGGTTTGGCAGACGTGTTTGTACAACATATTCACATGTACGTACAGTTGATTGACATGTATTCCAACCAATCAGGCCGCTCAGAAACATTTGAGGCGTTATTGTGGAAATTCTCTACAAAGCAAAGAGCTCGAACTATGTAAACAGCTGATTGTGGTCATAGGAGTAGCACGTTGATGTAAACGTACACATTTATATCATTTATGTCTCAAAATGAACGAGTTCCAGAGTGTGCATCTATGTGTCAAAATGTAATCTTTTAGCTCCATCACTGATTTATGTTGATAAATAAGGTGTACGTTTTACTGATGAAGCTAAAATGTGGAGTTTCTGTAATGAACATTTCATATCGGCTGGTTTCTTTATCGCTTGGTTAATCAGGGACAAAATTAGCTGCCATTTCTGAAATCCCTTTCGGAAGAAAAGATTGCATCATTGCTCTTTTAATTTTATTTCTTTTTCCATTGGTGAAGTTCTCATCATCTGGTGAAGTCCCCGGACACAACTAAGGCCCAGATAATCTTTTACCCTTCTTCTTGAAACTGGTTGCAGACTATATAAGAGACCCTCTAACTCACATTTTAAATTTAAGATTGAAAAGTGGTCAAATTATAAGATTTGTACTCCTTTGATCCAAGCGAAGTAAACATTTACAGGCCCATTTCTAAACGTTGTGTCGCAGCCAAAATTCTTCCAAAGCTGGTCAGCATCCAGTTGAAAGACTTTTTAGACGTGATGTTTATGCCTAATTCATAAAAAACTAAAGCTATGGTATTTTTTCATGGACGCTTATTGAGTTTGTCTCAAATTAGCAATACCTTGGTTTCATTCTAGACCAAGAGCTGTCTTTTAAAGATCATCTGATAAAATTGACTCATAAATTGAAGGTAAAGCTTGGGTTCTTTCATCGTAATAAAGTCTGTTATAAGCTCGTAAACATATTGGTATTGGCCACTTTCATGCCTCAATCGGATTATGACGATGCTCTGTATAGAAATACAACCACAAAATGTCTGCAGTCCTTGGATACTATATATCACTTTGCTTTGAAATTGACAACAAGTTGTGGCAGGCTCAACCACCACTGTGAACTTTATCTTTGGGTGCCAGGATGTTTTTCATGTAAAAGTAATATGTAAATGTACACCTACCTGCTTGTGGGCCTCACACAGAGATCGAATGGTCATAATGCCCTGCGCTCACTCAACATGTACAGTCAGACTTACTGGGGAAAGAAAGATAATGCTACTAAACATATTTGTGCTTTTATTTGTACTTAAATGTCTATCAATTATGTAAATGTTTTTATGATAGGTGGGCTGACATTTTTCCTTTTGCCCCTGGTCAACCTTTAAAAAAGACTCGATCTCAATGGGTTCTTACCTGGTTAAATAAAGGTTAATAAATGAATAAATAAATAAATAAATAAAAAGTATGCTAATATCACCCAGTGCCAACTGGCACAGGCTGGCATCAAATTGGCACAGACGCCTGGACTGTTATCTTCAAAAATGTGTGTTATATGCACCCATTTGGTTATTTCTGGAAAAAAACTAATATTGTTTTTACTATTTCTGGTTTTTAGGCGTCTTCGTAAAGGTTTGGGAGGTTATTTAATTTTTTTAAATGTATTTTTGTCAGACCAAATTGGAAAGGTTGTGTTTGACTCTCATTTACACCTGGGCATATATCTGCATAATGACAGCTGAAAGAGGTTTTATTTTCATTAGAAACCAACGTTTCCCATATAGACCATTCACTGGATGAACAAAAGTGCATTTTATATGTAAATATTTTTACCCAACGATCTGTCAAAAAAGGGCCTCAGGGACTCAAAAGATTAATAAGCCGCAGCAACATGTGTCGGTCATGTTGCGCATATGCCTCATTTCTTCCATTCATTTCCATCACTCATTTCATTAAACCCACAGGCATCCAACTCATCATACTAACTACGTGTCAAAACTTGCTGACATAAAAGGCTATACCGTCCTATTATACAGCCGTGTTGAAGATAGACTGACAAGAGACGGACAAAACACAGCATGGGGCAGAACTGGAACAAGGGGAGAAGACGTCGTGCAGATGAGATAGCCACAGGGTTCTTCTGTGTATACGTGTATGAGTGCATGTAGTCCTAGGTTATGCTCTGAGAGTTATGTAAGCTGTTTGGGCTAAACTGTGCACAGCAGGAACGGGAAGAATAGCTGCAAAAATGATATTTACAGCAGATGAAAAAAAAAATTGTTTTGTAAATTAAGGTGAGACACATTGGTTTACAAGGGAGACCTGTATTTCTACCAACTTTTTTCCAACCGACCGGGCGGATTTGTTTATTTGTTTATTTAACTTTTGACGTTGGAGCATAATCCTCTTTTCTCCCCTCATTTCTCTGAATCGCAGACCTCATCCCTCCTATTGCAGTATTATTCACACGCACGTCTTAGGGGTGGGGACGCCAAAGCATGACGCACCAATCTGCTGCGAAAAGCTCAAAAAAGGACAGTGTCTTCAACAGCTCCATCTGTGAAGGTCCGTCGCTACAGTGTCAGTTTTATGTGCACTCAGAAATAGGATAATCCCCACTTCCATTGTCAGACATATATAGGGATTAACAATGAGTAAAACGCAGAAAAGCCTGAATTAGTCATTGTTATGATTTGTACTTTTTCCCTTGAAAGCCAGAATGGCCAGACAGGGCTCAAGTGAGACTAAATTTAGAAACATTACCTTTGGTTGAGTAAATCTTCAGAGCAGTATATGAACTGCAATGGCAATGGCAATATGAAATAGAATGGATTTTTTTGGGGGTGTTTTTTAGTTATGTTCCTACCTAAGAATCAATATACATCAAGAAAGGACTCCTTTCGAATTGTTAGTATTGTTACTTTCTTTGTTGAGGATCTTCTTTGGTTGTTTTTTTTTATTAAAAAAGTTCCAATAAAAAAAAAAAGTAGACAAAAATAGAAACCTCCCTGTGCTCACAAAAGTACCCAAATCGATTAAAGTAACAAGAGGGAATGGGGTGGGCTGGCCAAACAGAAAACAAAAGAACAACCACTGTCCCCAAACTACAGTATATCTAACTTGTGACCCAGCTCTTTATCAGGCTTTATTATGTGCACAGATTCAAAAAATAAAATGAAAATTATAATCCAATGGAACGGCAGGAATAGACAAAATTGACAAAAAAGCCAAACTGGAAAAGTGCACAAGCGTGTTAGCACAAACAGTACTTGCCAATTAGTGAAACAGTTGTTCATCATCATAGAATTAATAAAACCTTGGAGTTTTTTTAATTGCCTTTCAAAATATTCCAAGTCCACTATTGCAATATTCATTCAGTCACAGCCACTCCTGGGTAAACTACATCTGTAGACACAACTGCCCTGGGGCTGACTGATGGCACAGATTGGAAACCACATATGCACCATCAGCCTCACCGACCACCACCAATCAATCACTCACAGATATGCCACTTTCATATACTGCATTCATGAAGACTACTTCAGCGTGAGCGATAGTTGTTGGCGCATGGAAGTGACATTTTTATTAAAAGATTGAACTCAGCTGCAAAAGTCATCAACTTTATTTCAAACTATTGCTTTTTAATACAAACCAAGTGTTGGCTATAACTGCCCTCAGCTATGAAGCCAAATCCTCATGAGCACAAACTATGATCTGTGTGTATTAGTATGCCTGCATATCTGATTGCCCTATTTGAACTTGATTTGAAATGAATATTAAACGCTCCAGCAGGATCGTATACATCGGCTCTATAGGAAGTGATGGTTTTCAAGTGGCATTAGCTTGTTCCAATGCAGTCAAATATTCCTTCCAGCCACGGATGAACCTTTGTAGCAAACATCTGCGGGGCTTGTTTTATAATTTAGATGATTATCACATGATGCTCAGAAATAGCCAAGATATTTACAGCAGAAATTTAAAAGAGCAAAGAGTGAAGGAAACTATACCAAGGCATGTCCGATTAGCTGCATTTAGAGCCACAACCATAGACTGTATACATCTCCGATACACAGCCTATGGCCACAACATATACATATATACTTACTTGTGCATGGAGTTGGTTTTGTTGACAACCAATTACTGTATGCAAGTCTTTATGTGTTTTCTTGTTATAATATTTTTCCAGTCCAGAAATGACAACCTAATTTCTGGTATTGCTTTGTAAAATGTTGTGTGTATTAAATGACTCTATGAGAAGCTCAGGGCTCTTGTACCAAACTACTGGCAGTCATTTCTGAATTCACTGAAAATAATGTGCCTGTTGAGACTGTGACAAGTGCTTTAACTGGTGGCAAATAAAAGACAGACTGAGCCAAGCCATTTTACAGTTAATGCGATGGCCAGTGAGATGCCATTTTTACAGTAAATGTCCAAATTTTCAGTCATGACTCAATGACAAGTTTTTGGATTCTTGCTTTGAAAAGACACAAACCTCTGCCAAGGCATCGAGCTAATATCGCAATGCATACATTACCCATGCCAAATCAGTGAACTTCTGTGCCTAATGCAGCCAAAAGTTAAGATTTGCAAAAACGACTGATCTTGGTTAGTCTGAAAAGCCAAACTAACTCATTCATTTACTCAGAGTTGTATTTTGATTGATTCCTGCTTGCTTGAGTTGTCCTGTATTGTCCTGCAACTGAGGCTCATTAAATTCCTGTTTCCACCTATTCCTTAGCTCCGCCCACCCATCCCTTTATGTAGTTGATTAGAAAAGAATTAACACCATGAGTGATACATGTAGAGTTCTAAAATGTCACAGAGCCACATTTCAAAAATAAAAACATATAAATGAGAATCTGCAGTTTGTTACGGTGAAATGGCACTGTGAAGAGGCGGGGTTTATTAGTTCTGCAGTTTTGAACAATGAACCTGCTTCTATTACTATTCTACTACAATGAACAAAATGTAAAATGATGATTTACGTATGTTATGGTTCAATAGCAAGTACCTGAAAATAGCATAATATCTCCTTTAAAATAAAACGTTCACTCCTTTGGTTAGATTAGAAGCAAAAAGTCCATACCCCTACACACTAAATGCTAATCAGAAATGACCCTGCCTCCCTCCATACGGGCAGGGATGAACCGTCCTTGGTGTCACTTGTTGGCGGCGGGTGAGCTGTCAAGGTAGGAGCCAAAGAGCCAATGTATTTGATGATTGAGTGCCCCAGACTTTACTAAATGAGTTGGCAAAAAGTGTAGAGGAGGTACTGACTAATCTGCATCAACAACTCCAGATGCTACTTTGGCCTGATGGACCGTGAAGCTTTGATAGTAATAAGCTAATAGAAGGTTGCCATTTTTATCTTTATATTTTAACATTATTTTTTCATTTATATTTTTGCTTTTAGTAAGACAAACAAACAATAACAATAACATAAAAATGACACAAAAAAATGACCCCCCCCCAAAAAAAAAGGGAGGGTAGGGGTGAAAAGGGTGGGGAAGGGTTAGGGGTACAGTTCAGAGTTCCTGGATGTTTTTTGTAATCTTTATTCTGATTAACTGATCAAAAAGTATACTACATTATTTGTGGTTGACTTTCAATGCATCGTGTTAATCTTTTTTTATAGCCGTTCTTGGTGCGCTGGTGGTCAAATTGTTTCCATAGTGATTGACTTTAAATTGGTCATAGGTAATGAATGAATGTCAACGGTTTGGTTTTAAATGTCAAACCTGATAATCATCGGCAGTTGCCCTGAAGTTACACCACAAAGAAAAAAGTAGGGAAGAACAGAAAGCTTGCCTAAAAATGTAGTTTGCTTAATAATAAATGTAAGTTGTTGAATAATTATTATAATGTTTTTTTGCTCAGTGGGCTACATACTAGGTACGTGGTCATAACATAATATTGTAATATTATTATTCCAATAATGCACTGCATATTTGGTGTGGATAGCATCAATTACAGCTTGATAAACAGTGTTAACACTCTTATTATTTTTGTGGCTTGAGGGAAAATATCACGCTATTGAGTACTCACTGAAGAAGGATATTCCACTCAGCTCAACCGTAATGCGTTGTATACATGTGTGTGCGTTTGGCCATTTAAGTGCATTAATGGCGCGATAAGAGCCACTATCTCATTTGATTTCCTATAATTTAGTCTACTAAGTCAGCTGTCTACCATCTGGGCCCCCCGGACACTACTTTCACATACAGCACACACTCAAACCTCCATTGTATAATGATACAAATAACTAAACATGAGAGTAAGAAATCGGATACCAAATCAGAAATAGTTTTTTTATGTGGATTATATATCGAATTGTTTTTATTTTATCATTGCATATCATTGTATACCGTTGTTGTGTCCTTGGGCAAGACACATCACCCATCTTGCCTTTATGATTTGAATGTAGCGTGTGTGTGCGTGCGTGTGTGTGTGTATTGGGCTGAACATGTGGATCATATCTGTGCAAAAATACTACCGACCACAGTACATTGGGTTGAAAACAAAAGTTGTGCTTCTTTTTTTTAATAGCGCTTGCATGGAGTCAATTAAAACATGGTTCAGCAATATGGTGGTTAAACTGAAATCACACATTTGAACAAGAGAGTTTATTCATTTGCCTCTACTCTACAAGCTGTAGCAAACGTTTGTGCAGACAATCACGAAGCATGGTCGGAAAAAGCTCAAGCACACTCAAAGCACTTAACGACAACGATACTAATCTGATCTAATTAAGTTTAATGCCTTACTTTGGGACATTCGAGGCAATATCATGTTACATAGTGTGCCTTTAATTATACTTCTTATCATTTCCAAATCAAATATATAGAGTAACAATATGCCAACCTCTAGTTCTTCTTGTTTCTTCTTGTTTTGTTATTTTTTCACAATTGTATTTGACTTTGATAGACTCGAGTTCATGCCCTCTCCAAAGATCCTCCCTAATCTTATTCTCAATACTACATTTGTTTGGCCAGACTCACTCAATCAATACTCTAGCAAAGCAAATCTCTGCTAACATATATATATATATAGACAAACTAAATAAGCGAAGCTCCTGGAGAATTTCCCATTTTTCGGCACTCATTTTTGACATTTATAAAATCATCTGCAAAGCCTGTCGAGAATATCGCCCAAATGAAATTCAATATACTCAAGAAGAACAGGGCGTTTCTTCTCAGTGATGTGGCCCTCTGTTCCACTCCCCCCTGCAGAGTTCAAACGATTTCACCAATAATATGTGAAAGGCCAACTCAATATGCGGCTTTGTGACGTCACACTCTCACTGTTTATCTGTCCTACACTCAATAAAAGGATGCTTTCTTGTGCTATGAAAATGAATGTAAACCCCCACCACTTACATTACCGTGGCAATGGACTTGGAGCATGACTAACTGAAGCCTGCTGACATTAAACTAAGAACAGTACAGGGTTTTGTTGACTAACGCTGGCAATATTTCAACAACATTCACTTGATGAAGTTTCCATTTCGAAACAAAGTAGTGCACACTCCAGCGCCCGCAACGTGTCAGTCTCACAAACCCACTCGGCCCATGGTTTACGAGAACAAAGTCACATTCAATTTAAGTTCAATTCGAGAGGGATATACACATACTCTGGGAAACCAAGACCATGCAAAGTATACCACAAACCCCTTTCTTGGGTATACTGTGGAGTTGCCGCAGTATACCGACAGTCCACTTGTCGCATTTGTCCACATATTGAGTTTACTTCAGAAGTTTATTTTTCTAAGCTAATCAGGACAGGACCTGGTTCGTACTTGGATGGGAGACCCCTGTATAAATAAATAATGAGACCGCTGGAACACCAGGTGCCGCAGTGGGGTGGCTAGAGGAAATGTCGTTGTGTCCTGAGGCCAGACACATCACCCACATTGCCTAGTAAAGCGCTTTGATTGAAGGTGGAAAAGCGCTATAGAAATACACTGTAATGATAATAATAATAATAATAATAATAATAATAATAATAATAATAATAATAATAATTGTAGCCTACTTTATTTTTCATGATCTAGTTGATAGCAAAAGAAAATAGAACTCTGGTGACTGGTGAGTCACTGTTCTTTATCTGTCTGAAGGGAGGAGCTAAACTAACACAAACTATCGGTAGTTATTTACCGTTAGTAGCATCTGTCAACTGAGTCAAATTTTGCGTAATAGTTAATTTTGCGTAATAGTTAATATACTCTGATTAGCCCTATTGTCTTAAAACAATACTCACCAGTTCTTTGTTGAAGTTGAAGAAGCTACTTGGATGAGTGGCGAAATGTCTTTGCGCTTAAATCTTTTGTACTTTTGACATAATTCAATTATCTTTTGCTATGGTATGGAACTTACCTAGATGGCTGAGGGACTACACAGACTAGTTGAGCTAATGATGTTAAAGTTGTGTACTGTCTCATTGGGTCTGGATAATTTAATAACGCCGCAGCTTGGAATGATTACCCTTTTACCCCCCCTAATCGTCCATGCTGCCACAATACAAACTGTCTGTAAGCTGTATGCCTTTTCACGCTGTTCTTCTCCAGGTCCTGGGTCGTCATCAACTGCAAAGATGTAGTTCCACGCAGCAAAACTCCTGCATCTCGGCGGTAGACGTCCATGTGTGGCCCTCTCCTAGGGGAGTTGTCAGGAGTTAACACCTCTGCCCTCTTCCCCTACCTCTCCATCTAACTGGAAGAGACTCTTCAGACGATGAAGATAAGAATGATGGCTAAAAATAGAAATAACATAAACTCAAATAAAAATGAAAACTCACAAACACTTTGCTGACTCATAAGCCTGCTGCAAGTACTGGATACCATCTAACTTTAAAACCATTTAGAAGCGAAACTTGTGATGGTCGTTTTGTGCAAAACGAAGATTGATTTTGGCTATGAATGCTACTGACGACTATCATTCATGCTCATGTAATTATACGCTTATTATGCGTTTTTAGTTTATTGATTACAGTTACAACAAGCCCTAACAAAATGTACAAGAAACTGCAAATATTGAACGACGATACAAATCTCCACTAGTTACTGTGACAAGACAAGCTAAATAGTAGAAGGCTAAATGACAATATTGAAGATAAATAAAAATGATTTGTACCTGATAGTTGTTCTATTTTCTTGACACGATTTTTTTTGTAAATCTCCCTTTTGTTTTCTCATGAACCTCCACCAGTAGACCAAGGTCGACTAAAGTATTGAAACAAAGATTGAAACATGCACACTCAAGTGTTAGAAAGGGGAGGAGAGCTTACACAGTGTAACTCTAATTATAATGCTTATCTACAGGGGCGGCGGCCCAGAAGGGGCTAAAGAGGTCTACCATGGGGTGCTCACATGCTATGTCAAGCACATACTCCCCAACCCTTTCCATGTTTGTCTAATTTTTCTAAACCAGTTTAAGTGTACAAGTTAGCATCCTGCTGTGAGTTAAAAACCATAAAGCTAGTTTCACGACACAACTGTCCCAGTTGTGAGAGATTTAGGACATTGAGGAGGGTTCACACCGCATGACTGGAATCTGCGTCTCTGTGGGTCCACAACAGCCTGTCATGAGAGAGCGCACACTACACGACTCGGACTAACAACGGAAGTCTTTTTTACCCCACAAAATGCAACTAATAATTTACAAAAACGACATTATAATCCATAATAATTATAGAACACAATTTAATGTATTATTTAGGCTGTGTTTTTTCCAGACTTCTCATTGGTTAAACAGTCATGTGATTCCTGGCTGACCAAAACAGTTCAAAGTTGTGGCGCTCACAGTGATGCTAACTTTTATCAGAGGAAAATCTGTGTCATTTGGATCATTTATATGAGAATGACCTGAACCACGCGAGAGGAGGAAATGAAAAAAGAGAAAGGGTAACCACGCAGTGAGTGTAATGGTTTGTTTTGTTTATCAGTGCTTCAGCTCTGGTTGTAAGTGTAAAAGTAGTGCGTGTGCCCTTTTTGTACTATTAATCTGATGTTTGGGCAGGAATAATAGGCATACGTACATGTCTCTGTTGTCATAGTTTGTGAATCTCTCTTTTCTGAAAAAATGAAAATAGAAGGTTTTAGCCCAGACGCTGTTTCCAGTGTCTCCTCCGCTCCTTTTCATTGACCACAGGGCACAGTAAACAGTCGTTAAGTCCAGTCATAACTGCTCCACACTAAAAGGGCAAAAATCTTTGGAGGGTTATGGGGGTGAATTGGCCCTTCTAACCCCTCTTGGCGCTGCCTCTGCTTATTGGGCAAACTGACGAAATGTTTACATCCATTTTGTGTCCACACCCTTTTTCATAAAATCAAACAGGTAAGGTTGGTTACCTTACCCAACTTCTCTGCTCTGAACTGCAAGTGATGTACAAAATGTTCTGACGCGAAACCCTAACCCTGACTCCATTTTTATTTTGATGTATTATAATGTGTGATGAGGCGTCAAAAACTCCCAACAACCGTATCCAATTCCTGCAATACAAAAAGGGGTTCTCTCGTCTGGCTGACCAATACAATACATGTGGTAAATGGTCATATGGAACATTTTAGATAGCTGTAATGATCCTATTTGTGAAGTCCAAAACCACTTCAATCTGACAGAACAACACAAGCTTTTCTCCATGGTGATATTATAGCTTTACCTAGAATGTTTCTCAGAATTAAGTCTTTCATTTATACTGTATTGCTAAAAAACATATTTTGTTGATTATTATTTGTATTACTTATTGTTATTAATGTTTCCATGGCGATAGATGCGTTTATTGTCATGAAGCGGAGCAATATTACACATACTCCACGTTGCTGTTGTTTAAAGTAATGAATCTGCAGCAGTAAATGTGGCAAATGTGTTCAGATATCCACGTCGCAGTTCCCAGATCATCCGTGTGTAGTGTCCATGCGGCGCTCCTCTCACTGATCGTATCCTGATAAAGCATAATTGGCCTCATGCGGTTAACTCCATGTTTTCCAGGGCGGCTCCAGACGACATCAGCACACTTGAAGATCACTCCCAAGGACGAAGGGAACAATATTATGAACGGTGCGAGATGCTCGTGAGCTAAAGGAAGGAGATTATGTAACATCACGAGAGGCGCTGAGCAGGGGGTTGCAAGATATTATCAAAACATTAATGAAACCAGATTTTTTCAGGAAAAGTTATTTTTTCTTGCTTTAATTGATTATATAAGCCAATCAAAATTAACAGCAGGGAGTCTAAGGCTGCTTGGATGGTTATTTTAGCAGTAACACAGAAGGCAGTAATGTTGGGATGAATATTAAATTAACCTTTATCTTTTTAACTTTTATGTTATATGAGTGTATCATTTTTAGCTTACCTTACCTTTCGATGATGTTAAAATCCAAATGATTTGCTTGGACTACATACAAAAATAACTTCATACCTTTATTTAAAGCACAGTATGTAACTTTCTGGAGGTGGCACCTGCATGATTCCATGTAAATAGACAGTTAAAACCATACTTCTGAACATTCTCCATTGAAGATAGTTTTAGGCCATATTGTGGAACATTATAGACAAGTATAGGCCTAGTAAGAATCAGGTTTGCTGAAATGCCACCTCGCTTTAGCAAGTTTTTCTAGGTTTTCCAGTACAATTAAATAACAAAAAACTTAAATAAAAAGGCTTTAATATCAACACACTTTTTGCCTCACTCTCTATTATTCATTGGGCAAACAATTCATTAAGGAATAATAACTTTTTACTTATTTGTCTATGGATATTCTCATTTCTGAAAAGACAAATCCCGTGGCCATGGAAAATAAGTCAGTATGTTGAAACTAATCTACTGCAGATCTGAACCCCAGTGAGTGTTTGGGACGAGCTGGAGAAGGCTTTGTGCAGAGGTCACTCTCTCACATCATCAATACAAGATCAACTAGTGAAAAATAATGCAACACTGGACGGAAATAAATGTACCAAATAATAGAGCGTGCGCCCCTTTTTTTCTGTGGCAACATGTATATTTTCTATACAAATAGTGTGCTGTTTTGTTTTGAATTTGAATATAAAAAAAAAAAAACACATATCAAGAAAGCTGTAACTGTGTAACAAAAGGATAACAGTTGGTGTTTTTTTAAGTGTCCCTGCTCTCCTACTGTGATTTTCAGAACAGAGCGATCTGTTAGTCGTTCAAAATAATGACTGCAGACGTGCCTGTAGGTCACCCCAACACTTCATACATGCTTACAATGGGGTTTATTCCGCTAACATGCGCATAAAGCAACTCATTTATAGCTGATGCAATACATTTTACTGGTAAACTCATACAACACAGAACCATTGCAAACCAGCATTTTCCACAGTGTTATGAGCTATGAGCCCACACCAGGAACTGCAAGGTAATCCAGATGAACACTGTGAGAAGAGACTTAATTAGTTTTGAGAAAAAGTCTGCTCAGGGGCCCAAGATAACAGTGGCCTGTACGACAAACGATCAAGTGAAAATTGCAGTAGCCCAGAGCCTTCCAGTTAAAGCCATGTATGGATGAGGCTTACATGGAGAGAGGAAAGGAGCAAGGAAGGACACATCGGAGGCAAGGATGGCAGGATGAAGGAGACGGAGAAGAGCTAGCGGGTTGCGGGTATTAGACTGGGGAGGAGGTGCAGGCACTGAAAGCCGAGGATTAAGATGAGTAGAGATAGATAGGAGGAGTGAGAAATGTTTGTCGACTCAAAAGGAGGCCGTTTTTTTTATAGATAACCGTCCAATTTCTTCACAACAAGTCTGCGAACAACAATGCCAACGCCGGCTGCCAAAATAACACTTAAATCCATTCCAAGAAACTTAAAACAGACTCATTTATTTCAAACTGCAGTTGGTTCTCGGAGGATTTAGATGTAATAGATAATAATAGGTTCTTTTAACTCAATATGCCAAAGTTAAAACTATTTTCCGGGATTTAGATTTGGCTTTTCCCAGTGTGGTCATGAAAGTCGAGTGGTACACATTTACCTGACTAGCCAGTTCCTCATTCTGTTCAAATGCAGAAAGGTCTGGAATCAAACCATAACATACCATAACAATTCTCCTAATCTAGGATGGGCCAACCACAGCCACTAATTTGTAGCACGTGTCCCTCTGTTGCAAAAGACATCTCAGAATATCCTCGTGACATTCAGAACGAAACATGCTTCGTTTGTTCATTCTGCAGAAATCCGTTCCGTTTCTCAGTCCTTTGTGTTATTTTCGTTACCTTTTTTCAGTTGTAAGCCGTCATGTTTGTTTACATTTGAACGGAGCATGCATTTCTCTGATTGGTTAATCTGCCCAATCTGTCATTCACACCCATTTGAAATTGAAGAAAAAGGATATGATTCCAAACCAAAATGTCTGTATTGTCAAAGCATGAGGTCTTGGCTGGCCATTGCACAATGAGTCCCTTTCGTTCTTTCAACTGTACAATAAATGATTTTCATACACAGAATATCATATATAAACAAAATACATACATACATTTGTGAAGTTATGCGAAAAATGCAATTTAAACTGAATTTTGAAGAACCATTATTGAGAGAAATTGGGGTACTGAGGTAAATGTTTGTGTGTGGGAGTACTTTCATAATTTTCCTTTGGTAACGCTTGAAATAAATGTTCCTTAGCAAACTATTTATAAGGTGTTACTAAGCACTTACTAAGCAGAAACTAGTTATTTGTTTATGAACACTTATAAGGCCTTTACAACCTTTTAACACTTATTACGTTATTAAAAATAGTTTACGAAGAAGCTTTTTCACGGCTAAAACATTTTGTACATGGCTTATCAATTGTTAATGGCTTTTTAACATATATAAGGTAATATCAGCCATCTACAAGTAAATGCCTTATAAATGCAAACAAATAACTAGTGCTATTTCTTTTTTCATATTTTTACCAGACTTTTGAAATGTAGTTAGTTAGTAGTTTATTATCCGCTGCAGGATATGCAGTGTAGCATTCTTTGATTTAAAATGGATTGAGTCCGATTGCATTTTTGACCGCACAATAATCAAATTAATGAATTTAAAGGGACGCTTTCCTAATCCACTGTACTAAGATAAACAAATAACAAAATATGTGTTTGTTCAGCACAATAAATGGAATCACACCTCCAGCTCTGGCAGTGAGCTTGTCATGCGCCGCCTGTTGCCTCCTGACATTCTGTGAACAGCCCACGGCTCGTCGGAGAAGGGTCTGTCTGGACCGTGAGCAAATGTGGCTAGCATTCGAGAATCATGTATTTTATTCTGGGCACTGAGCTGTGAATGGAGATAGTGATGTTCCTGTTGTTAGGAAGCGGGATGTGCACTGAATAAACCAAAGTGTGAGGACACCACTAATAAATAAACTGAGAAAAACAGCCACAGTGCCTTCAGCTTTGCCCCGTCTGGCTGCAGTGAGAGCAGATACGTGGCTCTATGAAGGACACTCTAATGACAGCGCTGGTTCACCCTTGGCTCACTGAACTCTGCAGTGTTTTACATGTAAATAGCACAGAAAATAATGCTATGTAGTGTTGGTTGGTATATCAAGATGGTGTCTTATGATCTGAAGGTCGGCAGCTTGAATCGACCTAAACAGCCTTGGTTGAGCAGTCTGATCCCAGATGAATACTTGATGAAAAAGACTGGTACTCTCATATGTAAGAAAGAGTTTGATTTTTGGATTGCTTGATCCTTCTTGTAGTCATGTGAGTTTTATTGGTACCTTGGTTTCAAATGTCTCAGTCCTCCAGTTAGGTGCTCTTGATCAAGACGTGTGTACTTGGGCTCCAAATGGGTGCCCATTGCTTCTCATAGGTTCAGCGTTTTGAAAACGAGTGACAGAATTTCAGCCTTGATTTCTGAAAAATGCAAACTCAGATTCCCAGCAGGGAGCGCAAAGACCCACCCTTTGATAGTGCACTGAGGAGTGAAGCAATGTAAATGAGGCAAAAAACATTAGCTGTTCATTCACATTTTTTTGAATAGTTTGGTAAAGGTGCATGGTGATGTCACAAATTGAAACAGTGGATTTTGCGTTCTGGAGAGGGTGATGTCATAAAAGTCCAAAGAGTCACATGGTTAAAAAGGATGAATTTAGCAATAATGACCTTGACACAGGGGTGTCCAAACTTTTTTCACAGAGGGCCGCATTTTGTAACTTTGATTTTGAAATTTGGATCTGAGGGCCACAGACGACCCGACAATGAAGTGAATCATTAGAAATGTTGCATTTGACATTGTTTTGATGAGCCTCCACACCTTTAATAAGTATTAGGTTGGTATAAAAAATGCTTGAATTTGTCTAAGAAGAACTACTTTTTGTTGTTTGGACCAAAATAGCAGGAAGCCGGAGGGTCAACAAAAATTGGTCTGAGGGCCGCATTTGGCCCCTGGGCCGCAGTTTGGACATGCCTGCCTTAACCCATATGGTTAAAATGTATAGACATAGGCTTGTCAGAATTCAAAAGACCTGAATAAAAAGGCCATAATATGTCATTAATATCACCTATGGAATGAGCTATTTAATGAACGTGTTTGTGAAGCTCTCAGGAGGCCTCTGTCAGCTAAAGCTCATTTTGATTTGAGCATCATTTGCTCGTCAGGGGAGGAAGGGCTGCTGTCCTGACCTTTTAGTCTTTGCAGAGGGACTTTCAAGAGTTTAAGCCATTTTATTGATCACACCAATATCTCATAAACTCAAAAGAATATTGCTCTACGTGTTTCTCAAATGGTGGTGCAGGTCCCATTGGTGGTACACAGGCTTTTGTTAGAACAATTACTGATGACATTCATTGGTTGTTTAAGTCAACTAACCAATACGACCTGATCAAATAAAGTGTATTTATTAGACTTTAGCACCTCCACAAAAACTGCACTGTATTTCTGCTAAATGGAAATAAATATTGGGTGTTCCACAGACAAATATGTTTCAAAGTAATCTGGTCGGAAAACTGGATTATAAATGTATATAAAGCTGGGATACTGAATCTTCAATCCAAGAAAGGAAGATGTAGGTATTTAATATCTATGTAATATTTGGTATCTATATAAATCGCCCCAAGCTCTCGCAAACCCTTTGTGTTCAAAGACATATTTAGGCGAGTGAACGGCTTCCGAACTGCTTTTTCAGATGGTGAAGTGAAGCTGTGGTGGACCACCCAAGCACAGCCAAGCAGAGCACTACTTTTGGGACTTACTTCCTGGCTGACAAGAAAGAGAATACTTCATTTATTATTTCATTCTGATCACAAAATCAGAGAGGGATCATTAATTTACCAAAAAATAAATACAAAGATAGTCAGGTACCCCAGCTTCCATTTTTTGGGGTTTTTATGTAATTGACTGATTCCTGCTTTACATGTTCAAACTGTGTTGCGTTGCATCGTATCTATCTTGCATTTATTCAGGTATTATTACTAGTGAAAAATATTGTCGCATTCTTATTTCTGGCCATTTCTTCGCAGGCCGGATCTGGAGGTTCACCCAAAAAAGTTACATAGTGCACCTTTAAGAAGCTCTCCAGAAGGAACCAGCCATTGGGTAGAACAGATTGTATTGTGGGTAGTCTTGATATAGTCTCACTTAGCATCCAAATATTTTAGTCGCTGTTACTGGTGCGATAACTGACAAGTTTGTGGACCACTGACCTAGGGCACTGCATGTCCTTAATATTAGCTTATGTAACAAACAAATCAGCTTCTAATGAGCTCACCCACTGTTGGCTCTAACATTTACGGCCAGTTAGTACATATTAAAACTGTGCTAAAACGCAGAGAGGCTACGGCCCAGTGGCTCTGCTCATCCATCCTGTCTTATTTACTGCCTGAGCCCTGTACAATCTGGAAGAACAGGAATTTCCCCTCTCATAAAAGTAGAAGGCTGGCTGCACTTTATCACCGAGCGCCGGTCATCTCTGTTTCATTACAGCTGTTTCCTGTGTGTTCTTAAAAGCTGCTAATGTGGCCATGGTTCACTAGCTTGGACGTCTGTATTTTCACATTTTAACCAGTTCCTCAAGTGTTTTTATTTGGGCTCCATTAAAAAATAGGCAACAATATTAAAGGAATAAAGGGAATAATTGCGGTTCGCTCTCAGTTTATTGGTTCTCAGGGTGTTAACAAGCGTTGAGATAGTGATAAAAGGGATCAATAAGCCCTTGGATGGAATGTAATAAAATCTTCACTTGGCCATAGGGAAATCCGCCATGCACTACAGTATGTTAGCTCGGGCAGGATCTTTTAACTCAGGACTTAGACTGGTTTCTATCTATTTCTGTTTGATTTGCATGAATGAGATTTGCAGTTTGATCATCATGCCTTCAATGTGGAAAGTCTTCCGTGGGTGCTTTTGTTTGGGTGGGAATGTTATTTAGTGGGAAATTGTGCAAATTGAAGACTAGGTTCAGAATCAGAGGCGAGATATCATGAGTATTTTTTTTTTTTAATTAGTAAATTAGAATTCACTGTCGGATGTCAGATTCATGGTTAATATGTCTGTAATTACTGGTCTTATCCACATGAAACAAAAACTGTCTCTGTCAGTATGAACAAACAAAAATCGAATTATGAGTTCAACATTTTCAGAAAGTGGTAATATTCAACCCCAAAGACGAGATTCTTGTCAGTTAAAAGTACTTTAACCAACAAGATTAATATGAAACATTGTGGACCCAATACATGATAAATAAATATACGGTTCTTTGCCAGTGGTGCTATACCAGTGGTGCAGTGGTTAAGGCGTTGCACATGTGTGGTGGGCATGGCGTCGGCAAACGTTGAGGGCTGGAGTCAAACCTCCAACTGTCTATGCCATGTCTCTCCCCCTTTCACTCTACAACTCCTGTCCTGTCAAATAAAGCCTTCGGGCCAGAAGAAATAAATGTTTAATCGCTTGAGGACCAGCTTGAAGTCCATGAATAATGTCGCTAGAGTGACCACCTCAAAGCGTAGTAAAGGTGGGACAAGTTTGTGCATTATGGTGGTGGGACATGGTGGGATTGACTTATTGAATTTAAGTTTATACAAATAAAATGCTATTACACCATATCATTTCCTGTTTTTATCAACCATAATGCACAGAGAGAGATTGGAGTCGCAGTTGCTCATAACATTTAACACTCCAAAAAAACAGAACTGACAGGAAGTAATTATTGCTTTTTTGGTAAAGAATAATTATTTGATCATTTGAAATGTAAATCTCACTTTTTTATTCATATCAAGTGACGTCAATGAAAAAGGGGGACATTATCTAAATAAGTGGGACAGGTGCCTGAATAGATGTGCAGGATAAGCCAAATGGGAACAGGTGGTCACCCTAAATGCAGTGACACACGGCGCAAAACTGCAAAAAGTAGGCAGTCTTAAGTCAGTGTGGCGTATGTCCCCTTTTCTACCTGTAACATTTGTCCCAATGTCCAGGAAACCAGTCCATTTTCAAATTCAGTGCAAAAGTTAGTCCTTTTTATAAATGTGCAAAGTTATTTCAGTCCAGTCCTCGACAGTCGTCTCCGTCCCTGTCATCCATCTCCTTGTTGCTGCTGTTTTTTTTTTTTTTTTTGCTGTAGCCAAACATCCACAGGTACCCATCAATCATTTCCATTGTGGAGTTTTACATCAGAAATACATTGTTTTAAAGTCAAATGGAATGCCGGTGTTGAAAATAGTCTGCAGTGCCTCATTAATCTCAGTCCAGTATTTATGAACAATAGGGCAGTCCCAGAACGCATGATAGTGATGAGCAACTGGACAGTCACAACATCAACTTCCCTGTGAATAATGTGCACTTTGACATGGTGTTCAATTTCAATTCAATTCAATTTATTTCTGTAATGCCCAAAATCACAACAGCAGTTGCCTCGAGGAGCGTGTGAAAAACTACTATGATATATTGTTCCAACAGAATTCTTTACAAATTTGGGATTTTGTGAAGTATATATACATGTTCACTATTCTTTCTTTTCCCCATTTACTTTTGATGAATTGTAGTTAAGATCAGTAATACATATATATATATATATATATATATATATATATATACTGTAGTTTTGAGCTTATTCCTCCAGAGACTTCTTATTTATATGCTTTAATAAAAATGCCACTCAGGAGGCTAGTGCTGCTTTGTTTAATTTCTTGGTTGTAATAACTCCTTATTTGTAAGTAAAAGTCCTGTTTCTCTGAGTCAAAGGGTGTGATGTTTTTCATTGCTGTTTTCAAATACAGACTCAACAATTGATTTTAGTTGTGCTCATATCGCACGTCTATTCAGTTACAATATAGTCCAAAATGCTCTTCATTTCTAACAGTGGAAGCCTCGGGCCCCAGCGGAGGTCCCCCTAATGGCTTCTCTGACGCTTCCCTTAGGCGATGGGCCATTACATGAACCCAGCTGAGCAGTGTGTCCAACAGCACACACACAGATACGCTCTGCTCTTTCTCTCCTCCCTTCATTTGCACTACTGTGTTCTTCGTGCTGTTTACCTCCACTCATCTCTTGTGTTTCTGTCTCTACCACTCCACCCGTCTGCTGTCACACTCATAACGCATCCCTCTACCTCTTTATCTTCTCTTGTCCTTTATTCGTAATTGATGGCTCCTGCTGCGTGACCCAAGAGGCAGAGGCATCTATTAAAATGCCACAGACACACAGCGTTTCTCCACCTTTGGAAATTAGTCCGGGCTACAAGTGTTGGATAATTGATGACAATAAAATGAGGATATTTTTTATCATTCTCACTAAAATATCTATATTATCTGCTATAGTTGGTGTTATCCCTCATTCGTCCAGGAGTGATCCATTGAAGACATTTTTCATTGTGTCACACCTATTTCAAAGAGGTTGAAAGAGGCAATTTTTGGGAAAAAGTGAATCCCTCTTTGGACAGAGAGTTAATTTGCCGGCTGTTTACAAGTCCTTTCACCTTGGTCAAGTGAGAAAACAGGGCAATTAAATGCTAATCAGGTGCTTAGCAGTGGTGAGGTGGATTCAGTCAGATTATAATAGATCTGTAATGGTCCATAACAGGTCTGGTATACTGTAGCTTTTGTAGTTGAGGGGGACCTTGATCGAATTAACTATTAAAACCAATTCATACATTTCACTCATTGCAGTGTAAGTCTACGAAATTTGTTATATGTAATCAACCGAAAACATTTCGGATAAGCATTGTTCTGCTCCATGGATCTTCAGTGAACATGTTGTTTCACATTATCCTCCATGCTTTTTTCTCTACGCCTGACTGACACTCACTAAAAGGCTAAAAGTCAATGCTATCAGTTATCAGGTGTATGTAGGCTTATGTGTGTGATGCAAGGAGCTGGAGGAGCAGAAAAAGGCAAATAAGCGTGTGCTCTAAACAAGTTAGGGCACTGCAGGTCAAGGTGAGCACAACAAAGCGGGGACGCGGAGAGCACAGGTGTCTGCTATCCATTTGTCCAGACTGCCCCTCTGAGCAGATAGATTACAACTGTTTTCAAAGGTCGGAGAGGTGAAATATTACATTTATGTACTGTCTATCTAGTTAATGTATATGGTTGGTAATGGTGTGGCAGATCGTGTGGACAAGGTATTTTAATCATGTCGGGCCTAAAGAAACTCAAAGTATATTCCATACATGTGAGTGAGATGGATAGATTTAAACACCAACTTTCTCTTTTGATGGTTTGAAAATTAGGGTCTAGGTGGGCTTTTATACTAATACTAACTAACAAATGTAACTTTTTGTGATTCATGTTGTCATATTAGTTGTAAAAGTTGTAAAATCTTGTAATAGTGACGGCAGTCGAAATAAGCCACAGATTGTTTTGCCTTTAAGCACTTTGGAATGTTTCTTTTAATTCAATTCAATTCAGTTTATTTTTGTAACGCCCAAAATCACAACAGCGGTTGCCTCGAGGGGCGACAGAGTAAATCAGAATAAAATCAGAATAAACAGTGTTCATAGGGACTTGGTAATGTCCCTGCATCCCGTGTCCTTAGACAGATGTCCCAAGCTCCCCTGTCCTTAGACCCTCCTTCTCGGCCAGGAAAAACCGCCAAACCTCTTTGTGAAAAAGTAGAAACCTGGAGAATTCCACAGTGAAGGAGAGATCCGACTCCCTCGGACAAGGGGACGTTTTGCAGACAATTAGCAGATAGACGGTGGGGCTGGACCCACCCAGGAGGAGAACCAATTCTTTGAGGCTGATGAAGAGCCGTATGGAGTAGAGACCGTATCTCCAGGTAGACCGTTTCCCCTTTTAATGATGGTTTTAATTGTCATGGTCTGTGCTAAGGTTCTGACTCCACATCGTGCGGCGGAGGTCTGGCACCTGAAATATACAACTGTTTTAATCATAAAGCCAATCTCAGCAAAGAGTTAACAAGAGAGTGATTTGTCATGAGCTTTTTCTGCATTTGTTTTCTCCACTTCTCAGTGCCTCTACACTGCATTTTAACATCTCTTTATGTATGCATTGAGTTATGGTAGATGCATCATGCGCTGGAAATATATATAATATAATCATTTTTATCTTGACTGAGTGAGTGCTGTGCATGGTAACTTAGCTTTGGTTTGCTAAGTTACCATCACTTGGAAAAATTACGATTTATCACAAGATCAGGTCAGCGATTGGTGACTGTGAGCGAGCCAGGCCCCTTTAGAAGCTGGACCTCGCAGGGTCTTGGATCACTTCAACCGACTGCTGATGTTCGCAAAAGAAAATGGAGACACTTTCGGACCGTACCAAAGCCAACCAGTGGAAACAAGCCTTTAGTACTAGCTGGAATGCTGCTCTGCTGGCCTATTATCATTCTTTTTCCTTTTCGTTCTATTTTATTTAGACTACACTAATTGTACTATTTCTGAACTGGTGCACTTCTTACGCCTCTGACTGCTGACTAGTTGGTATGCCAAAAGCGCTAAACCTGGTGAAGAAGAATAAGAATAAGCTGACCAACTTAGCATTTTGGCAGGCCATTCTTTTCCTACTCTGTCCCTGTGAGCGAGCCTGTTTTCAATCACCTTCTATCTGTTTGGACAGTGACATGGCCATCATCCACAAGACGACACGAATGATAAATAAACAAGAGTTTTTTTGGGGCCCGCCTGAAAAGAGGACACACCGGTCACGTCCTGGTTTGACCGATAACACATCAGTTTCTCTCACTGGGAATGTTCTCTCTATAACTTGTACTTGCACTTGAGACGGAAGTGGACAGAAATATGGAAACAAATAAGCGAAACAAAATATCCAGAAGCATAACACCCTTTTAACGGGCCATTTTCCAAACACTATAGTTTTAGATTGCATCCATTATGGCAAAAAGCGAAAACAAGCACGCTACATATGTCGTTTTGTGATGATAGCTTGTACCTTTAAGCCCAAGGTGACCTCTGAACTTCGCGTAATAGCCTGTCAGGGGTTGAAAGCGGACTGTGTTTTATCATGGAAACCAACCATATTGTTTTGTGGAACAGAAAATATCAAAGTATGTTACAGTTTTAACCAAGTGATTGACAAAATAAAAGGGAGCTCATAGAGTTATTATTATTATTGGTCTGAATTAAAATGTCAAATGAGGCCATGTTGTTTCTAATCAGCCCCGGTCAATCTTAATTAGGCAGAACGTCTCAGAAGATTTCAAATTTCACTTCCATGTTCAATTTTGTGCAATAATAGCTAATGATAGGAGCAGCTCACCCACGGAGCGCTGTTGTTTCAAATGGAAATCCACCAAGTGCAAATTTTGATGGTGATTCTCCCAGGTGTTAGCAGTCAGAGCTCATTAGCCGCGGCTCTGCTCCTGTGTGGTGAGGAAACCCAACGCCGCGAACAAACACAAACACAGGCCGTAGCAGGAGGCGATGAGGTGAGCACAGTCTGAATCAGAGCTCAGGACCTGTCAATCACTCACCAGGCCGGCAATGCTGCTCTGGTTTGTAATGAAGAACATGTGGAGACTACAGTAACAACTTATTTGGACAACTTCATTTGTAAAATAGCATACTGTATTTGTTATTACACAGGGTTGCACTAAATGTAGAGCTTATAGGACACAATAACGTTTAGTTTTAGCTTTAACATTGTTATAACATTGTTCCCTCTTCAAAAAACACACCTGGAGTTGTATTTATCTTAATTCACACTGTGATGAATCCTGTTTATAAGTTCTCTCCCTCTGAGCCTCAGAAAACTCTTGGTTCCAAATTTCCCAGATTTGTGATATCATACTGTAGGTACAGCACAGAGATATTCTCTGTTTAAGTCCATTTCACAAACAAACACAACAAAAAACAACCACACACATAAAAAAACAAAGAAAAAAAAACAAAACAAAACAAAACAAAAACAATAAAAAATATAAACATATGAGACAACAAAGACACAAAACAAAAATCAAAAAAACAACCAAATAGCGAAAGAGCCAAAAAAAAACCAAAAAAAAAAACAAAAAGACACAAACAGCAAAACCACAGACAAGTTCTGAGCAGAACTGCGTGCCCCACATCAGCTTGTCCGGGAAAGCCAGGTTTTGTTAATTTCTCAATGGTAATTCCTTCTGCAGCAAGTAGATGGAGTTCTAACCCAATTCCTGATGAGGGAACTAAAAGCATGCATTACCCTATAGCTGTGTGGAGCTACAGGGTAATGTATGCTTTTAGTAGATTCTTTTTTTTTAATGAGATGCCAAAGCAAAAATACTCCAGAGCATGTTTAAAGGGCAATAAAAGTACTACAGATAATGCATCATATAGTAATTGGTCCAGGACACAGCAGTTTTTAAAGTTTGTGAGCAATGTGTCTGTGCATAACAGGTTGTTGTTGTTGTTGTTGTTATTGGGGTAGTTTGCCAATGAATTACATCACTAGTGGATCTCCATATTTTAAGCTGGATTTGTCAAGAGCTGGAGCATCTGCCCTATGATCATTCAGAGGAAACCGACGGCATAAAGAGAACATGCAAACTTCACAAAAACAGGCCCTACTTAATCCAGGATTTGTACTTTCTTGCTATAAGGTGAAAGTGCACCAAATCAGTCATCATGCACCTTCAGTTTTTGGTCCAGGCAGCGATAGCCTTCACTCTGTTTAAATTCCTCCAGGTCTCAAGGGCCTCCTCCTCCCACAGGGACACGTTTAGAACCCGTCCCTTGGGAAAGACCAAAAGGGCAACAAGGACCCTCCATATAGCCTCAAAGGGAACCAAAGTGGGCAGTGTATATCTGGCAATGGTCCTTTGATGTATGCAAACATATTTTTTGCTGGTTTTAAGTTTTAATTAGATTTGACAAGGAAAACTTTTCCCCCACACCTCTGAACCACAGATGACACAGACATATTGTTGTGTAAAAAATGTGACTGATTTGCCATAATTTATTTAGTCTTTTACCACTCTGCATTGTCCATAAAATATCCTGACCACACAATGAGTCAGACTTCTAAGTAAGGTATGCTACACACTTAATGTGTACAAAAGTACAGAAACCTATCTGATGACCTAATGAGGGTTATTGTGCCAGTAAAAGAGTGCGTTTGAGTATGTATTCATCTTTCCTTCCCCTCATATCTTCCCAGTTGTTATGATTTCCAAATCAAAGTTTACACAACTTTATAAACATGAGAAATACATTGTTAGGAGTTTGACTGTAGCTCCCAAAAACACTTGACATTTGAAAGCACATGAAGGATTATTTTAAGGATCCTAACGTCAACAATGTCTCAGTGTCCTGTTTCAAAGAGCTTTAGTGTAGACAGGACAGCCTCGTAGTGGATCCATGCTGCTTCCTTGTCAGCGCACTAAAAGCCATATAAGGCAGAGCAGAGGCGTGTGTTGGACCTTTTGAGACCTGTCCCGTGGTAGACACAAGGAACAGTGCAACAGTTAAATAAAAGCATGTGGACAGACGCTTTGTTCTATGCGATCAGGAACTCTGAGAGACAAGTTGGTCAGGGCGCGCGAATAGGGGTGGCGTCTCCATCCCATTTGATTGACGCGCCTTTTAACTTGTGATGAGCTAAGGGTGAACTCTCCCCGCTAAATTCTCTCTCTCTTCCCGGCTCAGTATCAGTTACCGGCTCGCGACCAATCCCTGCGCGCGTCCGGAGCAGGAGAGGAGAGACTGCACACAGCGGAGAGAGGCTCCGCACATCGGACCGACCGGACAGAGCGAGCGAGAGATCAGAGCACACACACATACACACACACACACACCCTTTCGACAGACCGCGCACGGACAACTCCTTCTCTCCTTCCCGGCACCTGACTGACTGCAGCTGTTTGGCAAAGAGAGCCGGAGAGGCGCAAGGCAGGATGCGCGATGGGACAAGCGTGTGGACATGCGCTCCTGTGCCGTAGCCACCCGCCGTCCTCTGAGATGTAAGTGCAGGAAAACACTACTTGTGCGTACGCGTGGTGTGTGTGTGTGTAGGTGTAGGTGTGTGCGTGCGCGCGCGCGCGTGTGTGTGTGTGTGCGCGCGCGCGCTGTGTTGTGCTGCTGATGTTACTTCTCCCTCCGCGTTGTTGCGCTCAAAAACTGTCGGCAGCCGAGCGACGCACATGGCGCAGTGTGAGCGGCCAAATCCCGGACAGTGCAGTAGTAATGTGAGAGAGATCGGCTGGGGGCATGTTCCCGTCCTGACAACGGAGCCCGTGTGTACTGGCTGCCAAAGTGCGGACTTCAGCTCGAGCCTGATAATAGCCCTCAGCACTAATGCTTTACATTGTTTTGAGATTTTCTAACGAATCTGATAAGACGTCTGTCCACTAATAGGCTCATCCCAGGCCAGACAACAGCGGTGATAGCCTTTCCTAATTGAATTTTACCCATAAAAATCATTATCTCAAATAGATTTTTAGGTTTGGCCCATACGCATAAAATGATTATGTGGGTTTCTCTGTATTCCCCAAACCATTGCGTAAAGTTGAAATGGAACAAAGCTTACACAATTTCTTTATCAGCTTACAAATCATGAAAAAGTAGTCAGCATTTAAAAAGTTGTTTGTTGACACTCAGACTGTCTTTTTTTTTTTTTTGCAACAAGTGCCATGCAGAAGCTACCACGCATTTGCATGTGCGGACAATGAAAGCTCTTGATTGTGTGTGTCCAAGTATTGATTTAATTGTTTGGCTCGCTCAGGGCTCTCTTTGGACCGCGGTTGCACCATGCGTCGTGACATTTCTCAGCTGCTGCACCTGTCTGGAGCAAAGACAATTACAAAGTGACCATGAGATGAGCCGCAAAATGTGCCAACGCATCTAAACATGTTTTTGTTTGACATTACTTTCACACAATGGATGAGAGTTGAGATATCTGTTGTTTATAAAGTGATTACAAATTATAGATATACTTATTTAACATTTTATGAGATCAGGAACACACGCTCTGCAGGAGATTGATCCCTCTGATCTGATCCCTTTTCAGAACTCACTCAAATCTGTATGTTTTGAGGGTGGCTGGAAGCTGCATTTGACCTATTCATCACTGTCGCTGTGGCAACCTGTAGCAGTGCCTTCTCCTTCCTTCCTCAGTCCAGACCTGCATTGCAACTTCATTAAAGAGTGTCTGCACCCTTATTTCAGGCGTATTAAATAATTGCACTTAAAGGAAGCCTATTATATTTTTTTCTGGAACGTAATATTAAGTTTCAACATAAGTAGATCACCATTTCACATTTTGTTCATAGTAAAATGCGATATTGATCTAAAACGGCATAGTAATAGAATTTATTGTGGCATTTCCTCCTAGCAAGCAGCAGATTTGGATTTTTGTGCTGTGTTCATGGCTCCTGAAAATGTCTGAACGCAACGTGTTTGACTCTGCGTTTGGAATTTTCAAACAATTACAACTAAGTTTAGGTAAGTGGGTGGAGATAGGTGGCGGGAGAGAACCGAAACGTTCTGAGCATTCAAGCCTCAAATGCAGTACAACAGGTTACTCAAACATGCAAGAATCAATCAAAATACAATTCTGAGTAAACTAATGATGACGGTATTTTTTAAAACCATTGTTAAAAGCTCATAAAAGTCAGTTTTATGTGCCCTTTAATGGAACAGTGTTGTCTTTGCACCGTTTTGAAACTTGGAAGTGTTTTGAGCTGATCTCATCTACTTTATCTTTCACTGGTCTTACATAGTTCCTCTTCATTTTAGCACTTTACTGTCAGAAATAGCTTGCAGTTTTTCTTGGGCACTTTCAGTCAGCAGTAGAAAAACCCCCCTTTCAACCTCTTTCCCACTTTGCGATTACTACCAAGGAGAAAAATAATTAAAGGATAATGGCTTTTATTCACTTGAGCAGTTTGCATCAAATAGGTCTAAGCTGCAGTTGGATGCTCTGGTTGCTTTTTATGCCAGTTTGGAGTGCAAAGTTGTGGAGGAATAATGAATGTGCCGGCTGGACAGCACTGATCTCCGACTCAGAATCGGTCTCAGTGGCTGCGTTCACCTGCCGCACCAAACTGCCCTCATTTTCACCCAAGGCAAGATTTTTCATTCGCTTTTCATTCTAGTTTCTCTGTAATAACAGTAATGAATGTCACTGTAACTTTTTTCACCATAAAAAGCAACATGGAGAAAGGTGTTTTAAACTAGCTTTGTAAGATTTTTTGCGCTGTGTCTTTTGAGTGTTGCCTGTAAAAATGAATATTCAAGTAATACCAGCCCAAAGGGAGATGGTTTGATCCTAGTGCTAGCTGTAGTTGTGTCCTTTGGCAAGACACGTCACCCATCTTGTTGTGGGTGGTGGTTTGATGCAGTTTTGTCTCACTTATTTATCGAAGGCATTATCGAATCACATTATAGGACAAAACTCAGTCAAATTCAGTGTAATTTTTTTTTATTAAAGTGAACAAAACATAGAAAAAGATGAGAGAAAAAGATGTGTAACTGCTTAGTATAATGAAGGGATGTCACGATATCACATTTTACTGTTGCAATTATTGTGAAAAGAAACTATTTAATGATTATCTACGATTAATGACACCATCCCCAAACAACAGTAAAATCCTTTTCTCATTCAAATGGTCTAATAGATAACTTTTCATCTGTAGTTTGTGACAATCTTTATAAAATCAAACTTTTCTGAATGAGAAATAAAAGTTAATGTCACATAAACAGCCAGATTCAAACACTTTTTAGAATGTAAAATGTAATTGAAACGACTTAACTTTGCTTCTAAAATGGTCACAGTTATTATTTTTTTAGTTCTTATGATTATATTGTGTCTGGAATAATCATCTTAACATCTCTAGTATCAATGCTATACCCGAGCCCCCGCCTGAGAACCATCACTCAACACTTTCTCTAAAAACATCAGAAAATGCATTGAAGTCTTTGTCACAAAATACTCATTCGTCACACATTCCATGTAACCAGTTTAGAGTCACTTATCTTAAAGGCACTCTTTTAAGATGCACAATCCGGGCTTTGATGGCTGTATTTTAGTGGAAACGGTTGAAATTCCTCATCTTATGGTGAGTGTACGAGTGCTTTGGCCCTCCAAAGGTCACACTGTGCCTTCCCACGACCTGCTGTCCACCCGTCTCCTGCTCCTCTGCTCTGTCCCATGCCGGCCTCTGCTTACATTTGGTAACTTTGGCTGTAAACCCCAAGCTAATGGTTTGTTTATATAATGTTTAGTTGCCAAAGCTTGTCTGACTATGGATGATAGGGATGTAGACCTTTAGTCATCAAGTTGATTAATCAGTCGATGGTGTCTTGGTCGATAACATTTTTTATTTGTCTACTTGTTATTATTTTTTAGGAATAAGATTTATATTCACAACAACAGAACATAGAAAGCATGGAGTGAGTTCTCTTGAACGTGTGAATTGTGAGTTTAATCTGCTTTTCACAGATAAATGTAAATGTTACTAATGCTTTTTCGTATTAATATTGGTAATTGCATTATCTGCTGTGATCTTGTGGTCTTGTCAGTGCACTTTGGATACAGATTTATGGTCAAATCATAGTGTTTGAGATCTCGTTTCTTATCGATGCACAGGGCATATATTTTGTTGACCAAGAATTTATTTAGTCAACCACAGCCCTCGGGAGTAGCCACTGTTTTTAAATATTAACTTTGCATTTCATATACAGTCCTATCAACACCATGCATCATCATTTTTCATGCCCTTGCCACAGCCTTATAATGAGTATGTGGGCTTGCACTTCACTGAATTGACTCCAGGAAGTCAGATCCCCCATGCTTTTCCACACACATCGTCTCCACACAAATACAAACCCATGCACAGTGAAGTCCCAGCTGAGGAGCGCGAGCAGCAGCTGTAACCGGACTCCTCGTGTGTGTGAAGGCTGCTGACATAGCGCTGTGTTATCGTCAGTAATGGGCTCATCAATACTAAAATATTCAGTGAAGCACAAGCGGCACAGAAAGTGGCAGAAAGCAAAAATATGTTTTTTTGTGTTTGAATAGATTTGCTCTGTATATCTTCCGCTGGGTTATATTTAATTTATGCTATTAATGCAGAAAATAGTTTATAAATCAGTCATGTGCAGGGGCATTTTAATACAAACTGTCAGAATGTGAGATCTATTATCTTTGTGTTTGTTTTGTTTCGTATTTTTAGCTTCCAGTAGATGTATTTCATCTATAAATATACAATTTCACCTCAGTTTTTTCTTGATTGACTTTTTAAACTCAGGTGCATGATTTTAACTTTCTTAAAACCCTGAAAAACAGAACGAGTTCATTTTAAACAGTTTGTAGCAGTCCAAATGTATTCCTCACTTTCCTAATATTCTGATTCTTCATGGTGATGATTTTATAAGCGGGTTTCGGAACTTTTCAGAATCAGAATCAGAATCAGAAAAAGTTTATTGCCATTGTCAATGAACAAAATTCACAAACATAGGAACTTGTCTCGGCCTTAAGGTGCAACATAAAACACTGAGCAATAATAAAACAACATATATTCAATCCAAAAAGTGCATGCATTAAGAAACAATTTAAAATTACTATACAATAAAAATAAAAATAGGCATTTTTATGTACACAAGAGTTACATAGGGTGCATTCACACTTTAAACACACTATATTGTGATTTAATCCAGAACTAAACTTGTGTACTAGACCAGGACTAAACTAGAGCTAGAACAGGGCTAAGTAGCAAGTCAGCACCAGGACCCAAACTGGGTTAAAACCAGGACCAAACCCGGGCAAGTGGAACATGTAGTCTAGAGGAGATTTTTGCATTCACGCCACTGCTAACACCAACCAGACTGCTAACAGTGGTATTTCCTGGTTCACATCCAACAAAATGACTTTATAATTAGAAGCAGGCAGCACAAAGTGGTCTTATTTTGACCCTAGAGCCTGTTTTTACAATATATTTGGACTGGGGCAAAACTTAATTTTACTTAAAGGATATATATGCTCTTTTCTCTGTGGCCTCTACGGTGGAGGCTTGTGGGAACACCACTTACAACAGCCCATTACAAGGCCCATTGGACCAAAGCTCTCGCTCACTACAAGCTGTTACGTTATGAGATTTGAGCCATGTTACAACACTGTTCCCTTATATAAGTGTAGCCCTATGTCCCTAGCTTGCGTTTTTTACTGTAAAACATATTTAGATTCTGAATTATACACATAAGGATCAGGAATGTTGGGTAGCCATTAAAAAGAAAAAAAGTACAAAACAAGAATCCATTGCTTGCTACGGTGGAAATATGAAGAGGTGTGGCTTATCAATGCAGCATTTTTTTACAAGAAGTCTATGGTCCCATTTCTATTACTACCCTATTTTGAATCAATTTTGCAGTTTACAATGAACAAAATATGAAAAAATAATATAGCTTATTACTAAATACTAGAAAAAAGGTTTGTCTTTGAAAAAAATCTGCCCCTTTAATTGGAAGGGAGAAAAAAAACCTACGTGAAAACCTCAAGTGAATCATGTCATGTTAGTCAATCACAATAAGTCAAAGAGCTTCTAAATGAGGGGTGCTCGCATTGGCTGGGTGATCTACATGGCTTGGTCGTGGAAAATTGCGTTGTGAAAAAAATGATGATGATTCTAGCATTTTCAGCCAAATTTACTTTCATGAACTTTGTGCTGGATGGAGCTGTGTGGAGGATGGACGTTGCTGGTAATTCAGCGTTTGCCAAGAAGTACTGGGATCGTGCAATTAGCAATTTCAGGTTATAGAAGAAGGGGACCAACACTAATATTATCAGATATTTTTCTAATAAAAAACAATGTTTTAGTTGCCGTCTGTTTAAATACATCACCAACAGTTGAGTGATTAGGGGGCACTCACAACAAAAACATTGAGTCTGGGAAGCTGATCTATACAACAAGCTCTTGGCTACTGTGTCAGTTTTATTCAGTTTTGTTTTTCAACTTCACATCTTCATATTTTTCTGTTTTCTCAGGGCTTGAAGTGAGGTAAACTTTTCCTTATTAATTCGCAATATACAACACTACATAATCTCTACAGGGGGCATTTGCTCATAGAAGGAAAAAGATTTCGTCTGCACTGAGTCATCCTCACGAGGCATGAGTAATGCGGTCCAAAAACGTCTCCTAAAACAGAGTCAGGGGTCAGACAGTGACACAGGGATCATCTCTTTTTAGCCATGTCCCACGGCTATAGTTTAATGGTGTTATACAAATGACACGCTCAAGTACAAGATCCTAATCAAGTGTTTTGAATCACATTGAGTGGGATTAAGTGCTGGCCCTCGGGGGTTTTTACACTGATTTACACTTGGAAAAGGTGATGATTGAGTACTTACTATGTTTTGCATGGCTACGAGTTGAAGTAAAGCGAGACACTTTTTTCATTTAAATTTTTTTGTTTCTTGGCCAGTTTGCTCTCTAAATATATAAGCGTTCACCTGTCCAATCTGCACCTAAAGATGTTTCATTATTTAATCCACTTTTATATGGGACATTGTAACTTCTAAGGCAGTTTTCTCAAAATGCATTTTCCTCCATAGAGTCATAAAGATCAGCCCTTATTATAGCACCTACACTCACCGACTTTAAACTTTTGGATTTAACAAGATTTTGACTGATTGAACAGAATAACTTTTTGAAATATAATTCAAAACCCGAATTATTACAGTTTTAACTTAAAACAATTTGGAGGAATTGGAATTTTCACTCCAAATTTCAGCCAGATCTTTTTATTCAAATACTGAATAAAATATCCCAAATCTTCTCTGTAGGCAAAATTTTTTGTCAACCAAATTAAGCAGGAAAGTTTATTTTGGGAAAATCTTACAAGATGAAAAAAAAATCCCAATATTTCTAATTGATATATTTAAATGTTGCCTTAATTTCATGAATGCATGATTTCAAATGTGTGTGCTTTTATTTCTTTTGTGAAATAGACTTGGAACAGGTGCACTATGTAACTTTTCTGTTTAGGTTTCAACCACAGGCTTGTTTCCATGGAGATGTTGTGGCTTTGCTTAAAATGTTCCACAGTATGGCATTACAATGATCTATCTTGCAATTATTTGCATTATTATGTGTTTTTACTGCTCAAAAAAACTTTATTCCTACTGTGAACGCTTGCCTCTCCACAGCTCTGACCTGTTACTTGGTCTTCTGCCACCCCCTGCTTTTCTCCATGGAGATATGTGTGGAACTTGCATGGAAAGCAATAACATCTCCATGGAGACAAGCAGGTGGCAGTCCATTCACCAGAAAAGCATTGAAGCAAGATTGAGTCCACACCATGACCATGACCATAAAACAGTTCGTGGAGGTTCTGGATTTTTAGTGAGCGAGGTGGGCAAGACCATCACATTATAACAGACTTCATTAGCAGGATTTGATACATTCATATTAGTGCCTTGACAGTGTGAATGTAGCACAGTGGAGCAATGGCATTATGTTTATTTAATGAAATCTGCTTAAAATATCTCCACCAAGTTTAAGTGCACTTTCATCACATGGAGACGCTGCTGAATCCACATTTATTCAGTTTGTGGAAGCGCCAATGATCCAGCCTCATAAGGACCACCTAAGCTACACAGTGCTGCATGCATTCATTTGGCAGCAGCACTAACAAGCTATTCACCTCCACTGTTTAACTAAGTGTGTACAAACTTCCATTAACATTAGCTGTGTTTGTCCTTCATCAAACTACTCAGTGCTTTCAGCTCCTGTTCTATACTTGTGATGGCAAATGACCCCTTATGGCTGGATTGTTTTATGTAAACAAAGTAAAAATGGTGCTATTACATTATATTTGTATGTATAGGACGTAGCATAAGCTGTCAAACTAATCAATTGTAAGGATTTTGCCACCCAGACTGTATTTAAATTTTGTCTTTTTTATCTAATAGGGAAAATTGGATCTAATGTCTTTGAGTTTAGTTGGAATTATTCAATTCCAACTGTACCATTTCTAAGATAACAATAATGTAGTACATTCTAAAGTCTTTTCTTTTGGAGATTTGTCTTTGGTAAAAATGAATGCAATAGATAAATTGTTCTAATCTCCTGTGCCTACTGCGAGCACTTATTGTTGGTGCGTGCCGCAGTTGTTTGGCTCGGTGATGTTTGAACAGAAATAGCAGAGGAGCTGGTGCAGCTGGTCACTTGTGATGACTGAGACTCACACATATGGGGCCACTTATTTTAAGATGACAAGATCAAATTACACTGTTTCTAAATGAACTCATTTGAAAAGTTATGGTAATTGTACATTGAGATCGGCTAAGGTAAAAATACATCAAAGTCAGGATGTGTTTGATTGCGTCTTCGTTTGTTTTTCTATGTGAGGCTTTAGAATTATCCAGCGGGCTCATGAGAAGGGGCTTCAGGTGGTAGTCCTGAGCACTGGTTTAAGAGTAGCAAGTGCTCTTCATTGACACGCAGACTTCTTCTGTGGAGAATTTCTGATCCCATATTTTTGTCTTCCTTTGGTGAACCTGAAAATGTACAGTATGTATTATGTCACAGGTCTGGATGTGCCAGAGGACTGAATTTGTGCCCTATTTGGCACTGAATGTTCACCTAAATAATTAATCAGTAATATTCTGGGATGTGTGTTTATACTAACCTGCAGAAGCCAGTTTGTGTGTAGCACTCTGAGTGGCGTTCTACACATTGTCAATCTCTGTTAAAAGTGCTTGATGGATTGTTCAAGCTGATTCAAAATTTGACTAAATCCAATGGAGGGAAAGGGACAACTTTTTTTCATCTGCAAATGCTAATAAAGCAACCCTCCGCTCTCTTTTCAAAAACAAAATAGACCAAAGGATGTCCGTCCAGATGGATTCTATTGAGAATTTGCAAGAATTCACCTCAATGTGCAACGTAACATTTACAGAAAACCACATTTTAAGCTATTGTATTTGAAGTGAGAGTGAAGAATTACATAGTGCCCTCCATCTATGTATGTGTGTCATGTATAGTGTAAAGACTACACAACCATAGACAAGCCCACAGTGTAATCTGCCAGAGACATAGACCACAGTAGGTTTAATGTCCTGCTGTCGGTTTGAAGCCTGAACGCACCATCCCATTCCCTTTGAAGGTCATTTCGGAGGGAGTTGTGAACATCCTGTGAATGTGCATGTTTATTTAGGTGTTTACTCAGCCTTGCATGTGTTTCTTTTGGACAGGTGGAAAATTGGTGAGGTCACTGACTTATCAGTACAGGGCATTGTTTGTTTATTTGGATCCTCATTAGCCATTGCCTTGGCACCAATAGCCAACCTGATGTTGTGTGCATGCTTTGAATACTTGTATATTTACAGCCATTTAAAGCAAGGCCTTGCTTTGCGCAAATTGCAAATTGGCACATGCATTTTATTCATAAGTATGAAAATGACCCAGTGCCAAGCCCCTTATGCATTTGTGACACTTACAAATGTAGTAGTAAGTGAGAACCTCCAGAGGCTGAGTGTGAGAACTAAAAGTGACTATTTAAAAAGAGCAGATGAGAAAAGGCGGTTTAACGGCACCAGGCGACTGAGCTCAATTATTTATGAATCTCAAATTCACAGACACAAAAAAAGCCTTTCATGCAGCTCTCCCAGGAACAGACAAGTTGGTAGTGCCGAGAGGAGAGCGCAAATCTCTGAACTCAATTCCTAGAAAATTATAATACATGTTTTCCATTACACCCACAAGGAAATCATATGACTGGTTACCTTGGGTGGTATCGTATTGTATTTTCACCGTAGAAACAACATTACTTTAGCATGGACACTAGTTCATTCTTTGGACCACTTTGGATTCTATTATCATAAATGCAGAAACACCCCACAAAAGCAGCAGGGTGCCTCTTTTTGTCATTATAATTTGTCCCTTTGTTCCCTTGGTTAGATCCGCACACTTAAATATGCACTGTGTCCGTACCGGGCAAAGTCACAGAGCAGATCTGTGGAGAGGCGACCCTGCTCACAGTAAGAATGTTTGTTTTTGATGGTATTTTTGAGCAATAAAACCGTCTCTAATTTAATAAATCCAAGTTATTCATTCATTGTTAATGTAGACTTACTGCAGCATGCACAGAAATCTGTAATAGGCATTTAGGCAAAAGAGCGTGATTAGCATTTTTCACAAAGGCTTCTGGCTCACTCAGATTTTCATACTTTTCACTATCTTCGAAAGGAATTGCTTCCAATTATAATCTGCAGAACTACACTAGTCTCTATTTAGGCAAGATTAGTGTCTTGCTCAACGGCATGACAACAAATTGATCATACCACCAAACTAAACAAAAAAGTACACCAGATAATAAACAGAATTCCGTCATCCTATGTTTATCAGTGAGACCCCCGGTTGTACCCCCACCACAGTTTGATCTCTACTCTAGAATAAAACCTGTTAGTATAGCTTCCGTTCAGACTTGGCCTGTTCTGCGCCGCATACTGGTGGGCCAAAGGTCTGTGCAGCAGCAGAGTTGAGTTCCTGTGCTTGGGTCCTCTTGCCGCATGGCCTTTTCCCATCGATACGCTGCATTGATTGGGCTCACGCAGAGATAAAGCCCCTGACAAGCCGTGGATGTCGCATTTGGGATATTACAGAGCTCGCTGACAGTTGTGTGCCTGAATAGTGGCACTAGTCCAACACTTCAAGCGGCGTAAACAAAGTAATAGATGTAATGAGGCAGGACATATGACTATAAAAGACCCAGAATGCATTTGGGCTGGGGGGTATGCAGATTTATATAGGTGGCACTCTAACCTTTTGCCCTGAGCATAGATTATTTGACTCGTGCAGCAATACTTTCCAATCACTTTTCCGGCCACTCTTTCTCCAATTTATCTCCAAAGTTAAATGTGTTATTGCTGTTGCAGACAATGTTTATTTTCTGCTGAAAATCTGTCCATGTTATTGGCAATTACGGTGGCCTGGAAGGCTCAACAGAATTGCAAGAGCCACAACACAAGCACACATTGAACAGCTGTGGAAGTGGATGTACTGGTTCTGGGGCCTGGCAGACGATTAAATATGGAAATATACACTTTTTTATTTTATCTTATTTTTTATTGTTCTATAAACTAGCTCATTTAGCCTCCACAATAATCCCCTCCGGAAAGAAAATGACTTTTGTGATTTGTGAGCCTCCTGGGCCACCACATGGAAATGATTCAATTATTTTAAATACGGTTTGCATTGGTGATTGTTTCAACCAGGGTCGTTAAGTTCATGCTTGTGCTTTTGGGGATTAACTTTATCATTTTGAATCAATTCAATACATTTTTATACAATTTCCCCTATGGCGCACACATAGCACCGTGATGGTTCTGGTTATCAAGTATTATTATAAGCAGATAGCCTGTGATTCTGAATCTAGCCATAAAAGGGCAGAAATGAAAAGCATTCGGGAACTACACAAAGCATCGCGTTATTGTTTTTTTTACTTACTTTTTTCTTAGTAGACACACAATGGATGAACAAATAGTTACTGTAACACAAGTTCTGAATGCCGGTCTAACTAACACGCACAGAACATGTCTTTGTTCGAGTGCTTTTTAAAACGAGTTTTTCTTTCATGTTGGCTCTTTAGTTTGGTTTTTTTGCAGAGTCCTGAACAAGAAACTCCTTATTGTTTCCTTGATAACGCATATTTAGCATTGCCAAGACCAATAGCTACAGCCTTGTGCCATTTTCTACTTCTTCAAGCATGAATCACCGTACAGATTGTTCGTGTTTGTGGAGTGAAATATAAGCAGAATTGCAAGGACAGTTTTTTTTCTGTCGTAGATTCAGTTTTTCTCGAGGAAATAAACGTGCAGCAAACAAACAGCTGAGCGGCTCGTGTCAACATTCGGTCCCTGGAGTTGTTACAGTAAACGTGCACACTGCAAAATAAGCAATCCTGACTTCCACATAATGAGATCAACAGCTCCGCTTGCAGCCATTATAAAGGAGAGTGGTTAATCTCTGACTATTCTGTTTCATTATGTTCTCCTTACACAAAAGGCTTAGCACATCATCACCTGCCACTCAATACAGACGAATGTAATAGCGTTATTTAAATGCACACAAACCTGGACTGTCAATCAAACACAATGTTTTTCTGTTAATGTTGTTCGGAATATTAAATTGTGTGGCGTGGCATGTGCTGTTAGCAATACATGGTTATTTTTAATGGCAGTAATCTTTATGTATGGGTTTGATTCAACTTGTATGATTGTGTTTCTTGTTTCGTACATTATTCACAGCTAGATTTCAGTTTAGCCACAGATCTGTTGCAGTGAATTCCATGATTAAATTTGGTTTAACTCTTAAAAGCTGGATCTTTATTTAGCTTTCCGGCCCCGTTGATATGGATTTTGTATATTAAATAGCCTTTATGCACATAGTTAAGAAAGAACAGCGTTTTATTATTTTGTCTGTGTTTGATGGCTTTCTTTCTGCCTAATCCAATTTAGTTTCCACCATTAGATATCAGCATTTCACAGCCCACAACCAATAAAAAAAATAATGCGCTGACTTGATAGCTGGGGGTATAAATAGCACTTCAAGTAAACAGTTAAATCAGTGGAATAAACGGCAGTCTGCTGCAGATAAAGAGTCCAAATTTAAAACCAATCAACGCTAAATGGATTTCCAAATTTCCAAAAACGTATGCAACGAGAGTAATGTTTTGCAAGATGCTCCATATAATAGAATATTCTGACTCTGAGGGAAACAATTTGCACATTCGGAAAGGTCAGGACTAGCATCACAAGGCAAAATGACAGACATGCACTGAAATCCCGTTCTTGTGGTTGGGTTCCGTGCAGACACTTGCCTATAGCACACAGTGAGAGAGCTAAGAGTGTGTGCATCACCAAAGAGCACTGAAACGCATGATAGGGCAGCGGGTTATTTGCATTCTGACACCATATTCTCCATGATTTGATGTTATATCAGCAGGGCTAAAACATGCTAACTACAAGCTGGGGAGTTTAAGTGTAGACAGTCTTAATGATAAGGTACACAAGGCAAACACACAAAAACTGCTGGAAATTTTCAGAATCCGAATCAGAATCCGAAAAGGTTTATTTCCATTGTCAATGAGCAATGTTTAATTGTTTACGTGCAAATACATAATTATGAAATTGAGGCTGTGGCCAAGCAAATGCAAACCTATATTTTGCATAGGCAATTGTTTTCTCAAGCCTTTTGTTCAACCAATATGTGTGATATTTCATATGTATGTATTGGATATTCTAATTCTGAGAACTGAACACAGATAGGGTCTTACCAGAGGGGAGGACCCAAGCGCTTGGGCTGAGATGGTGGGGGAGCTGATTGACAGTTGCCAGTAATTAGCATTGACAAATGCATGAGTGCATGGAGGACAAGCCCCGTTTTGACTGGCCCTGGTTCCCCCAGACTGGTTCACTTCTGTTAATGGCGGTCTGCATTTCCACGCAGAGGTCCTGGCATGCCGGAGTATACCCCGTGAGCAGCCGACGTCAACAAACATAACAAATGTTTTCTATATAAGGTTTGATTGGTTTCGATAAACAAGAAACAGATGATGCTAACATGCTAGCTTTGTTTTGCTAAGTTTGTCGGCTCAACATATGAGCCGCCCATCACTAGAAATATGGTGGTTTTTCAAAAGATCAAGTCAGCGTTTAGTAAAAAAAATATTATGTTTCATCTATCATTTTTTTTAGCCATCTTTCACCGTTTTTTGTTGTTGTTGTTGCTGTTTTCACCTGAGTCTGCGTTCTCAGTAGTCCAATCATCTCGCGCTAAAGCGGGCCGGGAGCTGAATGCGAGCTGGACTGCTCTGGGAGCTAGTACCACTTACAGCCCACTTGGAAACGTGCCTCATGTGTGGGGAGCATCATGACCATCCATCAGGAACTAGCACAAGTAATGGATGCATGATGCATAACGGTTTGTGGTCACACCTCTTGTGCACTGACCATCATCTTCTGTGCATGTCCTCTCTGCTGCAGTAGTGTGGCTTCTCTGTGGTTCTGCAGATTCTCCTCACAGTCCAGAGACATTCATGGGGTGAAACGACTGCCAATGACCTCTAGTCACTTGTTGTGTTTTTAATCAAAACACACATTTGACATAACATTATTACTGTATTATGTCAAATGGGGTGTGTACCTCTAAAGCCAATCTATATTTTTTCTCAGAGCATTTGTGTCCATGTTACAACTGCCTGGTAAATTGCTCTGTCATTGTGTCTCTCTTCATTTCCTTTATCTTATCAGTGACCTCTACAGTCACCTCTCACACCAGTTCCATCATGCCTTTGGTCTGCACACATACACACACATACGCCAGACACACACACACACACACACACACACACACACATACTCACACACTCACACACGTCATAACTGCCCTGAGGCTTCTCTCCTCCTCTCCCTGTCTCTCTCTCTCATCGGCCTCCTGTGTTCCTTTGCTATTCAAAAATTCCCCTCTTTCATGTCAACTCGTGCACATAATGAACAATTCTTGCTGCCAGGAGGGGGTCTTCTGGGCTTGTGGTGTACATTCATGCTACACATTCAAACTAATAATACATGCATGAATGCAAACATGAACACTACCAACATTTCTCTACCAATAGTCAAAAATAATTGCCATATGCTTTTTTTTTCTCCAGGTGAACGTCACACTAATGTTTTGAAGCGATTTAACTTCAAAGAGACTTGTTGCTAACTTGTGTATTCTCAAGTGATGAAGCAGACTTCTCAAGCCTTTGATAAATCCATTGCACATTTGGAGTCTAAAACCTCATGGTGGAGTGGTTTCATGTCGACAGTCTATGCCCACTTGCTTTCATCTTGTGTTTTTTCTACCTCCCTCAGCCCTTATTTGGCTTTGTGATCTGTAACCTTTTCACTTCTGTCTCTCTCTCTGTGTCTTCGTCTGTGTGTTTATACCCGCACGATACTTCCTCTTGTTGACTTCCTGTACCCTTCCACCCTGGTCTTTTGCCAATGGCTGGTGACTTTCAGGCATAATTGTATTGGGGCATGTATTAACGCTGTGGTCTATGAAACTGGATATAACAAATATACAACCACATCTCATGTTTCTAGTTACAGTCATGATTGCTTTTTTTTCTACTTGACTTAATGGCAGAATAGCGTATTGGTTAAGGTGCACTCTAAATCTTTTCCAGTGAAGTGTTTGTCATAGAAATGTTATCTCTTTGTCGGGAATGTTCAACAGTATGGCTATCTCTGTGGAGACAAGCATGTGGCTTGTACCAGAGACATTTAATTCCTATAGAATAATAAGGTTCTATCGAACATTTTTGTTGAAATTAAGTTTTTTTTATAAATATATTAATGTTCTTCTGTCACTTCTGTGTTTGGTGCAATTTGTGGATTTTATAAAACAGATAGATTTACTTGGCGTTATTAGGTTCTATCTGCTGAACAAATCAGAACACAATTACCTTCAACAGCTTTGGAACGTTGACATGAGGCAAACAGGACCACTTACTGCACTTCTGCTTGGCCTTTACGACACGTCACTGTTAACGTCATCACAGCACACTGCTGAGCCATACTTAGGGCCATGGTTTGCTACAGTTTATGGTAAACCGAATGCTGCTGAATCAATCCAAACATTACTTTGAGTAAATGGGAAGGAAAACAATTATAACACATTTGAAAGACTTGAAAGACTAATCTTAAACATCGATTTTGCATAATGTCAACTTTAAATTAAAACTTAAATACAGCTAAATCAGCCTCGAAAACGGCTCTTGTGCGGTTGCTCTTATATAAGAAAAGCATCTTTAGCTAAATACCTGCAATACCTGTGTTCTTGATTAGCTTTCTGAAATAATCAATGCAATTCTCTGCATTGAAAATGCAATTAGTCCAGGTCATTCCCGGCACTGCTTGGTCATGATTGGAGAAAATGTCAGAATACGAAAAAATATAACTCTTTTAAGCTTCAGGGGTGACAACAAACTCCTATCTATTTTATTAATTTGTTTTTTCAACTATTTGCATGGCAGGGCTAATTTTATAAACAGCTGTTGGACAAAGTCTGCTATCCACAATACATCAGTAATATATATTTTGCATTCTAACAGAGTGAACAAGACATTCAGTTTATTTGTGACCTCTACTATGGAAATGCACAGCAAAAATCACATTTTTCCCAGATATACAGAGCATTAGTGGGTAAATTAAACAATAAATCTAACCACATCCATTTGAGTAACTGCAAAAAACAAAACAAGATATGTTTAATCTTGCATTAAAATATTACATACTTTGAATCCTTTTAGTAAACTCCAGTAAACCATTTCAAACTGAAGCTGTTCCGGAACCCTCTGGAGCACAAACAATTGGATGGAGCCTTTGTGAAGCTGAAACTCTGTAGTTTTAGACTCTGATGTCTGGGTTTTTTCTATTTATTTCGGGACAGTGCATGTTATTGAACATACATGATTGTTAATTAACATACATGATTGTTAATGAACATATGGATTAGCCGTGGGCTCATTTTCATCCGTGGTCCTGCATTCACTCTCACAACACACTTTTATTCATACACATCTTTTTAGTGGTAGAGGAAACCTACTCAGACACGGGGAGAACATGCAAACTCCACACAAACAGGCCCTACACCAGCTGGGAATCGATCCCAGGACCTTCTTGCTGTGAAGCAAGAGCACAGAGGAAATCAGATTTTAAATTCCGCCTGGATTTTCTTTGTCAAATATATGAATGAGTGAAGCTGGTTTCTGGAGGGATCGGCTGATTGACTCTAAAATCTGTTGAGTTTTAACAATTCTTTTTAAAAAGCTGAATGTAAATTCGCCAAAAAATTGTATTAGGGACTTATAATAAAGCAAAAAAAGTCCACCCGGACTCCATATAAAGGTCCTATTAATTTTTCATTTTATTTTAGGCAAATTTTGATTTGACTGGAAATAAGAGGCTTATAGCTTTATTTTTATGTATCAAGCAGCTTGAGAGTTCCCTTTTATAAGATGGTGGACAAAATTAAATAAATATAGCAAAACGCGTGGGACATCCAAAGTATGAGGGGTTTATAATGGTTTGGTGCAGACGTGTCTAAATCGGAGTAAATCACAGTCTGGAGAGACGGACAGATGGACTTGCAGAATAATGACTTCTGCTTTACTGTATGTGTGTGCTGAGCTTAATCAAGAAACTGCAGCTCAAGTCCTCCAGCCACAGTTAAGCAGCTCTTCTTTGTTCTCATTTGACTTTGATCTACTTTGATCTAGGAAACTACAAACAAAAACAAATAACACATTAAGAATATAAGAAAGCTTATTAAAAACGTGAAGACCTATTAAATCTAATCGTACAAAAAAAAAACAAAAAACAATTCAACAAAAAAACATAACATAACATGGAAACATTAAACTTTTTTTTTTTTTTTTTTTTTAATTTTTTTTTTTAACTTTTTTTGTCATATTAATAAATGTAGCAGAGTAGAAAGTACAGATACCTACTCTCTGGTTCCTCTTCTTTGGTCTGAAGATTCAAATTATTGAATGTTAAGAAGACTGGGAAATTGCCCTTTTTTCTTCTTCCTTGAAACAAAACCATTAAAACGTATATTTCAATTGCTAGCCATCCCCTGGTAGCTATCAATTCTAGATATATAACCACATCAAAACCTGGACTAAACTTGGACTATTGCAGGAACAGAATAGGACCAAACAGAATCTCTATATGCCTTTTGTGATGTGAACGCATCCTTAAGTTGTGTTTCCCATTTCAAGAAGATACAGTGTTGGTGCGTTCTTCTTCTCTCCTATAATCTAAAAACAAGCTGAACAACAAGTTATAGATTCGTTTGCTTCTTTATCTTACACTTCTTATGCTTTAAAATGACTCAAAATATTAAATACAAGCAAAACGTTACATTTAGACCATAGTATCAGCAGATAACTTTGAGAAACGCTGCGCCACAATACTAAATGATCCAAATCTTCAGTGTTGGATGAACTACTCAATTTTGTTACTCAACTATAAGTGCAGATAGAGGAGCAAAAAATACCGTAATAGCTTGAGCTCTATTTGTGAGGTAATCTGCAAACCACTTTTTTGCATTTGTATGAAACCCAAGAGCGTCCAGACGATCCAAGAGAATATAGTGATTTACAGACTTTGACCTGGTTTTGAGGTTGGACAGAAATTATTCAAGTCATTTTTCTGGCCTCCTTTAGACAAACGGAGAACAAAAGCCGGGATACTTTCAGTTTGAATTATGAGATTTAAAACACAAGTTAAATCATTTACAATTAGTGGAGCTGATAACAACAGAAACCTAGATTTGAGGGCGTCAGCTCCAGTGGACTTTTTTGAATCTATAGACAGCAACATATTTAATACTTCATACTGTGTAGAGGGTTTAAGGTCAAATACTTGTATTGCCCTTACTAATACTATTCTCATGTATTGGGGCAACAGCAATAGATGGAGCAGCATTATAAAAAAGATTTCCAGCGTCAGTAAAGTGCTGGGTAAATGCATCACAAATATCTTTTTTCATTGTCAGACTAATTGAATCTTTAATCATTTCATTTGGTAAAGAGGGAGCAGAATATTGTGATAAGGATTCAACCGTTTGCCAACATTTTGGAGAACTGCCCTGTGATTCAGTGAAAGTATTGACGTAGTCAGTAAGATGCTTCGGCTTTACGAAGAGTAGAAAAATATGTATTGCACTTATGACAAAACTGCTGCCAATCTGCTGCTGATTTGGTTACTTTGGCTTCTGCCCAGGCTTTGTCACGCTCTCGAGATAATGCAGCAATGTCTGGACAAAACCAGGGTTTATTATCATTTTTACTTTTATAAGGGGGGCCTGTTTATCAGTAATATCCTGAAATGTTTAAATGATAAGGGTTGTCACAATTGTACAGCTCAGACAGAAATGTGTGCTCATTAAAATGTTTATAGGGTCTTTTAACACTTAAACTTGATTTGGATTGAATACATTTTGTTCTCCGCACAAACCCAATAGCACAGTGGGTCACTAAGATCAAGAGGAAAGACACATCTACATTGGGTACTTCTGAGACTTGTTGCGTAAGATAATGTCCAATAATGTTGCTTTAATGGGGTCTTTAGGGTCGGGTCCAGTACCATATATAACTACCTATACTATTATTATTTTCGCAGATAGGGCTATACATTCTCTTGACTTGGAGAGACTGTGGTACCTTAAAAAACAGTTAAAACAATATTTATAAAATATTGGGGTCTAAACACAACTAAATATATTATAAGAGACGAGAATATGAAATATTCCAAGAATTAGCTTGTTTTGACCCACATCTAAATTCTATTTTTGATTGAATATTTTGCAGATTCATGTGAAACTTTTAGACCTTTTCTTGATTTAAACATTGATTATATTTAAATCAGTGTTTTGAAACATCATCTAATTGAGTATTTGCCACGGGTAGGCTTTTAGTAGGTTAATGTCAAAAAACCATGATTTTTGTTATCATAATATGCAACCAGAGGTCTGTTAGTCCAACTACTTAAAAACACAAATGTATATATTCACCCCTATAAATAAACAGCTGTTTTGTTCTCATCAGCTGATTCCCTTCCCATTTGAACAGGGGCAATCGGGGGTTGACAGGTTGAGGTTCTGCTACTATTATTCTCCTTGTGATACTGGTATCTTAAAAGATCCATGAGCATTTGAAGTCAGCGCACCTGATCGTCGCACCCTGACTGCTGCAGCTGCAAGAGGGAGGTCAATGTTGAATGTGCTAAAAACTTAAGAAAAGTACTCTCTACCTCTAGTTAAAGAACGTTACTTTGTTACTTTCCACCACTGAAAATCTTACTGTGTGACTGAATGTGCTGAATGATAGACAGTGATAGGACGACTGGTGGACATGTGCAGTATGTTTTCTGTCAGAATGACTTTGATAGTATCAGCGTCAGTCATAGAGCATAGGTAATGTCCCCTTTGTTAAATACCTGAAAGCAAGAACGTATTTAGATGTAATCCATCACAAAAACCAGATTATATATTTGCATCATAAAAAATGTACCACAAATGTGTTCTCAGAAGGTGTTATGATATCTCAGTCTGTTATAGATGATAAGGGGCATTCAAATTTCAAGTTGAAATGCAGATAGTTGGTCAACAGTGAAATGGCTAACTGACAAATCCATGACCAAATCCAGTTGAAGTTAGTTTTGTTATCTTACTTGTTGTTAAATACATTACCAAGGAATTAATTAGACTCAAAATGTTTAATGTTCAAATTGCCCAGAAGCATTTGAACGTGACATTGACCTGTGTTACGTTGGCTTTTCCCATATCGTGTGCGCATACCTGTTAAAGACATCACTCTGATAAATGTATTGACCTTTATTCATTGAACTTTATTTGGACTATTATTTATTCCTAACCTCTCAAATATATGAACATGGATGACAAAGGGCATTGGTCAGAATTCAACAAATACTATACTCATATATATTAAATTAGCGGGACGCCATCGTTTTCTTATAATCACATTACAGTTCTGTTTTTATGGCAGTAATTAAACAAAACAAACAGTTAAATAGCAGTTCATTGGAAAAAACTGGTGATTATTTGGAAATTCTGGCATAAATTTACTGTATACATTTTTACAGTCACAAAGTTCTTCACAGGCAACAATAAAAACACAATAAATCCAAATATATCACAGATTACAATAAAATGACAAGATTATGTATTGGGTTTGAACGCTTGTTTTAAAAAGTGAGTCTTAAGTTGCTGTTGATATCGTTGCTCAAGATGTAAATCAAAAATTTTTGGGTTCGTACCAATATCTGCTGCATACTTTGTACACAATGCTATTCATACTGAGGCTGCTTCTTCACAGTAGTCCACAAACGGAATACGTGAGAATACAGTCGTACGCTTTTTCCTGCTGGTCTGCTCGGTCCGATACATAATGCATTAGGGCTGAGACCAAGTGGGCTTCTTCCATTTGTCTCTCTGGCGTTCCTCCCTCGCTCCGTCTCTCTCGGTCTCTCCTCACTCCATCCTGAGTCCCCAGTCTTCACCTATGTACAGTACAATAGCCCATTCTCCACCTCCTTTGGCTTTATTATCGATGAGCCAAGAACGCGAGCGCCCTGAGTGCAATGGTGCTACAGCGTGAATGACAGGCCGCGCCGTATTGAGCCGCTATTGAGCCGCTATTGAAGTCGGGATGGCTGCGCAGATCTACTGAAACGAATGAGAAAACTGAACTTTGAGTCGATACAAGTTTGGTTTATTTATAGCAAGAATGTGAGCAAGAAAGTGAGAGAAAATGAAATATGTAGATTGGAGTAAACATTTGAGGGCCATGTCAAAATCATTCTATAAATATATGTTTTTAAACACTGTGAGGAATAGGTGGGGCTTTATGTATGTACAAAAATGTATTAATGAATTAATATACTTATTTAACAATCATTTGAATAAAATTAGTAAAAAAAAGAAATTGATTTATGATGATGAAGAGAACTTGGAGGGGCGATATTGACAAAAATGAATATCGAACATTTTTTTGGAGCATCTTGGTAACAGTCTGACAATTTCGAGTCAATCCAATAGAACTGTGTTGACAAATGTGAAATGTCTGTTCAGTTATTCACAAAAGCGCAGACCCTATGCCCTTGTTAAATCTAAACATAACATTTTTCAATTTTATTTTTAAGCCAGCTCTTTTTGTACCAATGTTTTATTATAAACGATATACTGAATATACAAATTTCGCATATATTCAGAACAGAAGTCCGAAGATTATAAATATTTTGATACATTACCCACTTCTATTTATGAGTTATATCTGTGATTTGCTGTTTCAAGTATCAAAAATAGCAAAAAACATGTTTTTGTTATTGCAAGTCTGTCATCTAATTATGTTATGTGAGATGGAACACTCCTGGACGAATGAGAGAGTACACCGACTCTGTCACCTCATGTTTAAAGTGTTTTTTCCGTTGGTGTAATTTAGTTGGATGTGATTACTTGCAGCAGGACGCCAACTGCCCCCTGCTGGTCTGGCAGGTGTAAGATCTCGCGCGAAAATCATTTCATACACAACTTGTTTTGTTTGATTGCGTTTCAGGCCTGAGTTTACATGTTGCTATTGGATAAACAACCCCAGTTACTGCTGTCATTTGGGAAATAGCGTGATTACACCAAAAACAAAATCACCTGTAAATAAACACAAAACACAGCATTTGTCAAACCTTAAAATAAAAATAATTAGTGCCAAAAATTCTGCTCTAAGTCTGAAGTTATGCTATTTTGGGACCCAGTCTATGCTTCTTGTTCTTCTCAGATGATCCACTTATATTACTATAAGCCATCTCTAATGAACACTGACTTGCTAGTGGCCCAAACCACAAGCCTGTTAGATTCCCCGCAGCATATTTGACATTTCCAGTTCCTAGTCTACCCTTGTCCCTTTCGACTCTTCAAACTTAACATGATGCTTTGAAGTCTATCAGGGGAAAGGAACTGTTCAAACAAGAGTATTTGGTCTTTGTTGGGACTATGCTGAGGTCCTTGGAGGCTTCAGGCTTGTTGGCCTGGATGTTAGGGTGCGAACATTAAGTTTTCATGGTGTCTTTATAGTTTTACAGTGCATGCTGTCTTTACCCCTGCGGTGCTGTGGATTCTTGTTGACTTGTTTTGCTCAATTTTAAAGCGCATCATGAGACAAGCTGCTTCTATGACCTATTTAGACAAAGATGTGAATGCTGAGTGAATGATCAAATGAAAATCAATTGGACTTTTTGTTATAATAGTGCTTTATTTTGAGGTTCCGTAAAGGAATATTTTGGTCAAAACAGTACTGGTTGGTGCATATATTTCAACAGTGTTTTCATAATGCAGAGAAGCAGGCAAGGCAAGGCTATCACAATAAAATCACAGTACAAACATTAATAGGTGAGAGTGCAGATCACATTTCAGTCATATACACAGCAAAACAGAACAGTTTTGAGCCTAGATTTAAATATTCACATTCAGTAAGGCTGTTCCAGATTTGAGCTCTTTGAAACCGAAACGCTGACTCTGTTCATTGTAATCCTCTCCGGTAATATTTCTCATTAATTCTCATAAATGCAGCCCAGATCAAAGTGGCCTATGGCTTTATTAGACCTGCAGTGAAATGGGATGAAGAGTGGGGAAGAGACATTCAACAAATAGTCAAATCTAGGAATCGATTTCAGAACACTGAGACCTGCACAGAGTACGTGTGCTGTGGCCGAACCGCTTGGTCATTGCGATGACATCATTTTCATAGTTTGTCATGTTTATAGTTTAGCAAAGTCCGATAAAAGGAGTCCAAAACAGCCGAAAGAACAACTCTTGGAGATGTCAGACCTCACCAAGGCCATATCACTGTCATGTATCTAGCATTTGTATCTCAAGAGCATAATCACAATACGCATTTCATTTCAATCCCAATCCGTTTGCTTTGATAGTGCAATTTGTTCAAGTAATGGGTAACGTGCAATCGAAAAGATGTGAAAGTAGGCAGGAGGAAGTCTTGATTAAGATTTGATTATGATCGTAACCAAACAACAAAATGTAATGCTTTCAGCTTACTTTAATGTGTTGTACCTGTATTGAGCTGCCTTTCAACATGACAGATTTGAATACAATGACGTTTGAGATACATTATTTTAGAGTTGATTGATAAAAGTGTATTGTCAACACAAAAGCTGAGAAAACGATACAACTTTGGTCCCCAATCAAACTGAGTCCACCAAATAATTGTGAATGCAAACTAAGAGAGCTGTGTCTGCCTCTGCTCAAGCCTGTGATGCTCCTCAAAGGTGGCCTTAAACCACAGGAAAGGATGAAGGAGGATGTGGCTGATGTTTATAGTATTTGATGACAACGTTAGATGGCTATTACACTATATTGTCCCATAATCGTCACAGTATGCCCACTGAGCAGCCAAATTGTTTCCCACAAATGTGTCCTTGTGTGCGTTTATGACTCCACACACGTTTACCTGTATATCTAGTGAGTGTGTGCGAATGCAGGTCTTGTAAAAGCAGATGTAAGGTGTAGGTACCATCAGGACAGATACAGAGGACCATTAAAGGAAAGGGAAGCAGAGGTAATAGAGCGACAATAGAACATCATTTTTCTAAAGAATACAGAAAGAAAAAATAAACGGCTCTGGGGTTTCGTTACTGACTGCCGTAGAGTCTTTACAGCAGCAAGTCAACAGTTATTATATATATTTTGCATATTATGATGATGTGTTGTATTATTATTATAACTTACAAGGATGTTGTTTTAAAAATGTTTGTTCTGTGTTGTTTAGGTTGTGTCTTGTTTTATCAAGTGATTTTAAACTGGGTCAGTCGGATACCACAGCTTTTAATTGGTACAGCCCCTTGATTTTCAACTCTAATGTGTAGGGTGGATTGCTTTGTCAAACATTTTGTTTTAGAGCATGGTGTGCCTCAGAATAAACTCAACATAAAAAAGAGTGATGCGACTCAAACAAGGTTGAAAAACACTATGCAAGAAATATAGCCTTCTTAGTTTTAATAATAGTGATATGGAACACAATAGAACGTATTATTAATCAAAAATAAATTAACCAGATGTAACAAATCAACTAATTCAACTTTTCATGAGTCGATCAGTTTTGACCTTTTTACCTCACCTTTATACCTTTTATAAATGTTGTAAATTAAACATATTAGCCGTGTCTTAGCAATTATATTACTTCACTTTAGTTAACATTATCAAGTAAAAGCTGAACTCTGCTGATCTCTTGAAGAGTCTAGAAGGCCTCATGACATGAGCTGTTATCAGGAATTTCAGAAGCTTTGCCCGACACTTAATTTATAATATTCATTTGCAATGCTGTAGTGTCTTTCCACTGAGCTCTATTTATCAAAACCAAACATTCATTTGACAGCTCATGAAGTATTGCTGTGCTATAAAAGCCACTACAATCACTAGACCTTAAGATTAGTAAGGATAAGTCAGGGGCAATCAACCTTTATACTTCGATCCAATCATTAGACACTTATTAGACTCTTATTGTTGACCGCTGTAAGGAAACAATTCAACATAATACTACTGAATTGTTGTTGATCATTGAAGGAGAAACTATAAAACCAATGCGCACCCTTAGCTATTTTGTGGTTGAATGATACACTTTATCATAAAACTCTGTACCTTAAACGGTTGCTGAAATGAACACTTAAAATGATAGGATCTTGATAAAATGTCAATGTAATAACCCAAAAATCATTGGTTTATTTCACAGTAAATTATGTAAACAGTGTTTTTGAAGCGCATTTGTGATTGTTTCTCTTCAAACTACTCTCAGTCTCTCTTAATTAATAGATTCATGATTAATATAATCGCCAAGAAACAATCTTTTTAAAGATTTTGAGTCGTTATGAGACAATAGTTCAATCTATCCACAAAGGAAAACCCAATTCAATGCAGAAATACATTTGTAGCTTGATTTGCTGCAAAAATCCACTTCTCTTGTCAATCTAGAGTTCTGCACATCCTGTAAAATGCTCTGGCTTTCTTCTGCCCTCAATCATTTGTTCCCGGTGCGCAAAAATAATCCATAATCTCCAAAACTCCGATAAAGTTTGTTAATTGCGGCTGACGCGGTTAGTTTTTATGTGGATTCAGCTCCTGCCAGTGTGGAGTTTGGTGGTGCATGCTGGGATAGCATCACGAAAACGGCAGGAACTCTGTCAAATTAACAAAACCTACAGTGTGTTCCATTCCAATGATTTAAAGTGTGACCATTAAATTTGATCAATCACTCCCTTTTGTCAGCATTAAAGACAGTTCCACCTGACCTCTTCCCACAGCTCGGCCCCCTGCCCCGCCCTACTATAAATTCCATGACAGCTATTAATAATGAATGCCTGAGAGCGTGTAAAATGCCAGTCCCTTGCATATCACGATGAACAGCCCGTTTTAGAACGCTAATGTCGACAAATGACTGGAAGCATAAGGCATTCGAACATACTATTAACCTCTGAAATGCCATTGTTGTGTATCTGCAATGCATGTTGTGTACGTGTGTGTGTGATTGTCTATAAATGTTATTAGAGGCTGCCATTAACCTTCATTGACCTTCATTATATTCCAGTCGTGTCATTTGAGTTTTTTTCCCCTTTCAAATGTCGTCACATATCAAAGCGATCTGTTGAAAAGCTGGCACGTTTGACATTTGCGGGTTGAGAACGGAGTAGGGTCATTATTGTCTTCAGAATTGATTCTAAATTATAGTGCATAAACAATTAAGATGTCAATTTTTAGATGTTTGTTTTGTTGATTCTTCCACTTGGGAGTTTCTAGACAGCTCTAGCTCTATAATCAACAAATTATCCACGGCCAACGTTGAGCCAAAAACAGGTGTGAAAAACATGGTTTCAAGCTTTAGTCTGGTGTTAGTAAAATGTTAAATGATGAATGAATAATGAAATTAATAACGGGTTTCGCAGATGGCTGATATAGTGGAAGTACACAAAAAGCAACAAGCAAGCAACAGAAAGTGAAACATGGCAAGTGTGAGTAAATTGATAAATGTTTAAACATCCCAACAACAAGTGATGGAGAATTCAATACAATTATAAAATGGGATAAAATCTTGGTATGTCAAATGAAGCCATCAGAGAGAATAAAAGTAGGGTATGTAGAATGTTCTGTGTCTCCAGATATGAGGTAAACATGTTCAAATGAAACATCGCTTTTACTGATAACAATTGTAATGTCGATTTCTTTCTAAAGGTGCCGTACCTGATTTGTACTGCCTTAAAAACGTGAAAACAGATAATTCATTTTAAAGCGTTTGCCGTGGCCCAAATGCATTCTGGGCATCTCAATTATCCACCCTGAGTTTATAAGCCAGAGCGAGATTGGCCGTCACGGTAAAGTTAATTAGCATGCTAACAGCACGCTTCCTGGTTTGCGTAGGATAAAGACAGCACACAGCATCAGTCTCATTTTGACCCTTGAACTGCTTTTACAATTTATTTGTTTGGGGGGTGAAACAAATATTTGATCTGACTATTGAAACCCCAGCACCTGCCTTCAATCATAAATCTGCGCTAGTGCAGCCTGCGCAGCTCAGTGAGGGTTCTGAAGGCTCTGAGCTGAACATGTGTCTGAATGTCCACACTATTCACTATTGAGTGGTCACTTCACACTTCACCCTTTCTAGCAGGCGAAAAGTAGTGCACTCAAACTGTCCCACAATGCTGCTACAGTTTGCTGTATGTCTTTCCCTCCGTTGTACCAATTTCCTGCTACATTAGAAGAAAAGGAAAAGTATTGTGCAGCCATTTGTATTTATATATTTACTTATTAATATTTCTTCTCCCAAAACAAATTGAATTTGTTATTTGCAAGAATAAAGTAGCTCTTGTCCTTTCTACCCAAACTCTGCTATGGACAAGTGCATGTGTTGCCTGAACACCAGTGGGGCCGCAGAGGGAAGAGCCAGTTTGCCTTGTTCGTAGATAAAGGCTCTAATTGGCTGCATAACTACAGTTGATTTTACACACATTTACTCACACACATTTGGTGCCCTGGGCCAGCTCTTGTCTTTTGTCACTGTTAATGAATACCGTTCATGAGATAAAACTAAACTGGCCTCATTAATTCACATTTGCGTGCACTTACGCTCTTTGTGTGCGCGCCTGTCAGGAAAAAAATATCTACAAAAGTCTACAGGTTTCCAAGCTGCCTAATTACCTTGCCACGGAAAATCATGTCTGCACGGTTAGGGGCACGGGATTAAATGTCAGTGAGTCCGCAATCAGAGCACACTGTGTCGGAGTGTGCAGGAAGCGTTAGTGTGTGTTCGGCTAGACTCTATCAATTCCAGTAGCGCAGTTTATGTCCTTTGGTCTCTCCCAGTGGTCATATAACTTAACAGTGCAATGTAAGTGTGTGAGAGCGTTCGATTTGTGTGCAGTCACGGGCCTCTTTATCATCAGCAGTGTGTTGATTAAAACCATAGTCTCTGCTCCTCTCTCCAGCCGATGCCATGATTGTTTCCCCTCTACTGTTGATCTGTTTACTTGTTATGTCCACTACTTCCTGATCAGCCTGCCTACTATTTCCATCACAGATACTCTGTCAAATGGAAAGAAGGGATTCCTTTCGATGCAAAAATACATAGGTTGTAAGTAGAATAACTTTAAGTTTTTCACACATTTGGCATAGGTTAATTAGGTTTCATAATATAAGTTTAGTTGCCTTAGGTTTAAGAGCAGGATCACACCTCATGCATGCCTCTTCCTGTTTCCGCCTTATGTATACACCAACAGCTTCCTTCCTCTCCCCTTTTCCTTCATGTGCACGTGCTCCATCAGAAGGTTTTGGGGATCAACAGTTCCAGTAGTAGTATTTTAGGCCTGCTCATCTGCTCCAGTGTCAAGGAGTCCCGAACTTTAGAGCATTGGGAATTCTGGCTTATGTATTAACAGCATACCGATGCAACAATCTATTCTACTGGTTCCTCTTTGCTGCTAATTCAATTGCTAAAATACCAAGTGGCCTTGCAACTGTGTTCAGTCTTCTACTTTGTGTCAGTCCCGAAGCGTTTGTTCTTCTTCAGTTTTGAGCAAGGTTCATGAGGTCTCCGGTTCATTCCCTGTTTATCAAATTCTTTCGATCACTTTCGTCCGATTGCACTGCTCTGCCTTCATTCGGGTGATTCTAGACTGCCCCCCACGCTACAGGAACACAGCCGCTCTCCATATCAAACCACAATCTCAGCTTGAGACGGAAGACCTGTCATGTCTCATTGTTTTTGGCTTCTCGCCTCCTCAGAAGCCCCAAACTGACCTTCGATTAATACTTTGTCCAAACCGTGATCATCGTCTTCATGCATAAGTCCCAGTTACACTGTATTCTGAGGCTGTGCCAATATCAATATCACACTTGGATACACTTGGACAATAGGGATACCAGTTCTGTCACAATAAGAGCATTTGACACGTGGAGACAAATTTTAATGTTCAACTTGGATGGATGTTTTAGACAAAATTATGGCAATTGGAGACAGAGCTAAAGTATGCAATGTTATGGTTTTACTAAATAAGCCAACATATCTTTATTGTTTTGCATTGAACTTTATCTTTGAGGTACTACCCCATCAGGTTAAGCCGGCTGATGGTGGTCGTGTTGATGATCCTCTCTTTTAGCTCCCTCTCCCAAAACACATGTAATGCTCTGACTAGTCTTGTGTTGTTTTTTTATGTGTCCATGTGTGTATGTAGGTGAGTTTGCGGTGACAGGCTTTGGTGGCTTATCAGCAGCGGCTCACAGGAACTGAACTAACAGACACGCGGAAACCTTATCGCCCGGAACGCCGCCACACTGTTTATCCACACACACCTTGGTTTTCCTCTCTGGGTCCATTCAATGTAATGAGAGGAAGCACGTGATTTACTATATGTGCTGTGTGATAATAACGTGTTGTAATGCGGAGTGTTGTGAGGTCCATGCGATGAAGAACTGCCGTGGTGCATTTCCTGTGGTCTTCAGGTTTCTTATTCGTACTGACATATAGTATAGATAGTATACTTTAATGCCAGACTATAAATGTTGTTGAGTAAATTTTCATGTCGTGTAAATGCTGTTGTAAATGTTTGTAGAGCAGCACAAGCACAAGTCCAATAGAGACACCATAGCAAAATACTAAGTTAAAAATGCATATTGCTGCCTTTTTGATATTGTAATTAAAATACTGTCTAAACCTTCCATTTTTACATGTAATTGTGATTGAATCTACAATTGAATCTACATTTTCTTTGTATTTCTAAGGACACAGATAAATGCCTTTGGTACTGCTAGAGAAAGAAGTGAATGAGAATATTATGGTGTGAGATTCTGCCCCCCCCACGCCCCGGCTCCCCATTTCGATTTATTTATCTGTAGAGCCATGAATCAAACCAGATCATAAGCTCTACTTTGCCCTGAAAGGAGCTCAGTCAAATTCACCTCCAAGATGTGGATATATTGGCAATTCTGCCTGTATTCTTCGCAATGTGCAACATATTTTATTCTTGTCTTTATGACTCCTGTTTTTAAGATAAAATGAACGAGATGATCATCAGTTTAATAAAAACATGTTTTAATTGAGTTTGAATTAATGGTTAGGGTTATAAGTATACTATGCATGTAGACTACATGTCTTTACTGTAACTGCAACATATGCATGTGGACAGGCCATGCATGAAATGGGCTTAAGGTCATAGTTAATATGTGAAGACAAAGCGTAATTGCAGTTTAGAACATATACTGTATCTAGAAATGTGTTTTGTGTAATGTTTGGACACAAATATCTGAAAACAATCATGTTTGATTTGATGAGAACATTAGATTTAACATACAGGCATTAAATTGAATTATATTGAAGCTTTATGTAACTCCTTTATACCGGTTTTACAGTATGTCAGTGTCATGACCGGATTGCCACATATTGACCTGCAAAACATGGCCTGCGGGGTGGGCCCACATGACCTTTGTGGCTACTGTTCCAACTTGTGAAGTCAAATTACAGCACATAACTGTTCTTTGACATACTATGGATACAACTAATAATTTCACAATCAGTACCATTTTACGTGCTGTGTATCAAGCTGTAAACAAAACATTCAGTCCAGTAGATATACTGCTGAATTGAAAATATTTTTGAAATAACAGTGAAAGTGAATTGAATAGTTGCTTTCATTTACTTTGTGATTGCTCTATCCCATAGAGCACTGAGGAAGTTTACCATTATGTGGTTACTGTAAGTGGACTTCTCAAAAACCTAAATTTTAAATAGTTAATCACATAATGAGCCATAATCCGTTGAACTGCATACTGTGATGACATAATGACTACGCATTCGTTTTTATAATAAATTATAAATTACATTGCTTGGACAAATGTGCTGTGGTTTGAATGACTTGCAAGCAGATTGTGTCCGCCCTTCTCATTATATTGGCATTACTTTGGTTAGGTCAGGTGGATGGCGTGAGACAGTTGACAGGAGGTGGAAAAGACAGAAAGTGCCTTTAAGGATGGATTTGGGGAAACTTTACTCTGACATGGTACATTTCAAACAATAATCAAATGCAGTTACCCAGAAACATAGCAGCCCATTCCCAAACTAATTTCACCATCACAACTTCGCAAATCTGTCTGTGAAGTGACAGCTAAATCATTTTCCCTTTGGCGTTCTCTCTGAAGGCTTTTCCCAGGAGGAGAGAAAAAACACTTTGTTCTGAGTTGACACTCTGCAAGCCAATAACTGCCAGCACCAACCACTTCAATTAGGTAACCAGTCAGAAAGTGACTGTGTAAATGTGGGTAAAATTACTATATTAAGAGGGCGTTGGTCTTATTAGTAGCCCAAAATGACAGATGACCTCATTGTCTGGTAATGGGGGAATTCATTTTTCAGAAGACAGCCAGGGGTGGAGTTCTGGTATTTTATACTGTTGGTTGTGTTTGATTTAGTTGTAACTGAGCAGTACCAAATGCACCCTGTAGGTGGTGTTGGATGGCTCCTGTCAGCTTTGTTATGAATGCGCCGCCATCTTGTGAAAAGGCTTGTCCACGCAGAGGTAAGAAACAGGGTGAAAATGTAACAAAATTATATGTAAATAGTGTAAATAACTGCATATTTCTATACAAATATATTTCAAGAGGCTGTTGAAGAGAAAATGCGTCAAGTTTTGCTTTGTTCTTCATCACCAGTGAGTGACTTCATGCCACATGCAGTGTACTACCATGCTATGCTAATTTTAGCAGACTAAGTGAGCTTTGATTTCATTTTGTGAGGAAATTGGAAAATTGGAAGGTAGTTAAATGTGTAAGTTTATGCACAAATCCCAACATATTTACAGAACAAGATTATGAATGTTTAAAACTATCATGTGCAATGCTAGTGCTAGTTGTAAAAATCACCCTTTGCCAGGTGTGTGATAAAGCGCTGTGATCTATCGCTTTAACTATCTGAATTATCCCCATCTTTCCTGTCAGCTGTGGGAAATTCTACAAAAACATATTGTGCAAAGTTTAGCAAACTTTTATTGCAATGAGGGTGGGTGGGCCAAGTCCAAACACTCCTCCACTGCTCCAGCATGAACAGAGTTAGTTCCTCACCTTGACGACGGGTGTACATTGACTCCAGTCCGGGTTCATTTAGGAACTCAGAAGAAGACTTAGAATATGCATAAAATCGTGCTGCCCGGTGGTCGAGTGGTTAAGGTGCAGCACGCACGCAGTGTCGTGAGTTCGAATCCCGGCTCAGATTATGTACTGCATGTCTTCCCTTCTCTCGCTCATCCCCATTTCATGCTTAATGCTAATAAAGCCTATGGGCCAAAAAACCTTAAAAAAAAAAAAGTGCTAAAAATCAATGCGCCCTTTTCCTTTCTGCGGAGACTCCACAAGAAGTCTATCTTTGCCGAGGACAGGTCATTAAACCAGTGTTCTTGCACAAAACCACGTCAATCTGTGCGGCATTCATCAAAAACAGACCGCAGTGGACCGGAGTTGGTGTGACAGGGAAATCTTCAAGTAACTCTCTTTCTGTATAAAATCGTTACTCATTACAATGAGGGCCCCCCAAAATCTTTTGGAAAATATTCCTTGCTCTGCCCCTGCTCCAGCATTACCTGAAGCCCTTCTGCTCTTCTGCAGAACAGATCGAGGCTCTAGAAAACACTACAGGTTATCACTTTCGGTTGCATTTATGAAAACATGATTTGGACATTTTTAAGAAGTTGAACCACTTTGGCTTTGCTTACGCCACAGTCTCAGCTCTGTGGTTCAGTGCACCAGCTGGACGCACCGTCATTCTCTCTTTTTCACGGTATCTACTTGAATATGAGGCCAATTTTTCTCATTTGAAGACCATTTTGCTCTTTGTGGTTTGCAGAATACATATGTGGAGTCAAAACTGTTCCCAGCTGTGCTCCTGATCGGTTTGCGGCTGTTTAAACCATGGCTTGTGTACCTGCCCCGGCACATCTCAAACTTCATGGAGAGAGAGGCGCCGCTTGAGTCCTAGTTTGAATTGGCAAAGAACTAAAGGCATACTATGCCTACTGAAAGCTCACTGTTTAACTGTAAAAGGAACAGTGCAGCTGCTGCTCAAATAGCCTATATCATTCAATCCAAACTGCCTGGTTGGTGCCCCTTGAGCACTTGATACCCTAAGCACTGCACGTTATGTGCATAAAGGGAGCGGCGGCACTGACATAACAAAACGATACCAATACAAGCCATCACAGCCAAGGATTTTATCCCGCTTAAGCTTAATTGGACAGGACAGCTTATCATGGATTGAGGGTAAGAGAAGGGCAGACATTCAGCAAATTCTCAGAGCTGGGAATCTAACTCACAACACTGAAGGCGGCTGTACAGAACCTGGCATGTTTGCTGCTGCTTTAACCACTCAACCACTGGGCAGCACTTTGTTTTTATAGTACTAGGACATGTTTGTGAACTTCCTGTTGTCAGAAGTCCGGTCATATGATGCAACATGGGCCCCTTCTACGCCCGAGATGAAAACATTTACCCCTCATCTTATTTTACTTCATTATCTTGGTTTCAAAATTGGGCTGGAAACTTTTGACGTTTTACTCCGAAAGTGCTGACAAACTCACATGCGTTTAAGCTCGATCTTTAATGCCTTCTCTTTCTAAGAATCCTATAGTTCCTCAAACATTCTCTGTCATCACTTCTACAAAGCTTCGGAACTTGCTTTCAGAAGCAGTCTCCTTTCTTCAACACACAGTTTGCTCTAATTAAAATAATGCTTCTCAGTTTTTTGCTTTCTTGTGAACACACTTTGAAAATCCGAAACAAGTTTTGTACACAAAGCAGAAGACATTGATTGAGAACAGATGTGAGAGACAGAATGTGAGGGGACTTGAGAGCTTAGGTTGCTTGATTTGTGATGGGGTAAAGTTTTAGAGCGTGCTAAGTCGTAACTCGACTTGTTTTGAACCTGCCTGATTTGAGGAAGCAGCAGGGCACTGGTTTCTTGTAGAAAAAGTAGCATACTCTCAGATTTTGGCAGCTGAATCCTTGCTAGCAAATCAAAGGGAAAAAAAAGTGACTCGATTCGAATGTTTCCACAAATGTGAGTACTTTTTTCTTTGGAGCTTGGGATGTCGCAGCGATCTTCACATGCGCACCATGACACTTCTCACAAAGAAATGCAGAGGTAGAGCGTATGCAGGTGTTAGTTAAGACATGGCACCTGTGTTTTTACCTGTCTGGTATGCAGTTTGACGTGTCGACTTTTGAATTCTATGTCAGTTCAAAATGTACAGAGCATTTACTTTGCAAATCATTCCATGTTATGTATATTTTGAAACAAATTATGATTTTTTTTTAGGTAGTTAGTATTGAATTATAGTGTATACAAGTAGATCATCATTTATGTAATATTGATCTAAAATGGCATGGCAATAGAAACAGGTCCATTGACTTCCTGTTCATAACTGCGGAACTGATAGTGACATTTCACCGTAACAAGCAGAAGATTGTTTTTATATTTGAAAAGTGTATGTGACATTTTTGAAACCTACATGTATCACTCGGAGTGTTAAGTTTTCAAATAAGCGTAGTGAAGTGGATGGGAATGTGGGTGGGGATAGGGGCTTGGTTAAAACGGCCTCAGTTGTCAACATGTATGAATCAATAAAAAAAACAATTTTGAGGAAATTAATTATGAGGAAATACTGTCGTAACAGCGGTTAGGTTAAAAGCTCATGAAAGTTGATTTAGCATAATATTTCCCCTATAACTTTAAATTAGTTGTAACAAAGAGCATAAAAAGGTATCTCTGTAACTGTGAAGTATGAATGCAGAAAGGATGTCAAGCTTTTGGAGGCAGCTACTGCCAGTAGCTGTAAAAAACATAAAAAATAAAACTATTACCTTATAACCTTTTAACCCCTTGTCTACATCGAGATGGTCACAATATGGACATGTTTTGTAAAGCTAAAATTCATACAAATGATCAGTAATTGACATTGGCAATTGCACATCTCAGCCATGAGAGGGAGCAAAAGCTACACATCATCACCCTAAATAACCATTCCATTTTAACCATGTGCCAGTTTTAATTGGATTGCATTGCATTGCATTTTCTTTATTCGTCTAATTGCTTATTGTGTTTGGAGACCAGATCAGAAGCACCTGTCTGTTTCCTGTAAGTTAAAAGGATTTGCCCTTTTTGTCTTCTACAACTTTGATCAATAAAAGAAGAAAGCAAAAATGTGATATAGATAAATCCTATGGAGGGAGGCTTACTTTGTACCGGTGCTGCTGAGCGATAAGCACAAACGTGAGGCCGACACATGTGCCCACTCGAGCTCTGGGGATGAAACAGAACATTGGACAGGCCTGTTTTTCACTGGGTTGTTTTGTCCACGTTACCACGGCGACGGCAGGTTTTCCACAGCGCCTTTTTTCATTCCTTTTGATGAGGGGCTGTGATAACGGAGATGAAGGTGTTAGCATGTTAGTGTGTGTGTGTTTTCCAGATTAGGACATCGTTGTTTTTATACATATATATATATATATATATATATATATATATATATATATATGTTTCTCTTCCTCGCGGTGTGCCGTTTGGTGATATGTGGAATATTGTAGAATATCGGTGTGTTGCAAATTGATATTGTTTGCTTCACTGCTGGGCTTAATCCCTGTCGTGCAAAATATAGATCCAAGAGCACTCCCCGTGTTTTCAGACCTATATTTCTAGTGATTATTGTGTGCTAGTTGGGTGTGACTGCCAGCATATAATCTCTGCTGTTTTATATTGTATTTTTGAGTGTAGGTGTGAAAATAGGCGTTGAGATGGCAGAAAAGTGTGTCGGAGAAGGTCAAAAGACAGCATTCTAGTGGAAACTGCATTAATGGAAAACAGAACTGTCACCTATGCACATCTTTGAGGGTGAGGACAAAAGGAGCAGAGAAGGAGATGACAGGTGAGGAGAATGATTTCAGATTGGGTGAGTGCATGCGTGTGTGCATATGTGTGTGTGTGAGGGAGAGAGAGAGGGAGAGAGCAGAGACACTTAATGCCATCTCACACTAAAAAGGACTTTGTCAAATTCAATTCTAATCAGCGCAGGGTAAAATGCCTTGAACATAGAGAGAAAGCTACTGTATGAACACGCATGAGCCTACGATGACACTGTTATAGCCTAGACTACGTTTTTGTGTGACCATATAGTTGTAGATTTAAATGTATTTTAAGGCCGGTATGGATTTTGGGATCAGATACGAGACCGATATTTAAGGAAGTTGGAGGTGCCGATATATTTAGTAATAAATAGTTCATAGGCAGCTGATTCTACAAGTGCGTCAGGCGCTATTTATTTAAAATTGGGTTTATTAAGGCGCCATTTACTGTTATTCTGCCTCTTAACAGCGAATTTTAAAGGCTGAAAGTATGTTTGCACAACTTGTCACGGGTATGGTGAGGACCCAAAAGCAGCACAGGCAGACGGACTATCAGTCGGTCATAACTTTTATTTATCCCAGCGGTCTTTAACAGTTTATACAGAGACAGGGCGAAAAGTCTTGGCTCACGGTGATCTTCTGCGAGATCCAAGCAGGATCATGTAATATCCAGGGCAGAGGCGAGGCAGGCAGGTCGGGGACAGACGAGGTTGCAGCAGGTGATCAGTCTGGGGAAAACCGCTTGAAAGTCAGGCATAACACAAGAACAATATGGCACTGGCGCAGAGACAGGAGTAGGTTGCTGACTGGCGTGGCTGACTGGTAAAGAGGAGCAGAGACAAGTGTAGGGAGTTGGTCTGATGAGGAGGTGTGGCTGACTAGTAAAGAGGAGCAGAGACTGGTGTAGGGAGTTGGTCTGATGAGGAGGTGTGGCTGACTGGTAAAGAGGAGCAGAGACTGGTGTAGGGAGTTGGTCTGATGAGGAGGCGTGGCTGACTGGTAAAGAGGAGCAGAGACAGGTGTAGCTAGTTGGTCTGATGAGGAGGCGTGGCTGACTGGTAAAGAGGAGAAGAGACAGGTGTAGGGAGTTGGTCTGATGAGGAGGCGTGGCTGACTGGTAAAGAGGAGCAGAGACAGGTGTAGGGAGTTGGTCTGATGAGGAGGTGTGGCTGACTGGTTAAAGAGGAGCAAGACAGGTGTAGGAGTATGTCTTCTGATGAGGGGCTGACTGACTGTAAAGAGGAGCAGAGACTGGTGTAGGGAGTTGGTTCTGATGAGGAGGTGGCTGACTGGTAAAGAGGAGCAGAGACTGGTGTAGGGAGTTGGTCTGATGAGGAGGCGTGGGCTAACTGGTAGAGAGGAGCAGAGACTGGTGTAGGGAGTTTGGTCTGATGAGGAGGCGTGGCTGACTGGTAAAGAGGAGCAGAGACAGGTGTAGGGAGTTGGTCTGATGAGGAGGCGTGGCTGACTGGTAAAGAGGAGCAGAGACAGGTGTGGGAGTTGGTCTGATGAGGAGGCGTGGCTGACTGGTAAAGAGGAGACAGAGACTGGTGTAGGGAGTTGGTCTGATGAGGAGGCGTGGCTGACTGGTAAAGAGGAGCAGAGACTGAGTGTAGGGAGTTGGTCTGATGAGGAGGCGTGGCTGACTGGTAAAGAGGAGCAGAGACAGGTGTAGGGAGTTGGTCTGATGAGGAGGCGTGGCTGACTGGTAAAGAGGAGCAGAGACATGTGTAGCTAGTTGGTCTGATGAGGAGGCGTGGCGTGACTGGTAAAGAGGAGCAGAGACAGGTGTAGCTAGTTGGTCTGATGAGGAGGCGTGCTGACTGGTAAAGAGGAGCAGAGACAGGTGTAGGGAGTTGGTCTGATGAGGAGGCGTGGCTGACTGGTAAAGGGAGCAGAGACATGGTGTAGCTTGTTGTCTGATGAGGAGGCGTGGCTGACTGGTAAAGAGAGCAGAGACAGGTGTAGGGAGTTGGTCTGATGAGGAGGCGTGGCTGACTGGTAAAGAGGAGCAGAAACAGGTGTAGGGAGTTGGTCTGATGAGGAGGCGTGGCTGACTGGGTAAAGAGGAGCAGAGACAGGTGTAGGGAGATGGTCTGATGAGGAGGCGTGGCTGACTGGTAAAGAGGAGCAGAGACAGTGTAGGAGTTGGTCTGATGAGGAGGCGTGGCTGACTGGTAAAGAGGAGCAGAAACAGGTGTAGGGAGTTGGTCTGATGAGGAGGCGTGGCTGACTGGTAAAGAGGAGCAGAAACGGGTGTAGGGAGATGGTCTGATGAGGAGGCGTGGCTAACAGGTAAAGAGGAGCAGAGACTGGTGTTGGGAACTGGCCTGATCACGAGGTGTGGAAAGATACCAGCAGACAGGAACCGAGCAGACTGTGACACAACATTATTTTTGATGGACTTAAACTATTGAAGTGGCATGTGCATCGCAATAATTAATATGCGTAAATTCCAACCAATAACCCCTCTTTTTTTTCATGACAGTTGTCAAATTGACTTTTATGTGGTTACTAACAAAGCCAGTATTGCCATCAGTATTGTTAATACCAGCTGTAGTTCTGCTTGATTAAAAAAGGGAAGAAAGCACAACCCCAGCCATTAATGTGAATCAACACTTTTACAAATGCCAGACTAATTAAGGTGAGTGTCTAACATTTGGAAACTTCACTTGCATTCTATTTCATTCATTCAGGACAAAGTTCCTAATATATTGAACCATAATACTTAGTGTTCTATATAGCAATACAAATCAGCTTAGTATATATATATTTTCATGTATTGTGCGTAGTATTGCAATACTTATTTGTCGACCAAAGATATTACCTCTGCAGCGATTTGTCGACTAAAAGGGGGCGACACTTGTGCTTGCAAAAGCTCTCAAAACTAATAAATCTTCTTAAATGAAAATGCTGATTGACTCCATGGACCAATTTATCGACTAAATGCCTACAGCCCTATAGCTGAGTAGTAATAGCAATACTGTAGACCAGTAGTTGATTTAGGAAATAGGGAAGTGGTGTGATCCTTTGGCCGAAAGGGTAAATTAGTCCATGTTTATTTATTTCCAGTATTCCTTTCATAAACTGATTTAGATTTTGTATGTGTTCACTTCAGGTTTATTATTAGTTTAGTTTTTTCTCAGGCTTGTTTTATCTCTCTTTAGTCTCTTTGTGATTGAGGACCTTTGCTCCTGTGTTCTGGATGTACAGTAATTGGTCTGGTTCACTTTTACACTTGTTTTCTCTCTACCATCGTGGGCTTTGGGGATCGTGGGGCAGTATTCACTGCAGAGACCAGTCTCACAGCAAACTGCCCTGAGACCCGACCACAGTTTACTTGTTTGTGCTCAACTATAGTTGGACATAACCTGGCTCACGCCAGATTGATCTGCATCTCACTCTGAAATTAGTTCTTCACATGACTCAATCTGGAAAGTCTCTCGCCGAAAGCCGTCCGGACATTAAAAAATACTTTACACCGATTGGTCGAAGTGTCACAACAGTGGAAGAAGCATCCACAAATGTACAACGCGTCATTGTGTGCACGTTTTTGAAAAACAAAATAGTCATAGCCTTATTTCTCCTAAAATAGGCAGAAGTACTGCCGTCTGTGCCGACATGTTTTTGGTTCGGTTGTTTTGACTTCCGCCCAAACCTCAATGCTGCTCTGTGATTGGTTCCAGTCCCGCTAGCGGGCTCTAAATGCCATGTTATTGGTCCGTTTACCACTGGAGCGTACTGCAAATGAATCAGCGGGAGCCTAATAAGATGGAGTTTATGAACTCACAAAATCAAGAGAATTCACCTTGCTGGCCAGGTTAAGTCAGATGATATCGCTGCAGAATACACAGCCTTTCTACATTATCCATTTCCTATGGAAAGTCCGAGATTAAACAATAGGGGAGGTGCAGTTTGCCTAAACCATTGTTTCATAATGGCCTTCTTTTCTGCTGCCAAAAGTAAGCCCCAAAGGTATTCATTTATTGTTCCCATGGCAGGAGTTTTGAGGCCCAAGTACATAGTTCTGAAGTCAGGGGGAATGCCAATATTGAACAAGTCTGCAGTGCTTTGTTAATCTCACTCCAATATTTATGAACAATAGAACAGTGCCAAAACACATGATGATTGGTGGGAACCACACTTTTCACAAATTGTCACATTTACAATCAAACATCTAATACATAAAAAAAACAAAACAGCCTGCATCGTACCTTATTTGTCAGTAGCAGGCAAATATCAAGCATTTTGTGAAATCAACTGTAAGAAGTATCTCAGCAAAACGTGAATAAAATATTTCCAGCAAATAACCTGTGCCGCTTTGAGTTTGACACTACAATTCTTATATATTTATAATACCAACATAGTGCAGTGGCCTTTTCTGTTTTACTGCCTTGTGATGGAGCCCCTCACGCACGTTCTTGTTTCCTTTTCATTTGTCCCTATTTGCAGTTATTTGTGAACAGGAATGCCTTTTAATCCCTATCCTCTTGGCTTTGAAATGGAAACAATAAGCTCATTGGTATTCCTTATAGACACGTGTAGCTATGAGTGTGCACAGGAGAGAGGGCACTTTGAAGTCAGGGCCGGAGAGAAAGAGAGAGGTTTTTGTGGAGAGTCTAATTGAAGTGTGCGGATGAAGAGGAAAAAGTCGCCTGTTCACTCGCTGCTTTATCACCTTCTCGCCCCTGGGAGTAACAAGCAAGGCATTTGGCAGAACTGGCTTCATTTTTGTGGCTGTTGGTGTCAAGTGCCGGAATTTGAATTTGTCAGTATTCTTTGAAAGAAACTGAACGTGGATAGTCTAATTCATATCATTTGTTATTAAATTTGGGTCATATTTGAGGATCTTTTACAGTAGTAGCTTGAGATGTCAAGATTATTCAGTTATTCGGACATTGGGATTATTTAAAGTAGTTGTGGTAATTGTTCAGTAGTAGTAACATTTGTAGTAGGAGCAGTACAGGGCTAGCTGATATTTTTTTTTACACAAGAAGCATGTTTGTTGATATAGACTAATTGAATGCAAGTCCCTTAATGAGGTGCAGTTTATGGTCGTGTACACTTGGGGGCACTCTGACAGCAGCACTGATGAGTTTGACACGCACACAGCCCTAAATGAGACTTGGGAGGACAAGACAGAGTGAAATGTCAAAATGAAAACGGCTGGAGCAAAAGGAAAGGATGGTTGTGAATCGTGCTGGGGAGGAGAACAAGTGGTCAAACCTGCACAGGACGGTAGTGGTTTGATCAAAAGTGTGCGGGTGTAAAAAAAAATAGAAAATTAGCTCAGTGTTTACTTCAGTTAGGGTTAAGTGGTTCAGTGGTACGGATTAATGTATAAAAGAAAAGGTCATAGGGTGAGAAATGTTCATTTAAAGGTGCACTTTGTAACTTTTCTGGAGATGATGGACTCTCCAACAGTAAAGTTGTACTAAATATAGTACTTCAGGAACAGATCTTTTTATTAAAACGAGAAAAAGAAAAACAAATCCTGTCAGAAATACATTGAAGTAAAAATCTACTAACTAAACTCACCCAAACTAATAACCACTACTACATTTGAGTAGTTTTAACTGTGGATACTAGTCTGGTCAAATGAGTGCATGTTCCAGCACATTGTGGGCCTACTTGTAATTGCGGATGTGTATTCAGGTCGAGATGGTGACCTGTTGACTCGCACACTTCTCCAATAGGACTTGCTCCATTTCTGTCGGCCGCAGACTAATGAACTGGCCATTGTCAAACAATCCGACAGAACAGTCAAGCTACATGTCAAATTATGACTGCAGATATGTTTAAAAGTGAGGGATAAAAATGCTGTCAAGCAGAAGTGATCTAATGAATGAAGAATTGTTTTTGATTCTATTCTGTGTGCAGAGCCCTCTTTGATCCTCATGTGTTGGTTGCAGTGACCTGTAATGGTTAGTTTTGGTCTTCATGACTAAACAGAAAGAGCATTTCCCTGAACTACAAGATTTTGTTTTGACTTTGAGGATTGAGGTATATTATCTACAATGTAATATGGACATTGTAGTGGAAAATGTGCAAATTAAGAATATCAAGTGCAATAATCAAAACACTGAAAATTAAAAACCTTGCCTTGTACTCTTTCAAAGTTATTAAGTGATATTTCTGCACTTTATTTCACAAATATCAAGGTAGAATGGTTTGTCTCAACCTAATCCAAGCACATAGTTCCGGGATTCGGGAAGGATCAGCATCTGCTGTTTTCTTAATTGTCTTTCTCTTACTTCCCATCTAAACTAATCATATAACAAAAGAATTTTGCAACAATTGTGCCACCCAAGTCAACATATGTTCATTTAATTGAACCAATTCATCAATTTTTTTCACACCCAAAAGCCTTTTCGTTCCTTGCCTTCACAGAATCTCTTTTCATATCTTTAATAATGAACTTCCTTTCACAGTCTGTTTTCATGGCCTCTTATATAAATATAAAAGCCAAGCCATCTTTTCAGACGTGTTGCCGAGGTTACTGTCCTTGTGGGTACATCTTGTATAACTCCTATTTAGTTGTGAGTTGTGCATAGCTTTGTGTGTCTCGGGTCGGCTCTCTCGTTTTCAACTGCAGAAAAAGCTGTTTGTGACGAGTGTGTCGTGCGCGTTTGTCAGGGTCACAGCATTCACCGCTTCATTACGGAGAGGAAATTGTGGTTATAAATTGTTTTGATTTTTAGCACCCTGCGCACAATTGGATGCCGTAGCAACTAATCACCTCTGTTGTTATTTCACACACATGATAATGCATAATCATTACCACTTGTAAATTCCGTCCAAAGTAAATGTTAACTTTTGAATGGCAATGACCGCATGGAGGCATTATGATTCCAGTGAATTTATCCTGTGTGCAATCAATAAAGTGTAAGTCTTTACATACTTACACATGCGCAAACATTTAGGCTTTCTTATTTTCCAAAGCAACATTGCCTTTACTAGTTCCTGTGTGCAACTGGGGAGATATTTAACTGAGAATGAATGTGATGGCCACGGAGAATTGTCATAACATTAAAGATTAAAACTTGATCTATAGTAAGCAATAGGCTCGATGCAATGAGAAAAAACCCCTCTACAAACATTGGAATGTTCAAACTCTATATAATTCTGAAGCTCTAAAGGTCAAAATTTGCAGTAATTTTTTGACAACACTAGTTTAGTTTGGCAGCACCTGAAAAAGTAGTAATTACCCACCACTGGCTACGACTTTCTTGTTCCGTGTAGGACTACGCCTTACTCAGACCAAACTCTGACCTTTGATTGGTCATTAGATTGTTAAAACGGGGAAAGCGCTGGAAACATGCCGCAGATCCAGCCTACACATACACACGAGACAGTGAGACTGCTGGACGCCCACAGCTCGTTAATAGTTTGAGGAAAGAAAGTGTAACATTTAAAAGTGAAGAAGATGACAGTGGTTAAGAGGGCAGATAAAGTTTGTCTGGTTTGTTGCTGTTGTTTTTTGTTCAACTTGCTCGACTTCTACAGCCATTATTTTACATTGTTTCACAGCTGTTGCCTCCCGCTGCAGTGCTGATGCCCTCAGTCGCTCGTCTTACTCCCCGCTTTCCCTTTTTCTCTCTCATCTGCAAGCTGTTGTGTCCTTTCATTTTGTATCTTCACATCTTAAAGCCTACTTAATTGACTTAAAGCTGCAACGATTACCGGTAATCGACTAATTGTGCCAATTCATGTTTTGATAATCATCCTCTTATCTGTACAATACAGACTCCAAAACACATTAAAATACCTTTTTATATCAAAGACAGCTTCAAAATGTCTGAAGTGATATGTGGTTTTCCTCTTACCATATTTCAACCTTCATTTGGTTTGTAAGTCTTGGACCTGCAACTTCTCTATAATTTGAATTTAAAAAACAAACTACTTTTAGGGATCATAGATGATTCAAGCCTAAGCAACACTGGATAGCCAGTTAAGCCAAGGACTCCTATCCAAAAGACAGACACTCCAAGGTTGCAATCACTAATTCATTTATACATTTTGTTATTGGACAGGAGAATGCTGAAGTAGCCACGGTAACGGTAAAGGAAGGACATGTCGACTCCCACACTCTCCTTTCTGTACACAGTAGATCCATTCTCTCTCTTATTATTTCTAGTGCACTGCTTTCAATTATAATACATTTTAAAATGCAATATTTTCATTTCGCATGCAAGAAGCCGCTAGAAACATAAAAATGTCAGTTTGTTGTTCAGTTTGTATTATAATGACCAGATATTAGTAGATGATTTTGTTTCAATGGAAAAACCGCTCTACTGCTTAAAACTAAACTTAAGGTTTGAGGAAAATGTATACGTGATAGAAACATAGAATTTGCTATTTTATTTGATCATGTATGTTATGAATGAAAGATTCAGTTAATACCTGAATTTTAACATTCAGCATTAATATATAAGACTGATAGCTTAACTCCTAATACAAGAATTGCATGCAGAGGTCTAAAATTGAGGATTAGCTGCAGTTTTATTTGTTATTTACTATTGCAATCATTCAAATTGCGATTTTGTATCTATTGCGATTCATCTTGCAATCCTCGTTTCCATTGTTGAATTTGTTTTTCCATAAACAAACCACGTGTTGCTGAGGATCTACTGTGGAGTTGAAAGACAGAGCCGGTTTATTTCCACTTTTCCATTTGCAGATTTGACGCCTTCCTTCCATCTCCGAGTTTCCATCACCGCCAATTTCAACAATATTTCCTTGTGCAGCTCACCTTTGACATCTTCAGCAATAACTATACAGGAAGGATACATGAGAACACTGGTGGAGGAAGGAAGCAGTTAACAGTTAGGAGACAAGCCAGTTTCAAGCAGAGTTGCATTTGTCTATTTGCTTCAAAGAAATATCAATTAGTCAAGGTCAAATATTCACTAATTGAAGACGGACTTTTTCAGCTCTCCACTGGAGGACAGAGTAGCTCATTAGGGGATTGATGTTGGCTAGTGAGCAGGGACAAGATGGATTGTAGACATGGCCATTACAGTGTATAAATCACAGGTGGAGCGTCAACTGGGGAGACCACACCCCACTTTCCATCAACGGCAGTGAGGTCACATTCTTACAAATACCTCGGTATCCACATTAACTCCACCCTGGTGTGGGATGTCCACAGCAAAGACTATTTCTTGTGGCAAATGAATGTTTTTGGAGTTGACAGGACAATAATGATCATATTCCATCATGCCGTAATCCAAAGCATTATAAGATATGGTATGTGTGGATGGTTTGGTCATTTGTCGATCAAGACAAAATACTAGTGCGTTTAGCAGTCAAAGTCATGGGAGTGAAAGAACATCCATATTTGAGGAGATGTTCAATCATCTCTGACACCTCTCATGTTTTACACTCCCAGTATGAGCTGCTTCCATCTCGACATTGCTATAGAGTTCACACAAAAACCAAGAAAAGATACCTGAACAGGTGTAAAATCTCATTCCTCCCTCTATCAGTGAACCAGGGCACAGCGCTGATTGTTATTTGTATTATTCTAATAATCTAGTCTATGTCCTGTTTTGTATGTCTTCTGTGGATTTTCTTTATGTAGCAACCTGTGTGTTCAAGACAAATTTCCTCTGGGACAAATAAAGTAATCTTGATCTTGATCTTGATCTTAATCTTGAGCGGCAGACTCTGAGGAATAACAGGTTGACAGGCTAATCTGGTTTAGGGCTACTGCTGGGATTTATGCATCCTGAGCACCCCTATTTGTCCTTTTTAGAGGACTAGAAAGAAGGATTTGTAAAAGTAGTGGGCATAGACAGTGTAAAACATTTTTAAAGCAATATATTTCTGCAGCTCTTGACCTTTTGGTGGGTACAATGCATTTCACCACCTGCTTTGTTAATGTTTTGGAGAAAGAAATAGTATTAGTATTAGTGCTATTTGAAAAAAATTGCAGCAGTGGCTTAGTGGTTGGTTTGGTGGGCGTCCAATCCCAGCTCCAACCAGAAGATACTGTTGTGATGTCCATGGGAAAGACACTCTTTGTGGGTATGGTTCTGAGGACCAGTCACTTCTGCATGGATCATGTCACCCTCGTCAAATATCAAGCATTCTGGCTGCGTGGCTCAGGGACTGTGAGGTACGCTTCTAAGAGTGAAGACGTGCTGTTGGATGTGCTCTTTTCTTTTCCTCTTTTCTTACAACTAAATGAGAACAAGACACAAGTTGTTCTGTTTGGTTCTCACTCTGACCTCATCAAACTATCTCTGAGCCAATTATCTGTAAATACACTCACTACAGTCAGAAATCTTGGCGTTTTTATCGACTCGGCTTTAAATTTCAAAAAACAAATCAGTAATGTTGTTCCAGCTTCTTTCAACTCGGGTCTATTGCCAAGTTTAAGCCAATACTTTCATATAAAAATCTTAAAATTGTCATCGACTCACTCATAACAAGCAGACGTGATTACTGCAACTCCCTCTATACAGGACTTCTACAAACAGCAATTTCAAAATTACAATAGCAGCCAGATTTTTATCAGGCACAAAAAAGAATTAACACATAACTCCAATCTTGACCAACCCAAACTTGCTGCTGGTCTAATTTAAGATTGATTTTCAAGTCTCATTATTTGCTTTTAAAGCACTCAACGGCTCTGCACCTTATTACATTGCTGATTTGTTAAGGCCATGCTCTGCTCCTCGTTCCCTCAGGTCCTCCTCTCAATGCTTATTATCAGCCCCCTCCTTTCTCCTCAAAACCAAAGGAGGGCGTGCTTTCTCTGTTTCTGAACCTGAACTCTGGAATACCCTCCCACACCATATAAAAACATCCACTTCCATCAACCAGTGTAAATCCTCGCTGAAAATGCATCTTTTTTTATGATGTCCTATACAGATAAATGAACTAAATTTGAAAAATGTAATAAATTCTTGCCAAATCTTTCTTTGTATACCTTCTTAAGTGACAGAACTTAATCTTGAAAGACATACAGGAAGAGTTTGCAGTACCTCCCAGTCTGGCATTCTGTATTCTTTTATTCTTCTTGCCCCTGCTTACACAGATTTCAAGTGACAGTTTTGATTATTAAGAAATGCATTGTAAAGGCACTGCATGAGGACATTTTATATTTGGTCAGTGAACTAAAATAATGATTGATTTTTCCACGTTATTCCATGACTCATTTCCCTCATTTCCCTAAACCTACTAAACTCCTTCCTGATTACTCTATAAAGTTACACTCAGGATTTGCATTTTTTGATCTAGGGGGAAACTGTGTGGATTACAAGGCAGTTGCCCTCTGCACTGGGTTTATGTGACATTGAACCACCCCATAGAGGAGCCAGGACACTTTCCTCTGTGCGAGTATTATTTGTATTACACCAAATCCAATTGGGGCCTGTGTGTATTAGAGTGAATGACAGTGGGCTGTGTCAGGATCAAAGGATCAGATTGTGTCGCAGAAACAATTGCACTTACCCAGCGTCGGTTCTTTGGCTTAAAAAATAGACTCCAACACTTTGGATTCCCTGCTGTATGTCATCATTTCAGACACTTAAGACAAACCAATACAGACATGTCCAAAGTACAGCCCAGGGGCTAGTCATAGAGAGATTTCTTAAGGTCGTAAGCTTGCATACTTTACATACTCTATGGCCATTACAACCATACAATACAAAATAAATATAAAACAAAATAAAAAGAATGCTTCAATATATGTACCTTTGTTCATTTCATCCTGGTAATTTCTTGTCTTTTGAAAAATTAAATGGCACTTTTAAAGGCACGCTATCTAATTTTTACTGTCTTAAAAAACGTGAAAAACAGTTCAAACAAGTTCATTTTAACTCTTTGCAGTCCACGTGTAATGCTCACATATCTAATGCATTTGGAGAAAACTATTGATCTCTGCAATAAGTTTATAAGCGTTTTTCACAACTTTCAAAGCCCAGAACGAGTTTTATCGTCGCATGCTAACAGATCACTTGCCGCTACATGGAGAGTAAAACTTATGATTTAAATTCAGTTTATTTTTATAATGCCCGAAATCACAACAGCAGCTGCCTCGAAGGGCTACAATGAAATTAGTTTAAACAATTTTCATAGGAATTTAGCAATGTCCCAAGCCCCCCTGTCCTTAGACCCTCCTTCTCAGCCAGGAAAAACTACCAAACCTTTTTGGGAAAAAGTAGAAACCGGTAGGAGTTCCACAGTGAAGGAGAGAGCCGACTCCCTCAGACGGACAGGTGGACGTGCTTCAATTTCCAGATAGACTGTGGAGCTGGACCCCCTCAGGAGGAGAACCAGTTCTTCGAGGCAGATGAAGAACTGATCGGCAGATGAAGAGCTGTTCATCTGGCAGTTGAGGAGCATCCAGATCCACAGGTTGAGGTTGCTCTGGTCTTTTAGTTCCTGTTAGTAATCTTGTTGCTACGTTTTGAACCAGTTGAAAGCTTTTTATGGAGCTTTTACAACATGCTGCGAACAGGGAGTTACACTAGTCTAATTTAGATGTTATTAAAGCATGATTACATTTTTCAGCATCATTTTTAGGCAAGATTTTTCAGATTTTAGCTATATTACGCAGATGGAAATAGGTTGTTTTAAAGGCTTGATTTATATGCACTTTGAATGAGAGCGCCTGATTTTACGCAGAGTGCAAGTTTGTCTCATTTTCTTCCTTAGAGCTACTTTTACAATATATACGTACTGTGGCAGATACAGATTTGACTTTATAACCTGAACCCTTTTGTAACCCTTTTATATAAAACCAATTGGGCATAGCAAGAGAGAACTGCTTAGTCCTTTAATTTGACATTAATGTGCTGTAAATTTCGTCCAAGAACCATGAATGACATCGACATGGAAATGTGTGTCTCAAAGGGTAGAATTAGACTGCTACCATTATGCAGTCATTTATTACCTTTTTACAGTTATGTGTAAAGTGAAGTTTCCCCATTTTGTCCCTCAAGTGTGCTTGTCTAAATGGCCACTGGAGGGAACAAATGCATGATATTAGTCTAATACACTGTCTCCTGAATGGGCTCCAATTTCATCATTCACCATTGGCAGCAGTGAACCATCAATCATGTCCAGCGAGGAGCAAACTGGAAACCGCACTCGTGCAGTTTTCTCCGCTTGTCCTATTTACTCACAGGTAGACGTCAACTGCTGCAAAAACCACACGCATTGTTCCATACGATTACATTTCACTTAATCTTTGTATTTGTATACACGCTCCGCTGCACCATTTCATATCTCTGCAGGTAGGCTCCAAACACTGGTGGATTATGTTATTTGACTTCTTTTCATCTGCCCATCCTCCATCTTCTCGTTAAGGCCACACTATAGTTAGCCAGCAGCATGCGTTGGTATGGAAACGGGTTTATAAAGTCTTCGGGTTGCCAACGTCCTAAACTCACATAGCAACCGCCATTCAAAGTGTTGACATTGTGAAGTGTATGAATTAGTGACTCTGGGGAATAAAAGGAGAAAGCCGTAGTTGGTCAAGTGTCATTGCAAAGACATGTTGAATGTTTTTTTTAATTCATATACCGGTATATTAATGAGTGAGGCACTTGACTTTGACCGTGCAGATGTGAAATGACGCCCACATGGCTACCTTGAAATGTAACAGCACATTCTTACAGAGCTTTCTTTGCACAAGCTGAATAGATGAGAATTTCTATCACAGTAATGTAAATTGATAGAATTCTTGTAAAAAAAAAATGTGCGGGGTGAATCATGAACGTTTTTGTCATATTTGTCATGTTTTCATTGAAACCCAACATGACTAAGTAACTGTGCTGTGGTGAAAAGAGTAGAGCTCTAATTCGAACTCACCCACCGGTCTTGAAGTTGTCAGATTGAACCACAGCTCTGACCAGTGTATACTTTTGTTGTTAGGGATGGGATGATATCGAAAAAGGGAAGACAAAAATAGTTTGTTGTACATTTTGTATAATTGGGACAATTGCCAACAAAGATAATCGGCATCACAGTTGGGAGATACATCGAAAAATGAATAATATCACAATTATTGTTTTATAGATATGCAAAACTAGAATAGTGTATTGTCTTTTATTTACACTAACAAAGGTACAGTACAAACTGATTCTGCACTTTTGTGGCTCATTTTATGCTGCCTTCATGTATTCATGTATTACCAAGATATTTGCAGGCACATTTTAGCACATTCCGGATACAATGGGAAAATGTCATAAAAATATCAAGATGGTGCAAACAAATCTAGAGCTATTCAGAAACGTATCCACTTATTTATGATGTTCTCCTCGAGATTGTTGTCAAACTTATCTTCAAATGATAAAATGCATATATTTAACATGTTTCAGTTGTCAATGATTTTAGTAATTATTGTGATATCATCACAATTATTTCGGTTCAATATCGTGCCTAGTTTTTGCATCCTTGGGAAGGATACTTATTGTAGTATAATGAATAGTTATAAACAGATGTTATCCTCCTTTGATAATAACTACATTTAAAAATGATTACTATCTTCCATGCTTTTCATGTTAATGCCACTGTTACTGCTGCTTCTAAAATTATTCCGGGGGTGAAGTACCATTACTTTTTCATGTGTACTCTGATCTCGATCTACTTAAGTCAAACTCATTAGTCCTCGTCAGTCCTCGTCAGTACTTATATCCGTGTCTACATGCCATGTCCGGTTAACATACTACGTGTTCTGTTGAAATAGTTGTCAATACAAATATTATACTACTACTTGTCAGTGTACAACTGCGTGGCTTAGCAAAGCAGGGCGTGTCAGTGTGGCTTTCCTGCTGTTGTCCAAGCACTCATGTTGCTCATGGAAATTAGTTAGGCCAACAATAAGCTCAAGTAATATTCACTGCCCAGCTTTCCTATTGATTTTAGTCATTGGTGATTATGTAAACAATATCCACCCAAAACACTTAAAATGTACAATAGGCTTGGCACTGTTACAGGCTGTGCATAGCACTGTCTTGAAAACACATGAACCCATAGACTTTTATAAATAATAAACATAACAGTCAGTACAAGCTGATTCACTATACTTCAGAAACATACTGTATGACAAACCAATGTATAATTTAAAGTGGACCATCGACTTGAATTGCAAATGTGCAGAAATGTATGCTGTGCATTAGGCTGAGTGAGAAGACTACAGTGTGTTTCTTTATGACACATTTGAATTCAGGAGAAAAACAATAAGTTGAATTGATGTCTGGTTTGAGTTGAAATATAATAAAATCTGAGAAAAATGCACATTATAGAAAAATATAATTCAGTCTAGTATCTTCATCAGGACTACTGAGAAGAATCAAATTATTTACCATTATCTGAATGTAGGCACTGACATTAGATTTGCAAAATAAACATGATAAAAAGTTGTCATACACATTTTGTATCATTTAGTTTTATGCTAAATCTGCCTAGGATTGTGTGTGTTTTTTACTACATTGTTTTGGTCTTTGTATTTCATTCATTTCAGAAAATGTTCTGTGTCATGTCAGTTTTCTCTCTTCCTGAAGTGCTATGAAAGTATCTTGTGAGAATGACTTGAACCAATATTTACTTCTAAATTATGCAAACGTTTAAAAGGTCTTCTCACAGTCTTGCACAAGGATTTATGTGAGATTTCTGCACATTTAATTCTGATTATCGGTATTAGTGAGGATTACAGTTTGTTGGAGAAAGTAATAGCCACAAGATTTAACCATTTTAACAAAACAATGTTTTCTTTAACCCTAAAGTCAAATTGTTATGTGCTTCCAAATGTGTTATAGCTAATAAAAGGTATGGATGTCCAGTGTCTTGCTTATGAATCTGACTCAAACCATCGACGCTCAGTCAATAAGGCGTTTCATCTGAATGTGTACAAATGACATTTGATCCTTCTCCTTTAAAGGGCTTATACTATGCTCCTGCTACATTGCTCACGTTTCAGGCCTGGGTCTGCCTGTTATTAGAGATGGTCCGATAGGAATTGTTTTTGAGCTGATACCGATATCTGGCTTGGTGCTGTGGCTCCAACCAATATTTTCCAATACAGACATTTACATTCTAAAATCTATGAAAATAAGAACAGAATACACTTATCTGTTTTTTTAGAATAACTCAAGAAATTGTTTGCCTAATTGCTCTATTTACAGTTTGACCTATTAGACTGTTCAAAACGACTAGTCTGAGGCACTGTGAACAAACTGGGAATGACACATAGCACACAATATAATACATCCATGGCGCACGCACACACACAAAGACACACACACGCCGTGGCACCGCCCTGAAAACATTTTTTTTTTTTGAGCCAATACCAAAATAGGAGAAAATAGATCGATATCGGTCAATAATGGAACCGATATTTTGCCCATCCCTAGATGTTATCCAAGAATGTCTTTTGTGTTTTTAAATCCACTCACCTTCAACAGTCCTGATGATTTCAGTACTCAAATTGCTGGCACGGTTCAGCATTTTTTTTAGCTTCATATAGATTACTTTACATTTCAATGCACCTACAAATGCAGTCACAGCATCCTCTGCTGGCATTTTGAAAAAACAAATTTCATGCCGATTATGTTTTTTAGGCATATTTAAGGCAGTACTAAATGTATTAAATGTATTTTATTACCAGTATTATACCCAACATAAGACCTCTAACAGGGCACAGTGTGTGTCTATATGATTATCTCATTTAGTTCATTACCTCCATCACCTTGTATTCTCACTGTGCCATTCATGTGATTGGCGGCTCACTTGCATGTAAATGCATCTCCCACATGCTCACAGCTCATCAAGCCCATGTCCAAAGGGAGCTGCTACTGTCATGCGCTGGAGAGATCTGTGAGTGGAGGAACACTGGAGGTATCTCAGGAGCGTGCCACAGGGGACGAATCAAGTGGATTTCACATGTTTGTAAAGAAGGGAATCTGTCATAAAATCTATGCCTGATCAATATTCATTTTCCCCACCAAAAATTTATTCAGAAGAAGTAGTGACAGAAGTAGCTGTAGTGACACGCAAAAAACAATTAAATACATGCTTTTTTACAAGTTATAAAGATGTTACAGTAACTAGTCCTTTATTTTTCTTTTGAGAAACCAATGTATCTGCAATCCTTAAAAAAGCTCCTTCCCTCTCTCTGCAAGCCTCTTAGAAACATGCAGAATAAATGTCTAAGAGCTGAGGTTGGAAATTGTCTTGAGCCCAAATGGTCAAAACCCTTATCTGAGAACATTTTCTCCTTCATATTTGAATTTATTTGCTGTGTAATCCTTTTATTAGCCCAGACTTAAAGTGCCAGTGCAAAGGGGATAACAAGGACCTCAACACATTTGACACCCAGGTGTGACGTGCATGTGCATGTGTGCATTAGGATGCCTTTAATACAGCCTCACCATTATGTAGATTAGCCCCATTCCCTTGAGTGTGCCTTCTGCATTTAGAGCCTTCAATCACCAGGGCTGCTTTATGGGAGTCACACACACATGTTCACTTTGCTTACTTTGTGGGGACATTACATTGGTCCTCGTAACTTCAACCTAAATTAACCCATATCTTAACTTTAAACCAGGTTGTTGAGCTGCTATTGAAAGATTTACCTTATTGGGACCTGGTGACATGTATATAGCGCACTCTCAATCAGTGCTTTCACGACGCATACTTTGATCATCAACAAAGACTGCACCAAGGTTACACAGAGTTATTACTTTCTTACCTACTGCATGGTGTGTGCAAAGACCAATGGAGCAAAAACACACACCCATGACTATAGTGACTATCATGCTGCAATGAATCACAATCAGCAAATCGCAAAAGCTGAAATTATTTAAATACTCTAATGTCCTCTGCAAACCACAAAATATCCTGTTTCTATTGGGTGTTCTTGTGTATAAATCATGCTCAGCCTGTAGTTTAAATCTCTACATACATGTTCTGAAATGCTTGTGGTTCTTGTGTTTCTTTAGCAGTTAATATTTAGTCTGCTCTCAAATGTACCGATAAACACAACAAATTGCCTCTTTCTTAATCACAAATGGGGATCCATACCGCTGCAGGTGTGTGTCTGGTGAGTGCGCGAGGGCCAATACACCTCAGAGCGATCCGGTCGACGAGGAGCAACAAGACTGACTGCAACAATGCCCGGTGTTCCATTCTGACGGCCTTATTGTGTATCTTGTGCTATTAGCCAACATTGGTCAATACAGACGAAGATTGCGCTACCCTTGAATAACCCTTCACCGTGTTGACAAAAACAGCCGGCTGCAGGGTTTGGGGCATACTACAGCGTTTTACAGAGTAACAAGCCCACAGCCATCAGCACGACACCGAGAACCCCCGGATTCATTTCACTTTCTCGCACTACTCTGCTCTTTGCAAAACACGGCTCACAGACACAAGAGCCTTAAATGTGCAATATGTTTTTTTTGTTTTTTTTTAGGGATGCCAATTAATTACTGACATAAAACAATGTGCTGTTCGTGGAGCAATTAAAAGGAATGTTAACCAAGACGCATACTTTAATTTAGCACTTTTGTTTCAGCAAGAGCGATTAAAATAGCTGGGTTAGTACACACACGCATCCTTGAATTATATCACACAGATTTGCCATCATATTCGGAAAGGAACACACAAAGTTACACAGACAGGATATTTTAATTATTTTGACCCTTTATCATTCCGTTAGATTTTCCCTTAAAAGCCAAACTAGACTTACCCAGAATCCAAACTGAAGCTGTTTCTGAACCCTTTGGAGTCTAAACAAATGGCTGGGCTCTTTGTGAAGCTGAGATTCACAGTCGTATTTGTGATAATTGCAGTCATTATAGGGACTATACAGACTGGCATTATTAAATCAAAATGTCATGACTATGATTTTCTATAAGCCTTCAGTCAACATATTTCAACATATTTTTTTTCTTAAAGTCTCAATTTACAGTCTTGTCAATTTCGAAAATAATCCCTACTCTGCATTTGACCCATCCTTCAATGGTGCATTGGGGTCTCTTGTCAGGAGCAGTGGGACTCATCTCCAGATCTTGAGCTATATTTGGCAAACGTGTCATTGCATAGCCTTGTTGATGTGATTTATGTATGACTTAGTATGTTTAATTAACAATATGAGCTAAATACTAAAGGAGACTTCCTTTTTAATCATCTTCCTGAGAGTTTTTCACATTTTTGAACTCATCCAACAGTACTTATAATTAGCAATATTTGCAAAGCAGTTATGATCAAGCTCTCCCTGATGGCTCCATTGATTCTCCCATCGAAGTCAAATGCGCAATTACGGATGAAAAAACACCAGCAGACAACTCTGATGCTCTGCATTCTGACAGGCTTGATATACATAAATGACTTTGGTTGCGGTTAGATTGATGTACTACATTAGCATGTCCCTGTAGTCAGCCTGTTGGACCAGTCTGGACGTCCCCACAATGTCACCTCTCGCACAGCTGCGGGACATCGTGCGGGAAGGGACAGGTCTGGGACAGAGCGGGAGCGATAACAGAGGATTAAATGTAAGGAGGTGTCCCTTCAAGGATCTTCTATAAATCTTTTACCAATCGGATGCATTATGAATATGTATTCTGCATATTTACAGGCTGGTAGTTTGTGTATGGAGACGTGATGAGGTTTAGGAACATAGTGGAAATTAAGGTTATTAGGTTTAAGTCAGATGCCCTACCTGATGCAACGCGTTTTTGTTTATTTAGATTTTTAAAAAGAATGGAGTTTATGTCTTGGTCATGTCGTTTTGACCTGCGAGAGTTACCCAATAGTTGTCATTGTTATAAATCCTATAATCCCTGGGGTGCTGTACTTGATTTTATTATTTTTTATTTTCAACAGTTTGCAACAGTCCACATTTATCGCTCACTTACCTAATACATTCTGAGTATGCTAATAATGCACCGGGATGAGTTTATATATACATTACTATGCTAACAGCGCACATCCTGCTTCACGGGGAATAAAACGCTCTATAATTAGATGCATGCAGTACCCAGCGGTCTTGTTTGGACCGAAAGAGCTGCTCTTATAATACATCTGTTCTGGGACAAAACAGATTTTACTTTATAAAAGTAAGAAACAACTTGAAATGCCTTGCAATTTAAGTTGAATATGATTTTTGAGATGGAAAGTATATTCCTTGCCAGACATCCTAAAACATGTAGCAAAAGTGTTCAAAATTAGCTTTTAGCACTTTATGACTTCTGAAAGTTCTCATTCATAACGTTCACTGCCTGATTGTGGATTTTGTTATTTTATTTCTCACAGTCAATCATAGCATAATTCAGTCATAGGCATATTTTCTCTACGGATTCAGAGCCAAGCCCATTAGTCCCTATATCTTTCTTGTGTCTTTGCTTTATTGCGAGTGCACCACAATGACAGCCGGCACTAGCAGAAGCAGCAGAAGCGTTGAGGGGGAGGAGGGCAGGCGGCGGCTAAGGAGGAGGAGGAGGAGTATGTGCCTTGAGGAGACAGTGAGCGAGTCTGCCTTGTGCCTGTGCTGCTGCTGCCTCAGTGAAGGAGGAGGAGGAGGGGACGGTGTTAGGGGAGGCGCTTGTGTGAGCCCGGGCTGCTTGTTCATCGCAAGCTCAGAGTGTGAGAGAAGAGTGTGCCGGCGCGCGCTGTGAGTAGCCAGCCCAGCGCGTGTGAATGTGTGTGAGACCCCAGCCATCCCTCCGCGGCGGCCGACAGGTAGAGATTACATGACTGCACTGGAGAAGAAGAAGGGCAAGGACCTGTAAGCAGAGCGGCTCACGGCGGCGGCATTCCTTTGCACAAGTGACATTCCACAGAAGTAGCTTGTCAACTTGAAAATGCGTAATTTTTTGTTTGATTTTTTTCTTTTTAGACGCGGTCAGCAAGTTTTCCTGCGTCCAGAGGAGGGTTCAGCCCACGCCAGACTCTCCGCTGCGTTGTCCGATCAACTCCAGGTAAGGTCCTCTTCCCGTCCTGGAGCAAAACAGGATGCTACTCGCTGCACGCCCCTTTGACCTCCTCACACTTTACCCCATGTGTTCCTGTGCTAGCTTTATATAGACAGTTTCCATTGTCAACAATAAGTAAACAGTGCTTTGTGCATGCGTACAAATTTGAGGGGTCGAGAAACTAAAGTGGCATTTTAGACACTTAAGATATTGATTTATATTTGTCTGACTTACTGATGTAATGCCTTCAGTCCCACGTGCCAGTATATTTGAAATGCTGTATTGTGAATAACAGTGTATTGCCAATTTGGAGAGAAAATGATGCAAACCCATGACATACTTAAGCTCTGATCTAATCATTGAACGTTTTATATTGATCAAATGGATTGATTTGCAATATTCTTGAATTTCTTGTGAAAGCCTATGAAGACATTTTGGATAGTTTCAGAAAAATATGCCACTTGCAAACTTTAAATTACGACCCCTTTATTTTTCGTTCCTTGTTTTTTTTTTTTTTTAAACAATATTGTTTGGGGTTTTAATGACATCATGATCAAAGAAGGTAAGTGCTTGAGAAATTCTGCATGCTTGCTTGAGAACCAATAAAGCTATAAACATGAATAGAGAGCATTTTAAAGAGAGACAAAATGTATATAACATTTGTAGATGACAAAATGTTCACCACGTTTGTCCAAATCTGCACACTTCTGAAAACACCGTACTTTTGTGTGATGATTAAGCTCCACAAGCAAAAAAATCTTACATCCATTCCAACGTGAGGCATGAGGCACTTTGAACACGTTCTTCCTTTCCCTGCAATTCCGCATTTTTTATTTATTTATTTATTTTTACAGTGTAATGGGATTTATTGTTGGCAGCAAATTAGAAAAACATCTTTGATTGGCTGCCAGTGTCGACATGTTGTGTTCAGATCTTATTACCTTGACGACACACTTGCTCCGAGGAGTGGCAGGCGCATGTGTACACGGTGATTGGATGCATGCTAAACCATTCATGTATGAAATCGGGGTTTGTACTACGTCCGTATTGTTTTCTGAATTGGAACCGGAAAAAACCATCACAAATCATCACTTAAAACATTGTCCCAATGAAAAGAAAGTAAAAGTTTGACAACAATAATTGCAAAAAAAAGAAAAACAAAGGCACTTTATTCCACATTTATGAATATTTCTTTGTAAATAATGCATACATATTTGTTCGCTTAAATTGCGTGTCATGCTGTTTTTCAAGGATTACGGTAATATTGCATTGCTTCACTCTGCCGCAATGTGCAAGTATTTGTTGACATAGTGAAGTACTATGCATAGATAACCAGGTGACACTGCCCGTGCACCAGTCAGGCTGCATTCCGCTCTTTCAGACACATATTGTTTGTGTATGCTTGCTTTTGTTTGTCGGTTATCCAGTACTGTAAAAACATGTATAGTTGACCAACACAGCACCACCTGCAGGAAGTTCACAGTCAGCCATGTATTAATTGCAAAACAAAGTGAGTTCATGCGGTAACCATGTATATTGGGAAAAAGCCTGCGTAGGTCTGCGGCGTCCGGCAAAAGCTCCCAATGGAGTTAATCTGGAGCACCTTCCCCGCCTCCAGTTCACAAGTGATCTGAGTGGTACTCATTATTTTTAATGGTTTGGAATTCTTGTGACCTCCGCACTGCCGTTGCTCCGCGTGCAATCTGAGCAAGGCCAAAGATTTTCCATTCAAAACCATAAGATAATAACAAAGATTTGCTCAAGAATTTTGATGTTATTTTAGTACACCTGAAGTATGAAATAATTGTGAGATAGGGCCAAACTAACAACAAAAAAAAGTGTTTGAAACTTTTGAAAATGTATTGCTCTGTTGGTATTTGTCTGTCTTGATTTTTTCTCTACATGCACACTTTTTATGCCCAGCTGTACTCCATATATGTGACATGCGCGAGGTGACATTTTGTGCGTCGACATGCCCCGTCCTCTGTGCGGATGTAAAAGCAGGCAGGTTAATACTCGTCTCAGTCTTCCCGCAGAACAGAATGTGTAGGATTAAATCGTCAGGGAAACGATAGTGAGGGCTGTGCATAGCGGCCACTATAAGTGTCTGACATGACCAAAAGTACCAGCATTGTGCACTTTTCCGTGTGAGTGTCCTTCTTCCTGTCAGCATTGTAGGTTGTGGTCTATTTATTATAAATGCATAGGGAACTCGCAGAAGTAGCCTCATGTATTGGGTTTGTAAAGGCAAAGTTTGGACTATACATAGACTTGTGTCCCAAGATAGAATGGACCTTAGATCTTAGAAGGCTGTTTGTTCCAGGCCTTCGCCGGGGCTTTGTTCAACTGACTAGGTTTTAGGGCTTGAATGTCCTGACTCTATAAGTGAAACTAGGTTGCAAAGTTGTTTATTTTGATAGCGCTACGGTGGGGAGCATTATGGGGTGATTGTGCATGATCTAGGTATTGGTTCTTGTCAGTTCCAGTGAAGAAAATATGTAATATATATATATATATATATATATATAGTTTGTAATATATAGTATATATTCTGTAAAATGGGTGATTTTAAAAGATAGGAAAATTGAATGCCCCCAAAACTGATAATCAGAGGTATCTTTTTGCCAGTCCGGAGGCAAATATGTGTGTGAAACGGAGTGAATGTAAATTGCCTTAGCTAATGTTTAATTATTGCAACTAAAATGAGGAGACTGCAAAACAAAAGTGCAAAAATATCACTCTTTGTTTTGTTTTTTCGGGCCAGCTTTTTGACAGTTTTTCTTTTTATATGCAAGGATATTATTCTTCTGAACAATAAATTTTGATAATAGTTTTGCACACAGCTTTTAATGTTACACACACACTCTAATGTTACTACTATAAAGAGTGTGTGTGTATGTTTTAGTGGTAGCTGCTTCATAGAATATGAAAAATAGGCCTTTTGTACATGTATAGCTGGTGGTTATGTGTTCAAATATTTAACTGCCAAGTGTTGCATCAGTTGTATGCTATTTTTTTTCATCATCCCATGATAAGAGCATCAGCACGCAGCACATGGTCCTGAATACTGTCTCAAAGATGTGTATAAAAAGTATTGAATGGTTAGTACATTGCAATCACAACAGCAACATTTTTTTCGATCGGCCTTACACATTTGGAAAATACTAGATACCATAGAATCCAGTAACTCGAGCATTCAATACATTCAACTTACCCCGTTGGGGAGTCAGCCCATCAACACAAGTCTAACCTATAGAGAGATGCTCTCTATATATAGGATTTAAAATATATATATTATATATATATATAGGATTTTTTTTTGTTTACATAGATCCCTTGTAGCTTGAATTAAAGTGGGATTCCATAATGTCCTCCAATTCCCAACGGCATTTTCCGTTTAGAAATGCTATCGGAAGGATTGGTGACGGGCAGGTTATGACATGGTTGATGCATGAAGTAGTGGCTACAAAGAGCTCCTGGGGTGTGATTCAAGTTGTGACAAAGAAAAATGGATTCACTGTGTGAGAGGGAAATCTACATTTGTCGTTGTGATCTGAGAATGGGAGGCTTTTTTTTTTTTTTTTTTTTTATCTATCATATGTTTAAGTGATGTTGAATTTGAAAGGAGAGAATCAGGTTATTATTATTTTTATTTTTTACAGAAAAAGAAAATAAAAACTTAAAATTTTTACAAGGCAAGTAAACTTGTTGTTTTTGTTGTTGTTTTTTATCACACTATTCTATATTAGGCTGAACTAACTTTTTTTGAGCTTTGATCCATGTTATGTTATGTTAATAGTGTAACTAGTTCACTTTTTAACAAACTAGCTTGCAGATGTTACCGTAGCACCCTCTGCTGGCGTTGAACATTAACAACTTGTGATCCCCCTGTGGGATTTCCGACACCTTTTTAAACTAGTAAGTAAATAACCCACAGTGAGGAAAATGCTGTATGTTTACCAACCCGGGAATTGAACCTGAAACCTCTTTCTGCTCTCCCCTGCGCACACTGTCATACTGTATGGGATTCTATACCGACACAAGAATAGTCTCTTTCCCTCTGCCGATGGACTCATGAACACTTCTAAAAACCTGCCACTTTAACTGCAACTATTCAACCACTCACTGCACTGTCACTTTCTGCACTATGTCTGTAAATCTAACTGTAAATTCTTGTGTACATAATAAGCCTATTTTTATTTTATACCATTAAATCTAATGCATGCCCCAGAGCAATGATAAAAAACAACATATATGAAATCAATGTTGTTTTTTATCGTTGCTCTGTGTTTTATGTTGCACCTTAATGCCGAAACAAGTTCCTATGTTTGTGAATTCTGTTCATTGGCAATGGCAATAAACCTTTTTCTGATTCTGATTCTATTTCATCTAAACACCCACAAGAGAGCGAGCTGCTCTGTGCGCGTTGAAATACTCAGCGGCTCAAAGCAATGAGGGGAAATTTACACACAGAGTTAACAGTGGCCCGATTTGCTTGGCCCGGCACTTTGAATCAAGTCTTCTGATATACCGCGCATCACAAGGGCACCTTCACTCCAGCCCGCCGCCGTGTATACAAGAGCCGCGTGTGTCAGGGCCAGTGTTTTTTTGTTTGTTTTTTTGGGGGTGATAAATGGACTGTATTATTCCGGGGGTGCTGAATGTTATCTGGAGTGGATCCCTGCCGGGTAAAGAGACCCAGCGAGCTCCCTCTCCGTCTCTGCGATGTGCTGAGTGGGAATGCTCTAGGCTCCATGTTGCAGCTCTACCTGTCTTCTGTCCGCAGCATATGCGGCAAATCTGCTGTAGTCGTTTTTTTATTCGTTTTTTTTCCCTTCTGAATGTAGACAAGGCCACTGCTGACTTGACAGTGCAGAGAGTAAGAGTCGGCATGGAGCAGTGAACTCCACTATTTATTTACAAGGATTGTTTGGACAAAGCAAGACACACACAGGCAGTTTAGCTTGGTTTTATGGTGTCTGCGGTCAACAATATTTACAATGGGATTTATAGAGTTGTGATGTTCTACAGCGGACAATAAAGCAAGATTAATTAAATGTATTAACAACACTGCACTATGTCAATGCTACCTATAAATGTCACTTACACTCATGTTTATTGTCAGAAAATGCTGCATTGTGGTGTAAATACTAGAACTCCAGCGGCACAGCAAGAGGGCAAGAGTATTCAATTATGTTTGAATCTAGATTTCCTAACAGATTAACCCATCAACATTAAAGGATGGGTCAAATGCTGTAGAGAACAATTTCATCCTATGCGGACAGTAAATTATAGCAAGACAATTTCAGCCAAAGCGGTATACAAGAGCAGTTGGCCAGCCCAGAAATAGGTTGCTTTCACGGTCTAGAATTAGATTTGCTGTTTTTGAAAGAAATGTCCAAAATTGTAATTTGGATAGCAGTGCTCGAAGACATTTCAACTGATGACAATCATGTCTTTGGGGATGAACAATGGGGGCTATCGAGATTTTCTACCCGGTTTTATTTATTAATTTGAACAGAGAAGGCTTTGGATTTTGAGCCAGTTTTTGTTGGATGTGGATGTGGATATGCCTAATAATTCCCCATTAATTAAATTTTTTTTTACCTGCTTTTATTCATTCACGCTAAGAGAGAAGACCTTGACATTGTACTTATTGCAACAGTCTCATATATAATGAATGACTTTTCTTTCTTTGTATTTAGTGCAGATTTTCTGTGAAAAACATGATTACATTCTTACCGGTCATGCTCTGCTCATGACTCACACTGTCATATTTCTTTCTTTTTTTCCCCCTTGTTCAGCATCTATTCACCTGTTGTAGATAATATAATGACATCTGAAGCAGATAATTCATTTCTGGCTCTGGCAGGACCTGAATGCAAGTGAAAATACAAGGTGTCGTTGTCAGGCGCGTGGACCAGTGAGTCACCTGGTCGAGGGAGGAAGACGACAGGGAACTTTTGTGCTGCATGAATCATCTGCTCAGAAAGGAGCTTACATAAACCTGATGCCCCAAGAAGCCAAGCAATAATGAAGATCCTATATCAACAAGATGAGGTGTTTAGTTCTCTAATAAAAGTCAGGAAATGTCAAGAGTCAAAGCAGTGGTCGAAAGAAAGTTTTTATTTTAGAACATATTTGAGGATTCTTTCATAGATTTTATTTCTATAAAAAAAGTGTGTATGAAAAGGTCTGGTTTTATTGACTAATATAATGAAATAAAGACAAGTAGAAAAACCGGAACAAAAACAAATTCTAATTGTTGTAACAGTGGTTGTATATCACGCTACGGTGCTTGTCGTTAATGAAATGATACAGATGTAAGTGTGACTTGAATTAATGTGGTTATTGAGAACATTTCTAGTTTATAGAAATAATGAGGTACGGTAATGTAAATGAGAAAAAGGGTGAATCCAGATAAAATGGAGAAGATTGGATTTTTGTTTTAAAGGAAATGGATGATATCAGTTTAATAGTATTACTGGAATTATAATTTTTCCCTCTGTGACTGGATGCTATATGAACATACTCAAATCAATAGATTAATTAATTAATTCATCCATCAAGTGTTTGAACCAGGTTGGGCACTTAACCAGCAGTGAACGGGAAATTCTGGTATTTTTGCCAAAACCAAACCTACCTATTTTCATAGGTCTTTGGGGTTTCTATGGCTTAGGGGTGTGGTTGCAGTATGCATGCTGTTTTTTTGCTTCGTGAGATTGATTCCTGCCACTGAAATGTTCAAGCTTAGGGGAAAGTGTTTTCCTTCATTCCTCTAAAAAAATAATAATCTGAAAACCTTTAATTACACTTCTGTAAGTGTAAAATCCAACCAAGCTAACAGTTGCAACTCAAATGATTATGCTAACCAACCAAATACGTAAACACATATTTTTAAATATCCATGTGTTCCAGAAAAAAAAACAACCTTCTGTTTCTGCCCTTGTGAAAAAAACACAGTTGGAACAATCCTTTGCTTGTTTTCCCAGCCAATATATAAAGTGTGTCTATCTGAACGTTAGCGTGGGAGGTCTGCCTACGATCCTTTTGCAGAAAAAGTCGATAGTTTTCTCTTCATCTGGCTTCATCGCCGCGGCAACTCAACCCACTGCCAGCAAGGGCAACTCATATAAGGACCAGAGAGCAGTGGCAGAGGAGGAGAATGAGTAATGGATAGATACTAGATACATGGATTTCACCAAAAATAAGAAATATGTTCTGTTTATTCCGAATAACCTTTGAAGTAGAACTCCTGCGTTTGGGGGCTCTAATGTAGTGTTTGTGGGAGCTGTTTGTGTGTTTTACTCTCTTTCTCCCTCTGTCCCCTTCAATTTGTGGCCCTTCCATTGTGGTAATAGAGCATTACTGAATGTGGACTTGAATAGGAAGAGAATAAAGGGCAGAAAAAAGCAGAAAAGAATAGAGCTTAGAGGAGGTGTAAAAGAACAGCAGTCAAGGAGGTGCCTGTCTGTGATTTCCCCTGGGCATTGGCCTAAAAGAGAGGGGCAGGGCACATGTAGGTCAAAGCTGGACATACATTTCAGACAGTAGGTTTTAATTGCAGGTAGAAGCATCCTTTCACTTTCATATCAGCAAACACAAAAAAACTATAGAATTTAAACACAAATTGGAGCGTTCTGATAATTGCAGTCCATTTTTGAATAATGAGCATTTTCAATATTTTTCTTACTCTATTGAGTTCAATGTAGTATTATTATTATTATTATTATTATTATTATTATTATTATTATTATTATTATTATTATTATTATTATTATTATTATTATTATTATTATTATTATTATTATTATTATTCACTGCCACTTTTAAAAATAAAAACCCATAAATGACAATCTGCTGCTTGTTACAGTGAAATGTCACTGTGAAGAGGCGGGGCTTATCAGTTCTGCAGTTGTGAACAGGAAATCAATCAACCTGTTTCTATTAAGTCTTGTTCGGTTTAAACAATGAACAAAATGTAAAATGATGATCTAGTTATATTATAGTTTTATACTAAGTACCTATTAAAACCAAAAGATGTCTCTTTTAAATTTTAGCGTTATGACTTTCTTTTCATGTTTCCATACTTGAATACTTTACGTGCCTTAACTTTCTTTTTCTTTGAATGCCTCATTTTCCTAAAATCTTATTTTCAATTTGACCTCATTTGTTTCTCCCTGGTCTTGCTTGTTTTTGTTGTTTTATCTTAAAAAATATATATATATATTATGCTTTCCTTTAGTCCTGGCTGGAAATTAGCAAAAATTCTAAAGATGATGATCAGGTAAATTAAGGCCTATTCATTAATTCTACAATGTGCATTCCCAACAAGCACAATTTGATCTGTCATTGACAGGCCAAATGTCTATGAAATAATTGGCTTTTCCTTTCTTGCTGTTGATGAAAGTGCTGTCCAGGCATGAGAGACTTTTGTGCTCAAGCATGTGTGAATGCCGAAACCCACTATATAGGTGCCATTATATACTGTTTGACTGCCTACTTTATGGATCCAATTCACACCAATAATGGACATCGATCTGTTCCCATTCAGTGCACATAGAAAACCACACACACATACACTACTCATCACCCATCAAGGGCACTCAAACTTACACTTCATATTTTCCATAGGCTCAGAGGTCGGCATCCCTCCGGCCCCTGTACCTTTTACCCTAAAAGCTCAGCAGTACCAGGGGAGAAGCATGGAGACATGTGAGTGGCTTTTAAATATCCCCATGGACAGTCTGACAGAGAAATATGAGCTGTTGTATCTCCACAGAGCATTTGTGTATTCGGCTGGACCCACGCTTCAATGTCACTTCAGTTTCGCTTGATGATCTCTGCATTCAAAGTTTGTTTAGGTGTCCAGCTTTGTAGGAATTTGTAATCTGAGCAGCATTATTATTATTATGGATTTGCTTTAAGAAATGTGTGTGATAGATACAGATGTTTTGGTTTATATATTCCTATTGGCTGTGAAAGTAGTAAAAGTAAGTTAACAATTTATTAACGCAATTGTCTACTCATACTCATTGTGTGTAGAGTGATATTTTTTAAGGTTGTGTTTTCATTTCTGACAAATCGATACATGTTTTTTTCCTTCTTTGGGTCAATTGTTAGTTTGAACTATCTCATCCATTTCAGAGTATGTTTAACCTTGATTAAGGCCTGATAGTCTGGATTTATTACGGCTGGCACTCGGAAAGCCACATATTATGTTGTGTGATTGATTTGTTTGAGTGCCACTGGGTTAGAGGTTAGCATGTAGCTTTTAAGGCCTTATGTAAGGTATATAGTCAAGGGGTTAACACCCAGGGACATACTGTACACATACGTACACATACAGATGACTCCTTTTTCCTAATCCATTCAAGATAAGAGTATTTGTTTATTAATTTTGATTGCGGGGACGTATTAATGCACAAGGTCTGTCCACTTTGTTAGGAGATATTTTTTAATATTATAAAAAGAAAATAATCACACTTCGGAAGGGTAAGCAAACAAATTTGATTTGAGCTATAATAAAAATTAAAAAAAATTAAATGGGTTCATAATTGCTAGGTTGAGAGCTGGGAAATTGTTTCTTTTAAGAGTTGTAATCAAGTCTGATTTAAACAAGAACAAAATGTGCCAAAGATGCTCAAATCCTTTGAAAATATTTATTTAACTTTTCGCTGTCGGACGGAGTAACTCAATGAATCAAGCTGATCGCACACAGAGGACCAGAAACGATTGGATTATTTGATCGTAAATCATTGATCAACAAAATGTATAAAAGTACTTATTTCTCTTTCGCTGCTGTGCCCCTGTATCTCTCCCCCTTTTCTTATCTCGCCCCGGGCTGGAGAGCTACAGGCGTACAAGGCCGTACTGAAGCCACACACAGACACTTACACAAAACAAGATTTGGCCTTCACTCACCGTCTGCACATCCCACATCTAATCTTTGTGTTATCTTGTTTTGTGTCCCATCCCCCAATATCCACTGAAAATATCCATCACGTTGACCTTGTGTAATGTACTCAATATGTGTTGTTTATCATTGTATGCCTATCGCTGGAACTGTTTTTCGTTTTCATTCTCTAAGAGTTCAAGTACCCGAGTAGGCGCCACGCTAAAGCGAGGGCGCCCCGGTGGCCGTGCTCTTTATGCATGTCTCTCGTGTCGCATCTGTCATCAAGTCACGTTCCTATGTTGTGAATTTGTTCATTGACAATGGCAATAAATATATCCTGATTCCTGATTCCTGATTCCTGATTAAATTTCCTTCCTTTATTTAAAAAAAATAATGTAGGCCTACTATTTACAGAATTTACAACATTCCAAAACCTCAGCTCTTATTTCAATTTACTGTGGCCACGTTGATTCAGGACAATGCAGATTTGCCGGTTGCAGAAGTCCTTCGACCTCGCAGTCAACACCTTAGTCGTTAAGGTCCTGTTGTGATTTTGGGGCGTTACAAAAATAAACTGAATTAAATTAATAACAACAATGAAGAAATCATTAATGCAACTTAATCTTTACATTTTCCTGGGGAGTAACTTAACAGTGCATCACCTGGAGACCCATATACCCAGGTACTTGGCCCAGAATCATGGAGAAGCTGCAAACTTCACACAAATAATTATCCTGGTAGTAAGAAGCCTTTTGCTGTGAGGCAAAATTGCGAACGTCTCGACCACTGTGCCATCACCACAAACAACCTGCTAATGCTACATGTACAGCTAAAAATACATAGTGTTACTTGCACCACTCTTCAGTTAGCTATACCATAAACATAAAACTGTCTTACATCTTGGCAGTGCACTGATGGGAAGAGACCGTCAAGGCCGTCCTTGGCGACCGCTCCTTGTCCCTGCCATGCTTGTCTGATTCCACCATGGTTCTTCTCCACATTTCCCTCACAACTGTCTGGAAGGTCTCATAATGGCGCAGGCTCTTCAGGAGACTCTTGCTGTGTCATGTTTTTTTGGCATAATCCTCTTCAAAGTATGCGATCAGTCAGTGATTTGACAAGCGTGCACCGGAGCGTATGTCTAATGTGTCACCCTGCTCCCATTGAAGAGAGCACAAATGTCACTACCATGTTGATCAGCTGCCCATCTTTGCAGTCTGTATTTTCTCAGGCTTTCAAATTTGTAGAGTTTTTTAATGTTTAATACAGCAGCAGGTGGTGCATTGGATAGAGGTATTGCACATGTGTCGTGACTGCCACCACGATATTGTGGGTTCAATTGAACCCGGTCTCACGGTGCACCTGCGCTGCACTGAAATTAGACTAATTTCTCAGTGAATATGAGTTGGATTGTAATAAAACGCACTGCATTTTAAAGTTTAACATACAGAGCTGTCCCTACTGTCCCCTCTGTCCTCGATTACTCTGTGTGAGCGTATTTAGCGTGTCTGTGTCTTCACATCTAGTTCATCGGCTATCCACTAACGTCTTCTTCTACAGTGTGTCAAACGCTTGAGCTTCCTTTCTAGAGTGCCCCCCGGTGGCCGATAGCCTGTAAAATCTATAAATTAGATGCACCGTTGTCATGACCGCAGGGTTCAAGGCGTGGGAAAAAAGTAGCGGCTTAAAGTCCGAAAAGTACAATACATGTAGCCTCACATGAAATGGAATAGTTACAATTGCTTCTTTTACAATTAATATTAGCAAAGAAGTTTGTCTGTAATTACCCTATTTAGAAAAAATGGAACTGGACAAATGGAATGTGTAAAAAGTGACAACGGAAAAGAAAATCTCCCTCATTCTCTAATGTTAAAAGACCAATTACTCGATGAAACGCATTATGTGAGATGGACCTCATTTCAAACCACAACCGCTCTTAGCTGTGCCAATCCTCAAAATAGACTCCTTCCACACCTCCACCACCATCTTGCTCTGTGCAGCATTAGCCCCAGTAGGCGTTCCTTGAAGAAGCTCACTTGTGGCTGCCTTCACAGAAAAACATCCAGCGATATGTAGTCTCTGTGCAGCGAGTGTCATCAGCGGTGCCATTTGTGTAATAGTACCTGAACCACAGACAAGCACAACACAAGTAAATAGCCCTGAACACAGTTTCCAACACGCTGCATTAAGTGTAGCCTTTTCCAGATGGTCTTTGGTTTAGAAATGTCTCCCACATTGGAGATACTGAGGGCCTTGGAGTTTTACCTCCAATCTGCTGCATAAAGTTTAGGAAAATATCAGCGTAATGGCAAGAAGTGTAATGTTTTGTCAAAATGTATTTTTGTACATTCTTGTGTGGGTGATTGGCCTACATTTTGTCACAATTCCAGTACAATTTGTGGCCTATGATACTTTTAAAAGGTAACTATAGCTATCTGCTTCTTTTGAGAGTCCACCCTTCACTGTGATTGGTTAAAATTGCCTGTTACTCACTTAAAGAATGAGGCTGACCAATAGAGAGAGTAGTAACAAGTTGGCATCATAGTTTTATTGGCATTTATATTACAATATTTCGTTAGTCAAACACTTTCTGTCAAAAGAATCGATACCCTGAATAATTGTATGGACTTGTATGGATTGTATTGGGCATTTTGCTTGGTATCAAAATTGAGTTTGGAATTCAAGTATTGTGCACAACTCTAAAACACAACAAAGTGCTTCTTATAAGTACTTCTTTTATAAGATGCGCTTATACTGTATTTGTTAACAACACCAAAAATTCGGCTACCAAATTTTAATCTTCGTTTTATTTCATCTTTGTCTTAATCCTCATTTAGAGCTAATTTTGTAATGGTTTGTCTTTAGACTGATCCAGTGGTCAAGGCCAAATATGACCCTATTGAGTTTGATAACCACTTATTTCTTTGTCTTATCTGTCTTTATAATTGGGCTGATTTACTGGTGTTTTATACAGTAGATGTGCGTCTCTGGATTGACAGTTACAGCTGTGAATGCATGGACGAGTGTGGCAGTGTGGGTGAAGCTGGCGTGAGAAACATTTCCATATTCTTGACTCTATATACAGTAGTTGCCTAAGCTACACCTTGGGGAGTACTTGTAAATGTTTACCCATCGTCCCAACACTACTAATACAATGAATAATATATGAATATATATTCAATAAGAAGATTATGTCCTTATGCAATCCTCTCTCAATCAGTGCTTGAGAGAGATGACCTTTGCAATGTGACATGATATCAATATCAATAAATCTTTATGGAAGTGTTTGGACATTTGCTTTGGGATATACAACATAGAATACAAATAAACAACTGTCCAAAAGTGAATTCACGGTGTTGCATGAAAAACAATAGCGAGGTAATTGACAGTTATTCATGTTTTATGTTTTTATTTGTTCAAGTCCGCGGGTCACAAAATCTTTGCAATGAACATTTCAGAATAATAAGAGTCCTGCATCTTTATTCTGTTTAACTTTTTACATTACAAGGCCCTTTAAGAGACCTCATTATTTTGTCCTTTCTATCAATGAACTCCAACGCTCCGCCTGAATACAAATGTCTCCAAGGCAGCCACTTTTAGAATACAAAGAATGTCAAAGCAGAGGAGTGTTATCTAAAAATCAATGATGGATCAATTGTCCAGTATTGGCAAGGCATCTGGATGATTGAGTTTAAAGTTCGTGAAATGCAGTTCAGTTGAGTCTGAGGTCAGAAAACAAGCATATGAGGAGGCAATTGGAGTGCGTCGGCAGGTTGGACACAGCAGTGATTGACGACATGAATAAGACATGTGTTGCAACATTGGATTTATGCAAGAATAAATAAGGAGCCTATTGCGCATCGAGATAATGCAGTTTGTATGATTGAAAACAATGTCATTTTTATTTACATAAGACTTATTGTGGAGTCAATATAATCAATACTTTACTGGTACATTTATTTACATACATTGCTCTGCGCCACAAATGCCTCATACCTTTGGGGCGGCCTTGCAAATCCTCTCATCCCGCCTAGAGGTGAAGTGGAAAGAGCATGTTTACAGTCTGTTTACTCTTTCATGACCACTGTACCAGAGTGGAATCTGTGATCAACTTCTTATTAAACTGGCATGAGGGAGTTTGAGTGGCAGCCGTATTCATGCCTCCATCCTAATGCCAGAGGCTGTTTATTGAACCATGCGGTAGACCTGTCTCTTAGATATTCATGTCAATATACTGCTCATTTAAACACAGCGGAAAGCGTTATGATCCACTGTGAAGGGGATCAGAATCAGTGAAGTTTAACTCAAGTAACTTCAGTCATTAGCAAAAACAGTAATCAAGGAAAACGCTTTTGTAGACCTATTCAATTTGCAATATTCAGACTATGGTGGGAAAAATGTTTTTTAGTATAAATTGAAAAGCATGCCATTTATGAAATTTTTCATTATTTTTTAGTGAGAAAATAAAATTTAATGGAACAAAAACATTTAATTGATCAATAATATATTTAGGACAGTTTATGCTACATACTTGCTGTAAACACGCCCGATTGTAACCATGGGCTATAGCCTGGTTTTAGCTGTTAAGTAAGTTTAATTAACTAACACAATCCAAACAAAATACGTATCGTCGGTACGTTTTCCTACTGTTTCCTTGCATTAATTGGTTATTTATACACTTTGAGCTCTTAGCTGCGCACTGTTGCTCAATTTAATTTGGAAGCTGATTGGCTGGTATCCCAGGTGATTAGTGAGGCATTACTCTGTAGTTTTAAGCTCAGTTAATTAACTAATGAGCTAATTAGCCAAAGGTCAGCATGTGATGCTTCCCACTGGTCCCTGTGTCCATGGCCCCTGTGCGTTCGTTTTCCCCAGGCTGGTGTCTCCCCGTCTCCTCTTTCATTCTAAACACTACTTAGGACAACCCTGACAAACCTGTACATTCAAGTATATGTTGCCTTCTAACAAGCTAATCTTAATGTTTACCCCTTCATTGATTAGCCATTGATTACACCACCAATTATATAGCTCTATTGAGGACTGGGCTAAAAGGACAGTTGCGAGTTACCCAATAGGCAAACGCAGAGACATAAAGAGGACGATGGCTGGCAGCAGCTGCGCACATAGATCACAATAAACAAGACGGCAAACAGTAAAAGCAAAACGCAAATGTCCGGTAATATAATGATCCAAATCAAATTACACAGTTTTATTACACTATTTTCTTACCATGTGAGCCAAATTACATTTCTGTCCCAGGCTGGAATATATTTAAAGTTGCCGGCACCTGCTCTGGGCATCAGACATTTCCGCCAACACGATACACTGGATATACAGTGCCAGACAGGTGGAGGTGAGGATTGGAGGGGAAGCAGGATTCTAAACAGCCGTTCCATTCAATCAGGAAAACAACGAGATGACATGTTATCTGTGGGGCCGGCTCAAATCTGTGATCAGAGCAGCACACCTACCGTCTGGCTTGTGTGTGCGAGTGTGACAGTTATTAAATGGGCTTTGTCTTGTTCTGCTCCTCAGGAAATTAACCTGACATTACTCATCTATCAGACTCTCTATCCCTTCCGTCATCTCTCTGCCACTCTTGTTTTTACATTCTATCCATCCGCTCTCCCCCGAAGGCTCACTTCCTGGTCTTTTGGTACGTTTTTGTTGTTGTTCTATGTTGAGGATTAATCACAATCTCCAAATTCACGTCAGCCTCACATGCCTCTCACACTGCTGCTATTCATCTTCATTTTGGCAATTTTGCTTTTTTAATGATTATTCCCAAGACTTTCCAGACACCATATGTTGTGTTTCTCTGTCTCTTATATACAGCTCAGTCATTTGTTAGGAGATAATCAGTTAAACAAGCCTATTCGCCAGTCATTCATCAAAGTTGCTTTGAAGTATATTAGGCTGTGTGACAATGTAATGTATCAATACAGGTGCTAAACGGCGTATGCAAAATATATATAAAAAAAAATTAACAGCTACTCAATGCAGACATTGATGCGGCATTGCGGCACATGAACGAAGATGCACTGTGCGTGCACGGTACAGCTGGTGCCACACAAGATGAGAACCACAGCCCGTGATGGCCACGCCTCCTCCCACACACTGTGTAGGCCCCTCGCTGTCGGCTCTCAGGATGTAGGACAGACGCGTAAAACTACTGTTTGATGGACAGCGGCTGCGATACGCTTCTCTTCTGTGGAATATGAGGAAGAGTCAAGCGAAGTTGGGTAAAAGCTAAAGAGTGCCTTTTTATTACTTCTGCTGCCTTTAAAACAACACGTCATTATTTTAAGTTGTGAACGGGCAAGTTTAAAGCAGTGTATATTCTTGATAACTCACTGTTGGTGCACAAACATGCAGCAGCCAAGTTAAACCTGTCTCTCCAACGTAGTACATTTTCATGCAGTTTTCCCTTCAAGTCGTAAATCAGATAGCCTCAGCTATGACTTGAATCTCATTCTTTTTTGCACATTTTGGTGAAAGCGTCCATTTTGGTTCATTAGCAAACGCTTGACAAGTTTGGTTTTTTGGTAAATTTTTTGTGTTAGTTACTGATTATACAATTTTTGACGCCTGAAATTTGTTTTCAATTCTACAGGAAATTAACTGCTGCGTACTTGGTTGCATGTCTTGATTGGGGTGGGATTGTAAAACTGAAACTATATTCCAAAATTGCCCAATATCACTCAATTTATATTGCATTGTAAAAAAAAAAAAGTGTGACAATGTAACACATGATGTGAACCTGATTCCTCTCCTGTGACATATCTCACTATGTCTGTGTATATGGAGATGTATGAGAACTCAAGCAGATGTCACAGCTGGTAACCATTTTAATCACTCACGACAGTATAGATTGCCCGGAGGAGCGGGAGGGACCCTATGCTGCCATTTACTCAAAACATCTCCATTTTGTCTTTACCGGTTAAATTTAAGTTCCTCATTATCGTGCTGCACCTGTGTGTTTTTATTTTTTACTTTTTCATCCTCAGAACGGACTTATTCTGTTTATTGCTTTGGAGATGCTCTGATAAAATGCTTTCAAGGTGGACATAAGTATAAACACTGTTATCTAAGTCTTGTGATAAGGAAAAGTGTGAGCAGGATGACGTTTTTTACGGAAGTCTGGAAGAAAATTACATTATCACCAAAATGGAATAAATGCCTTTTCTAGATTCTGTTCTTTTCTAACTTCCCCATTGCTTAACTTCTTTTAATTAAATGTAATCCATTTTTTTGTGGTTGCTAATCTGGTTATTTCTGCCTTCTCAATGTCCCGTTTGCACACATTCCATAGCCACATTTTACATGGTGGAGTTGATGAAACACCCGTAACTAAAATCTATATCCGACAGGGGCCTAGTGGAAGTGTTTAATGATCGTGACCGCCCTGTGTGGCACTTCATTACCCTTTAGCCCCCTTCAAGTCATCCCACTCAAATGATTAAAATAGACACATAGAGAAGAGTGAGCGAGTGCTATCCCACTGTTAACATGACCAACAGATGTCGAAGAACGTACACCTGAGGATAATGAGACTCTGACCTTTATATTTAATTGCTGCTTTTCAAACATAACGTCTACATCTTTTGAATTTGACTCAGGTGGTAAGGTGATATTCTTGGTGAGGTTGGTGATTCTATCCCTGCTCCAATCAGTGTTATTGAGAAATACACTTCACCTATATTGCCTGATGCCGTGTTTAACTGCCGTGTTTTAAAATGACATGAAATAGCTTGTCATTACTGAAAACAGGGTAGATCACATCGTTAACTGTAAATGCTCCTCTTCCTTTGAGCACCATACAAATGCCTTCCAAACAACCCTGAGAGCAATACCAATGTTTGTCTGTCAAAACTCAACTCCAGCGACCCCTATTCCTTTTTTGTAATTCCTTAAATCAAATTTGTCCATGTGTGATTTTTTTTTTTCTGAATCCGAGGTTTGACTACCATAGTACTGGAGAGGAGAATTTGACCGGTATAGACCGAGTGTGACCCGTCTGTAGTTGGAACACATCCTCTGGTCCCCCTTTTTTTTAACAGAGGGCCCACCACCCCAGTCTGCCAGTCCAGAGGCACTATCCCTGACACGATGTTGCAGAGACGTGTCAGCCAAGACAGTCCTTCAACATCCAGAGACTTAAGGTACTCAGGACGGATCTCATCCATCCCCTGAACCCTGCCAAGGAGTTTGCCAACAACCTCAGTGACTTAAGCTTGATGGATGAGTCATCCTCGGAGTCCTCAGTCTCTGCTTCCTCTTCAGAAGATGTGACAGCGGGATTGAGGAGGTCCTCAAAATATTCCTTCCACCGTCCAAAGACATGACCATTTGAAGTCAACAAGTCTCTACCCGCACCATAAACGTTGTTGGAGAAGCACTACTTCCCCCTCCTGAGTTCCTGGTTTGCCAGAATTTATTTGAGGCCGACAGATAGTCCTCCTCCATGGCCTCCCCGAACTCCTCCCGGCCCCAGGTTTTTGCTGTTGCGACGACAGAAGCTGCAATGTCCCTGGCCTGCCGATACCCGTCAACTGCCTCAGGAGTCCAACAAGCCAAAGAGGCCTAATATGCCTCCTTCTTCTGCCTGATGGCACCCCTTACTTCTGGTGTTCACCACCCATTTCAGACAAGGTAGGCTCCAACCACATTTTTTTATTTTGGTAGTTGTAAAGACTTAAATCGGATATGAGGTTTTTTACCATGCCATATAAATCTAGAGATTATTTTATTCCACTCATCAAACAGTTGGGGATGGAAATTGAGAGAGTCTGGAATAGATTGAGAAATCTGGGTTAGATACTCTTTTTAATAGTATAATATAAATATGGAATAAGGTTACATTTTTCAAGGTTTTTCTTTATGGAGGGGTATAGTTTTTCTCTAAAAGTATTGACAAGTCTTATTTAGAACCACACCTAGATATTTCATGGATTCTTCTCATTTAAATGGGTAGGTCTTTTCTAAGAAGATTAGTAAGTATTTTTATCTGGGCATTGGGCTGATATTATCAAGGAAATGCTTCACATTTCTGGTTTGGTCATAAACAATAACCTTATTGGTGTAACAGGCAATCTTGTAATCCATCCCATGAATTGTAATACCATGGATTTTTTCTGATTGTCTAATATGTTGGACGATTGGTTTCAACTACAGAGCAAACAGGGAATACGCAGGTAGAGCACTAACGCATGTAAACACATGAGGCCCTGCAAGCGTGCTTATTCTGTCATTCAAATTTTGCACAGCCTTAAAAGGTTTGTAATAGCCATTGCAAAAATTACAATTTATAAAGCGCTGTATAAGCGCGCCTTGCCACAAGTTGTACATAGAGAGGACTTACAGTGCCTGTTCGATGAAGCATATCAGTAGGACTGATGTAAAGGTGCTTTAGGGAAGCCCCACAGCACAGAATGTAAGAACATCGTGAGCTGTTATTGAGAATTGAAAGGTAGACACAATAAATGCTTTAATAAGGCTGTAACAAATTTTGCTGGCCTCCACGAATGTCTAAGAGATCCTGGTTTTGTATGACTTGGGAGATTTGTATGAGCAAAATGTTTGTACGGGTCATTGTGACCGAAGCTTAAGTGAAAAATTTGAAGGGGTGCTGCCTGGTGGTCGAGTGGTTAAGGCACAGCACACTTATGCCAGGCTCCAAGTGCAGCCGGCTGCTGTGTCATGAGTTCGAGTTCCAACTCCGACAATGTACTGCATGTCCTCCCTTATCGCTCATCCCCATTTCATGCTCAAAGGTTCCTGTCTAATAAAGCATTCGAGCAAAAACAATCTTTAAAAAAAAATAAAGAAAGAAAAACTTTTTGCAGGTTTTTTTCATGCAATAAAGTCAAACCAGTTTACCCCCATTGCAGATATATTATATATATATATATATATATATATATATATATATAGATAAAATTATCTATTCAGGTGAAAATGAGACCACAGCGCCACAGAGAGTTCGCTTTCACACCTGAAGAATGGAGCATATGTCTGCAGGCTTTTTCCCAGTCTGCTAGAACTGAACCAAGACTAAACCGTGTCCAAAAGCAAGAGAAGCAGAGCAGCGAATGCGCCGTTGTCTGTGCAGCACATCTCTGTTTGTACTCTTGACTTGTGATCCATTAATGGAGATAGAGCAACGTGTCTACGTTTAGAAAGCAAATTCTGCTTGGTCTCAATGGGCAGGCAGCAGCACAGCTGGATGATTCCCAAAGCGCACCCCCCCAGACCTCTTCATCTGCCCGCGGCAGGCCTTTGAGCCCTCGGTGATGGTGGTCTCTCATTTCGTTCAAGCTTGAGTCCCACCGTTGGTACAGAACCAACTTCCGCGCAAAATGAATGAAGCTAACTGAATGAATCAATCAAAGATTAAGAAACATTTGATTGTATTTTATTTGTTTCCATTATGAATAAAAAATTAAAAAATCATAATTTTTTTCTTGCGATTTTCCATTGAAAATCAAATGAATGAAAGGTACAAGGACTCACCTTTAACTGGCAGAATGTTTGTTATAGGTGGTTTGTTTGTTCGCTAGCTTGGTTAGCTAATAATTATAAATCTGACATTTTAAAATAATACAATAGAAGAAATGATTTGTTTTTGTTGTCCTAAAAAGCATAAGCGAAGGATTAGCAGTCAGACACATAGAATTTTTTTTTCCCATTGAGTTGTTCTTCCTCAGTAGTGTTTATCACCGTGGCAACTGTCACTTAGATGGTGTCGTTGTGGGGGCGATGGATGTGTTATTCACGACAAGAAACAGAAATGATGAGAGCGCTCGCCTGTTCCGTTATGCCGAGAACCGGAAAATTGAGCACGTCAGCGCTGTCTAAGAACTGTCCACTACAGATGACAGGATTCTCTCATCAGTGTGTGTATGATTTAGCCACGGGCGAAGATAAAGATGGTTCCAAATGCCTTTCAACTCGGCAAATTAATTACAAATTTAAAATGACGTTAAATTTGTTATTGGTTTGAATAAGATTATTTCTTCAAAAACGGCTTTCTATCATGATTGAAAATGAAATGGCTTAATGTTGTGGTTGGAGTATTTAATATTTTACTGCCCATTCTTGGTAAACTAATGTTCTGCTGCGTTCCAGTTCAGAATAAGTATCAGAAAAGGTTTTTTGCCATTGTCAATGAACAAAATGTACAAACATAAGAACTTGTTTTGGCATTAAGGTGCAACATACTATATAATAATAAAAACAACATATATGAAATCAAGAGAAATAACTTAAATTTACTAGAAGATAAAAATAGGCTTACTATGCCCACAAAATGTACAGGTAAATTTACAGATGTAGTGCAGAAAGTGACAGTGCAGTGAGTGATTGATTAAACTGCAGTTAAAGTGGCAGGTGTTTAGAAGTGTTCATGAGTGAAACAAACTGTTCTTGTGGCGGGAGGTTCTGGTCTCCTGCCTGAGGGGAGTGGCTCAAATATCCCTGTCCAGGGTGAGAAGTGTCAGAGGTCAGATTTGGCTACTTCCGACATGTAAAATTCACGCTGAAACACCCTCACATCTCATAATTCCTACTTTGAAACTCGGACAACATTTCAGAACCCCCAGTTTTTCTGATAAAAATGTTATATCGACAGTTAAAATATTTGTAATTCTCATGTTATTTTTTCTTTAGTTTCTCTCTACTGTCCAGCGGCTGTCTATGTGCATTGCTGTAGGTGATTTGACTTTTGAAAATGTATCTTTCAGGGCAAACTGTATAGGTGTTGCCTCTCTTCTTCTCACATTTTTTATTCCAAGCTTTGTCTTTTTTGGGGGAGCCGCAATTAATCTTCTTCCTGCTACATACACTGTTTTTAATAGTGATTTGGCATCGATTTGACGTATGCACTGTCTGCAGTGATACTTTTGGGCATAGTAACAGCCCAAAAAATCCAATACGTAGTAGATGAGTTAACATTTCAGACTTACTAATAACAATTATCAAGCCCCTTCCCCCCTTAGAATCCTGTCTATTTGTCCAAGCTTAGAACAAGCTTAAAAATGTCGATGGTTTCCAATTTCATACTGCAATAAAGTAGCCCTAAACAGTATGTTCCCTCTTTTTACCTGATTGGCTACAAGTTCTCACTCAACTAATTTGCATTACCTTACATCAACCTTAAATCCACAGCCACTTATTTTACCGTATTGACCAGAAAATAAATTAAAATTGCTTTCCAGGATTGTAGTACATCATGTAGCCCCAACCGAAACAATGACACCTAATTCAGCCGAGATGAAAAATGTACCTCAATAATTAAAGCGCACAGCAGTGGTGCATAATATACAGGCTGTTTGCTTGATGCGGCGCCGACGGGCATTTTTCTAAGTATTCCTCTATCTCTCTGCCTGTCTATCCAGTAATCAATGCGGTATTGTGCTGGGTGGTTTGCACAGCTGCTTGTTCAAACAGTGCATGTGAGTAGGTGTGCATGGCCGCCTTCCATCTCACTTTTGGCTGTTTATGAGTTAGCAGATACTTTACATTATGGGTTTCATGTCAGAGAGCACATGCTTCAGAAACAGAGAGAATGGTGGATGGTAAGTTCTATGCTGTGTAGGTGTAGGATGGCTTCCAAAACATTCTCAGTAAGTTTAATAGATGTTAGGTAGGTATATTCAGACTTATTTGACCTGTTTTTTGTTAATGATTTTAACTGCGCCTCCAACCATTTCCAGATTATGTTGTAAATATGTTAAATGGCTCTGTACAACCCCAATACTTTTAAGAGATCCAACTAAGCCCTTGTAACTCTGATTGGTAGGATATTTTTGGTCAAATAAATGTTATCTTACCTTTTATTTAAACCGTCGACCACCACAGAGATTCAGAATATCTTGCCCCAGACCATCACCACACATTCTAAAATACCACCTTGCCTTTTATTCATATTTTATATATTACCATTTTTGTGCATATTTTCACATTGTTATAAAAAGAGCTGTAATGGAGCAAATATACAGTGTCCCAGTCTCAAGAAATCATAAATGGATTAGGAGTTACAGGAACGGCAGTTGATGTTTTCTGTCTAAGCCTTCCAAATATGTCTGTCTTTGTAAAAACTACAAATTTAAAATTAGATAAAAAATTAAATGTTTCCTGTAGTATACTGTTAAAAAACAAGATTTACAATAGAGCGTACACCAGCTGCATCTTGGCCTAACGTTGGCTTCCTTCCTCCAACCCTTCAAGAAGCCATTCCGTGTAAACCCATAATTTGAACTTTGGTTGAATGGAATAATGTATTACAAGCATTGGAGAGTAGAATTAAACAGGATGTACGAGTGGTTGTGCATTGTGACGGCAAAATCACTATGTTCAGCATAGACTTTTGCATGCCTGGTAATGGTATGGTCCGGCAGATGTCCACCCAGTAAAAAGCTTTGCTGGTTTCACCTTCTACTTTCACCGGCAAATTAACATTAACACAACTGACATGTAGCAAAGTGGGTTGTGTCAAGGGGCTAACAGGAGCCAGCCGCTAGAAAGTAACTGTGGACTTAAAGTAAGGGGAAAGCAATGGGCCTGCAGTTATTGTTGTAATGGAAATGCACAAAAATGTTAAAATACTTTGAGGAGTGTTCAAGCAGCGCCGAGCAATGAAATGTGATCTTAATGTTCGCCGTTTTGATTTCAAAGAGGTATCATGCTGTGGAAACAAAGTATGCTCCTATTTTAGACGAAATTTGCCTTTTTGGACTTTTGTGGTAAATTGGTTTTCAATGGACAAGTTATTAAGTACCTGGGTAACATTAAGTCTGTGGACACCATTGAAATAATCTATTCTTTATTTCATAAAGTGGCCTATATTTTTCTTTTTTAATTGTTGCTTTTAACCATGGTGCAATTGTGCATCAAGAGGTCGTTTTGTTTCATTTGTGCATGCTTCAAATGTATGTATTTTATCTCCCTTTCGTGACCTGAAACATGTACTTCCATGGGTTTTAGAATGTCGTAAATTTAGGACTGTTACCATTAATAATTTACAGTTCAAAACTAAAATCCTATCTTTTGAATGGTTAAAAGTCCTTTATCACAAAGCCAAAACCATATGTCACCAAGTTATTTTCCATTTTTTGTTCTGCATTTTGTGATTGTTAAGCCCTTTGTTTTGTGCTGTCTACAAATTGGGCTTTCACTGCCTTTCATGAACTACTCGATTCATTAAGTCAATAGACTAATTTTTGTTTTTTTTAATTCCCCCTGCTGATTAATTGAAAAATAATGGGCAGAAACTCTTTACATATATAAATATATTGATTTGTATAGCTAAGTGACCACCTAAACTGCGCTGAACTAGCCCACCCATTCAAAGAGGCAGCTATTTGTCAGGTGAGCGCACTGAGCTTGTTTGTTAGAGTAATTCTGTTTTGCCTCAGGGCTCGGTAGCAGCTCAGCCGCTGGGGGACTCCTCCTGAAAATGGGATTTGAGACCATTTTCTCACTGTGTCAGCGTGACTATTATTTTAGTGGGATTGTGAGAGCTCTCCGTTTCTCTGGCATCATCCTTGCTAAAAGTTTAACTCTGGGAAATCAAGATTCATTGCTTTTTAAATAACCTCCGGAGGTAAAAACTTGATATGTATGTAAATATTAGTGACGTTTCAGTGTGGTTTCAAGATTAAAGACTTTAAACCGCAGAGTGGTGATTGGTGCAGAATGCTTTTCTTTAGTTGCACAAATTTGTCCATTTCATTAAACCCATCATTCAATGCCACGGGGAAAACATGGTGTACAGGAACTCTTTTCCAGACTCAGCCAGAATCTTGTTGGGAGGTATATAGTTGAAGAATTTACCTGCATGTGCATGGAGGTTATTGGAGTAATCGGAAAAACCCACCCATGCACAGGAAGCATGCAAACTCCACTCTGAGGGTCCCAGTCCACAATTTTGAACTCAGAACCTTGTGAGAAAACACTAACAGCTTTGCACTTAAAGCTACTAAAAAATGGATACAAGATGCATAGTCCATAGTGCGCTTCATCTAAATACATACACTTTTATATTTTCTGGCTGTTTTTAACTTTTAGGTTTCCTTCACCCCTTTTCCAGCGAGCCCTATGAGCCTTTGATCTTATAAGACACTTCAACTATACCATCCATTTGAGTGCATATCCTATAAAGCTCAATTTGGTCTGCCTGGACCTGTTGGCCTGTTGATGTTTGTCCCTGTGCCCTCCACTGCCCCCTGCTGTTTGAGGCAGACTGCGCTGAGGTGAGGCCAGGTGAAAGTGCGCTCTATTAGCCGCAGTGGCACTAGAATCCTCCCGGGCCTTGTGCGTCACTCACTCCTCCCGAGGCCTCCTTCAATTCTTCCCTTCTCCAAATGCACTCACTTTAGTCAAATCAGTCTAAAAGGCTGCTGTTTGTCGGTGATGGCATTTATCCATGGCATCAAAGCAAACCCTCACTTCTCACCTAATAGACTGCACTTCCTTCCGCTTTAAACTCTCTCTCTTTCCTTTGAGTTGTGGCTTTGTTCTGGTGTTTTTCCCTCAGCCTTGGGCCTCTTGTGTGTCCTCTTCTGAGCACTCCCTCGTGTCATCTCAACCTCACAAAGAAAAACCCTTTGGGAATAATTTTCAACTTGATACATTTTTATTAAATATCTCAGTAGAAAGAGGGAGAAATGTGGTGCTTTCAGGAAATTTGTGAAAACTATTTAAAGGAGTGAAATGTTTTTGGGATTGTATATATATTTTACGGGCGCACTATTTTTTCTGGTTGTGGGTATGTCACATGCTTGTCTCATGAAAATGTTTTTGCTTTGCCATTCAATTTAGCAGTCTTCCAGAATACAAGCAGGTGGACATTACAGGCAGAGTACAAGGTTTCATACCCTCCACCTAAAGATGTAGTGCTGCTTTAAGACTTTAGTGTGCATATGTCCACACCCTCCTCTTGCGGCATATGGAGGGAAAAGTATTAAATACAGATTGTGCTATATTAAAGCTCACATAATTCTTGACTTCTGTGACTTTGGTGAAGCGGCACAGCTAAATTTTTCACAGTGTATTTTGCCAGGAGAGTTGTCGTCCTGTTGAGAGGCATTACATCATCCTTTGAGCCCAGTACTTGGCAAAGAGGTGCTCTACGCAGCTTGACTTAGAAAAAAGACACCAAAGGAATAAGATATTATACATTTAAAGTCATTTTTTACATACCTTGGATAGCATTGAAATCAATGTAGATTCCCTAGAACTAAGACACTTGATTGTCTATGTAGGCAGAATCCACATCCATTAGATTTAGATTAGATTCAACTTTATTGTCATTACACATGTACAAGTACAAAGCAACAAAATGCAGTTTAGCATCCAACCAGAGTGCAATAATAGTAAGTACAATATACAGATAATAATAAATAGGTGATATCTAAAATAAGGAGCTGTAGTATATAGTACAAATATACAGATAGATTGATTGAGGTAAAGTGCATATATTATATATATTGTGCATTAACTGTAGACTATAAACAGGGACTATAGACATAAATTACAAAAGCAAATGGGCATATGATAAGTTAAGTAGTACAGATTGAGTGAACATTAAATAGTGCATAATGATAAACAGTAGCTGCCTAACTTACTAGACTAGTGCAAAGTACAGTACGGTTTTCAGTGCAACCAGAATCCAAAGTGTTTGAGTGCAGGAAGGTCCAGTAGTGCTGGTGTACCGTCTTTGGACAGTGGGGGGAGATGACGAGTTTGTGGGTGGTGGTGGTTGGGGAGTGGGGAGGGGGGGTTCATCAGCATGGGGCAGAGTTCAATAAGGACACAGCTCGGGGGAAGAAACTGTTCCTCAGTCTGCTAGTCCCTGTCCGGGGGCACCTGAAGCGCCTGCCTGAGGGCAGGAGGGAGAACAGTCTGTGTGCAGGGTGGGAGGCGTCCTTGAGAATGCTGCGAGCTCGACGGAGACAGCGTTTTCTCTGGACTTCCTCAATGGCTGGAAGTGGAGTTCCTGTGATGCGTTGGGCAGTTTTCACCATCCGCTGCAGTCCCTTGCGCTCCGCAACAGAGCAGCTCCCATACCAGACTGTGATACAGTTTGTTAGGATGCTCTCGATCACGCAGCGGTAGAAGTTCACCAGGATGGCTGAAGACAGATGGTTTTTCTTTAGTGTCCTCAGGAAGAAGAGGCGCTGGTGAGCCTTCTTGACAAGGCTGGAGGTGTTGGTGGTCCAGGACAGGTCTTCCGAGATGTGGGTCCCCAGAAACTTGAAGCTGGAGACACGCTCAACGTCCATCCCATTGATGTGGATGGGTGCATGCATGCCTCCTTTCTCCTTCCTGAAGTCCATGATGAACTCCTTGGTTTTGCTGGTGTTTAGGAGCTAGTTATTTTCGGCGCACCATGTGGCCAGGTGCTGTACCTCTTCGCTGTAGGCTGTCTCATCGTTGTTAGTGATGAGACCTATCACCGTGGTGTCGTCCGCGAACTTGATGATGGAGTTAGATCCATGCACGGGTCTGCAGTCGTAGGTGAAGAGGGAGTAGAGGAATGGGCTGAGCACACAGCCCTGTGGCACACCAGTACATCCAACTCTTAAACATACACAATTGGCAAATTCTTCACCTTCAGAGTAATTCTGAACAAATCTAACTTAATGGTTCCCAGGCACTGTCGCAGTTGCCTACCGCTTCTAAATTGGGGGTTAATACAAAAATGAGATTATTATTCCCTCAAAGAATGTTGATGACATCACAAGACAGTGGAGATGATCGTGGACTTCCGGAGAGTCCCAGCCCCCCAGCCCCCTCTCACCATGACAGACTCCCCCATCCCCGCGTGAACTCCTTCTGCTTCTTCTCCACCACCATCATCCAGGACCTCAAGTGGGAGCCCTCCATCAGCTCCCTCATCAAGAAGGCCCAGCAGAGGATGTACTTCCTGGAATTATGAACACTTAAAACCTGCCACTTTAACAATTATTCAACCCAATAACTATTAATTGCTCTGTTCACTTTTTGCATCGTTAGATCTGTACATTTTTGTGTACATTGCTATTATCATTATTCATTGTTTTATGTTGCACCTTAACGCCGAAACGAGTTCCTATGTTTGCAAACTTTTTTTATTCTGATTCTGAAAGATACAGTATCAACACCTTAATCTTGGCTGAAAATCTTTAAGTGAACTAACTCTTGTTTTCTGCTTGCTCATAAACACTCTCAGTTTTCTCATCCTTGCTCATCTGTAACTACAAAATCCAAATACATAAATGTGTGCATGTTTGTTCAATCTCGCCGGCTCAGACACATGTGGCATTTGAAGAGTCTAGGTCCAATTTAACACCACGCTGCTTCTGAGTCCTGTTTGTTCCTGTATGTTTGTCATTGGATACGCCTCTGTATAAATTCATAGCCACCATCGCTGTGGGGGTGTCTTATTATTAGCACTTCAGTCGCCATGGAGACTGTTTCAGTTAGGGCTGCACTAATTGGCTTCATAACGAGAAGAAGAGTGGGTATGTGTTGAACTGGCACAGAGGCAGAGAAAACACAGGGAGGAGGAGTGTGAGGGACAGTGGAAAAGTTGGGGGTTACACTGCAAGAGTTTTCCAAGAATTGCAAATTGTGGGAATTTAGTAGTGGGCTAGAGAGAGATGCTGCAGGATTGTGCTGGGAAAATTGCTGTATTTAGATCAAAGGCAATGTTTTCCATTCAATGAAAGGTGCACTATGTAACTTTTCTGATGAATGGTGCACCATCTGCTTCTCCATCTCCATGAAAGCAAGCAAATGACACCACCAGGTCTAGTTACCAGTCAGATCTGTGGAGATCCACTCAGGAATCAGGAATCAGGAATCAGGAATCAGGAATCAGGATATATTTATTGCCATTATCAGTGAAATTCACAACATAGGAACTTGACTTGATGACAGATGCGACATGAGAGACATGCATAAAGAGCGTCAGCCACCCACACGGCCCGTGCGCTGCCTCCTGGGGTACTTGGACTCTTGGAAAATGAAAAACAATTTCAGCAATAAGCATACAATGATACACAATAAACAACACATATTCAATACAGTACATAAGGTCAAACGTGATGGTATTTTTCAGTGGATATTGGGGGATGGGTCACAAACACGATAACAAGTAGATTAGGATGAGGATGAGGAATGTTCAGACGGTGAGTGAATCTTGTTTTGTGTAAGTGTCTTTGTGTGGCTTCAGTACGGCCTTGGACGCCTGCTGCTTGCCAGCCCTGGGAGATAAGTAAGAGGGAGAGAGATAGAAGGGCACAGCAGCGAAAGAGAAATAAGTACTTTAATACATTTTGTTGATCAATAATTTGCGATCAAATAATCCAATAATTTCTGGTCCTCTGTGTGCGATCAGCTTGATTCATTGAGTTACTCCGTCCTACAGCGAAAAGTTCCCGTTTCCTTGATTGAATACTCGCAGTAAAATGTATTTTTTCAGCAATAACACATGTAATTGAATACATGCTTGATAGATAAGTTTAATGCCATACTGTGGAACATGGCAAAAAAATTAGATCTCCATGGAGACAAGTAGGTGGTGGACCTTTAATGTACCTTTAATGCTTACAACTTTTAAGATCTCGTAGAAATGGCCAAAAATATCAATCCCTTATTTCTTGTGTCTCTCTACCTCATATTGAAATACATTCAGTGCTTCTGTACCTATACTCGTGATTGGGAAACAAAATACAATTGCAATACATTTCTAACATACAATAAATTTAGCCTCCGTATAGGTGCCTTCTAAGATAATACATCTCTAATTGTTGCTTGCATTGAGTGTAGTAGATGAACGATATTGCTTACCATCAATCATAAAACAAGATTAGGTTGTCTCTTGTACTGTAAGTGTGCCATATCCTCAAGCCAGACTCAAGCGCTCATGATAAGCAGCGCTTTCATTATCAGAGAGTGTAGGCATTATTCAACAGGTTTAAGGGAGACTGGAGAGGAAACAGGAATACACTAGGGATGAAAGTGTGCATGATTTAACATGTGTTTAGTAAATGCAACCAAAAGTGAATGCTATTGTGCTCTTGGGCAAAACACAACATCGTCCAGTCATAGTGAAGGCTTGAGAATTAGGACACTGACACCATTAATCTGTTGGAATATCACAGATCAGAACTTGGCATAGCCCATCGTTTCTGAACTTAACTAACCCTTAACAGAAAAATATACATAAACCAGGGAGACACATAACCTCATACCCTTACTGACCTCCCCAGGGATCTGACTATTTCTTGGACTACATGAACATACCATAAGACGAGCTACCAAAACATTTCACAATCACCCCTCTTTCAACCGTCACTCTTGAGCAGGTCACTCACAGTTGACTGGAACAAAAAAGCAACAAAACATGAGTAATTAGAAGCGTCATATGTTGAAAGATGCATCTCATATGAGAAAAGGAATAAAAAAACGTGTGTACTTTTAACTAGCACTGACACCAGTATCTCCACTTTGGCACACACAGTCTAGCAGGCTGGCCCATGCATATTGGAGGCACACAGATGGTCCCAAGTCTGAATATGGATGAGAGAACTGACACCACAAGTCAGACAGACAGCATGGAAAGGAACGAGAATAAAGGAAAAAAAAAGCCAAAGAAAAAAGAGAAATAAATTGTATACAGCGCAGAACAATGTAGTCTAACTGCTGTCCATTGTACACTTTTGCGCGCTCACAATCGCAGTTTTCCCCACAGCCACTGCTCTATAAATCATGAGGCTCAAAAGCAGTGCACTTTGTGAACATGTTGCACGTCAAAGCAGCATTATATTACCCTTGTCTGTGGGTTTGCCTAGAGTGAGCTGTAGGCTAGCAGTAAATGAGCAGCAGTTGCAGCAGCATCTAGGCTTTGTGAAGGCATTTTATTAAAAACAATAGATGTACAGGGACATGCACAATACTGGTGGTGGAGCTGAACAGTACATACGTGAGGTGAGATGCTGTAACGGCTAATGAGGTCTTTAGCAGAGGTGGGTTTGCAAGCTTTAGAGGGTGGTTTGAATAAGTGGTACCATGTTACCAGATTAGATTTCTGAATCCCCACCAAAATGGGACTGCAATCGAGAATGTTAAAGGCAAGTTGAGGTGTTAGAATCAGATTTGTTGTTGTATCTGTATAGATTTAGAGAGATTGTAAAAGCAATACACACCGCTGAAATATAAGTAAATGAGTGTGTAATTCCATCCATCCATCCATCTTCTTCCGCTTTATCCGGGGCCGGGTCGCGGGGGCAGCAGTCTAAGCAGGGACTCCCAGACTTCCTTTTCCCCAGACACTTCCTCCAACTCCTCTCCTCCGGGGGATCCCGAGGCGTTCCCAGGCCAGCTGAGAGACATAGTCCCTCCAGCGTGTCCTGGGTCTTCCCCGGGGCCTCCTCCCGGTGGGACATGCCCGAAACACCTCCCTAGGGAGGCGTCCAGGAGGCATCCGGAACAGATGCCCGAGCCACCTCAGCTGGCTCCTCTCAACGTGGAGGAGCAGCGGCTCTACTCCGAGCTCCTCCCGTGTGACTGAGCTCCTCACCCTATCTCTAAGGGAGCGCCCCGCCTCCCTGCGGAGGAAACTCATTTCGACCGCTTGTATCCGCGATCTTGTCCTTTCGGTCACTACCCAAAGCTCATGACCATAGGTGAGGGTAGGAACGTAGATTGACCGGTAAATCGAGAGCTTTGTCTTTCGACTCAGCTCCTTCTTTACCACAACAGACCGATGCAGCGACCGCATCACTGCAGACGCTGCACCGATCCGCCTGTCAATCTCACGCTCCATCCTTCCCTCACTCGTGAACAAGATCCCGAGATACTTAAACTCCTCCACTTGGGGCAAGGACTCCCCACCCACCTGGAGAGGGCAAGCCACCTTTTTCCGGTTGAGAACCATGGCCTCAGATTTGGAGGTGCTGATTCTCATCCCAGCTGCTTCACACTCGGCTGCAAACCGTCCCAGTGCATGTTGCAGGTCCAGGTCTGATGGGGCCATCAGGACAACATCATCTGCAAACAGCAGAGATGAGATCCTGTGGTCCCCAAACCGGACACCCTCCGACCCCTGACTGCGCCTAGAAATTCTGTCCATAAAAACAATGAACAGAACCGGTGACAAAGGGCAGCCCTGGCGGAGTCCAACATGCACTGGGAACAGATCTGACTTACTGCCGGCAATGCGAACACAGCTCCTGCTCTGGTCATACAGGGACCGGACAGCCCTGAGCAAAGAGCCCCGGACCCCGTACTCCCGCAGCACCCCCCAAAGGGCAACCCGTGGGACACGGTGGAAAGCCTTCTCCAGATCCACAAAGCACATGTGGACTAGTTGGGCAAACTCCCATGAACCCTCGAGCACCCGATGGAGAGTATAGAGCTGGTCCAGTGTTCCACGACCAGGACGAAAGTCGAAAGTGTGTAATTTTTCTATGTAAACATTTAATGAAGGAGGCTGTTCTGAATCCAGCCCAACAACAAATGAGTCCCAAATGCCAGTCAACAAACAGGGCTCTGGTAAGGACAAACAAGTGTCAAAACATATGCTACTTGCAAGGAAGCAGATGGACACCAATAATAATCAAATAAATAAATAACAAGTTGGCAAAGTTTGTTAGCAGTGGCTTTTACACTTCGGTGGCTCTTTCAGTTGTTCAAAATCTTGCTGGTCAGAGGTGATGAGAGAAATATACAGTAAATGCAAATAGGATTGGAAATGTTATATAACTTTGAGTGAATAATATGGCTGCCTGTGATCAGTGGCCCATGTCTTCTGGAGGTGCACATGAGGCAGTAATAGCACAGCCACAACATCCCACCAATGCATCCTAATGTTTAGCATTCACTGTGAAAACGCAAATGTTCGCCTACACCCATCTAATAAAAACAGGTTATCGACGCCATTTATGCAGTTCATTGTAAGATGCATAGATAAACTGGATAATGAAAAATGTAATAACCTGTAAAATTCTGAAACGATTCACATGTTTATATCCCATCCATAACCCTAAACCACTAGAAAGTCAATATATGGCAGGATTTGCTAATGGAATTGGCTTGGCATTATTTGAAAGGCCAACAGTTTAAACTTAATGGAGCTGTCAAGCACAGGCTTTTGTTGTGTTCTTGGCAAAGACACAGCAAAACTGTCTATATCAGTCACAGTTTGTGGCTCCATAACAATAAAAGACTAAACTAGCCATCTAGAAAATGTAAAAATGGAGGACTGAGTGAATATAAAGATTTGATATGAGTCAGTTTAAATTTGAATTAAAGAGCTTTAAAGATGTTACACTGACATTGTAATTAGTGTAATGAAGTGGGACAAAATGATGAACTGCAAACATTTGAAGTATCAGTCCTCCTAATGATCCACAACTCAGAGTAAAAAACCACGCCTGCTTTCAAAAGCAGCGCATAAAGAGAAATTAAAGCCCTCTGTTTTAACAAGAGGATCGGGTGGGATTTTACATTTCATTTCATTAAGTACAAATACTTTTTGGAGCGAGTGATGGAGTAGCTGGAGGCAGCTGCTGCTTTCAGTACATGCTGGCACTCTGTAAACCTGCCTAAAATGCATAATCCATCACAGTGAACATTTAATCAGCTTTTTGTTACAGCCACTTTACCTGTGAGGAGCAAGTGTTTACAGTCCAAAAGCATGGAAAAAGTATTGAACTAATGCAATATGTCATCTGCATAAAACATCCCAAAATGATGTGAAATCTGCATCGTCTCTCAATGAAATTTGTCCTCTTCGGTATCTTCCTAAACAGCCCAAGTTTCTAAAGGGGATAAAGTGCAGCTCGGTGGTCGAGTGGTTAATGTTAAGGCTCCATGTGCAGTGCCATGTTGTGAGTTGGAATCCCGGCTCTGACAATTTGCTGCATGTCCTCCCTTTTCTCTCATCTCCATTTCACGCTCAGCTGTCCTGTCTAATAAAGCCTACGGGCCAAAAAATCCTTGAAAATAAGATAAAATAAAAAATAAATGGGATAAAAAGTGGCAGAATCTATAACAACAATGCTTTTCTTATGTTAAATAATTTGCAACGATAACCACTGCTAGACTTTAAAAACGTTTGGACAAATATTACTTCTAATGTCTAATGAGATTGACACACATTTTTGGAATTTAAAAAAATGCATGAGGATGATGGTAGTGCACAAGTTTGTCCACTTTTTCCACAGAAAGTACTACTTCCACTCAAAATAAACAAGCCATGCACTCACATTTCTGTAGCTTGTGCGCTTGCTCCTAAATGACCTAACAAGCCTCATTATATTAAAACTCTCGCACATAACTTTTTCTCGCTGTAAACTGATTCCATCCTGGGGGTATTGCAGCAAATGCTAAATCATAATGAAAATTCGGGAATCGCAAATAGCACTTTCGCTCCTGTGTCGTTCTTCTGCCTCTTGCAAACCAAAGCAACCATAAAACGTGTATTCTTGGGGGAGTAATGTCTGCCAGCGAGATGGATACGGGCCAAGTCCTGCTCACCACCGCTTGAGTTCCCAGGTGTTTTCTGCTGTAATTTCTCCTATATCTGCGTCTCCATCGGGCTGAGAGATGAAGCCTGCACCCATCCTGTTCCCTGTCTGAGTCTGTAGACGATAACTGGGCTCCCTTATGGCTGCTCGCTGCTCTGCTCAGATAAAACATGTCGCCTTTGTGCTGGACCCTTTGTGTTTGAGGGGAGATAAGGGTGACTTCCAGCCGGAGAATGCAAGTGTGTACATAGCTGGACTGGTCATTTCAGGTGACTTTGTTCTAAAGGTTTATCTCATCTCTGTCAGAATAAAAATGGAAAACATATCGTACATCTAATTGGTTGCAACTGTTGTTAAAAATCATATGTTAAACCCATTTTTCATGCTACGTCTCACTTTCAATTTCCTTTCAAAGTCCACATACACAGTAATATTTCTAACTTGGAGAGATGAAGCAATCGGCCTCAATCTAAAATGTTAAGTACATACATTGGTCCACTCAGTTTGTGCTGAAAAGGAGGCGATGAAGAGGCAGCAGAGGATTTATATCAATGACAGGAGAGGTGATTCTTTAAAAGAGATTCATAGAAAGAGTGCAGGAAGTAAATTACAGTCTTCCTGCGTATGGTTGTGACTAGGCTGTCACTAATGATTATTATTATCGACAATTATTAATATTTTTTTGATTAGTTTGACTAGTCAAATGATTATTTCTAAATCATCTCAATACATTTTTAACCAAATAAAGGTTGAAATATGGTGGCTGAAGGCTTCTAGAGAAGATATATGACTAAAGTGTATCATTGAAGAAAATCAGAATTTAATTCATCTTCCACTACTTGTTAGGGGCCGCGAGCCTATCCCAGTGACTTTGGTCCATTAGGCAGGGTACCCCCTGGACACGCGGTTGCACGGTTTCAAAAATCAGAAATGTATTATTCTTTTTTAACATTTTGATTTAAAAATAGTCTTTGTTTTAACAAGGGCTTTTTGTATGTGTTTTAGAGTCTGTATTTACCTCATTCCACTCCGCCCACTTCAGACATCTGGATCGGCACTTCCGTTGTTTTGGCACTTCCGGTTGAGTGAGGATTCCGTTCACTTAAATGGAGAACGAAGGAAAAGTCTTGCTATCAAAATATGATGATATGATTGTGTAAAATGTTCAAGGCTCTTGTGCACAAACACGTCAACAATGCTTTGTAGTCTGTGGAGCACTGTTTTGCTGTTGAGATCAGCTGCCCTATACAAAATAATAAACTGGAAGGAGAGGCACAATTATTAGCGGCTCCTGTGGCAACTTCTGAAGTTAAAAGAATAGCCAAGACAATAATTACGATAATCAAAATATGATGATAATTCGTTTTGTTTTTTTATTGTTGATTAGTAATGATTAATCGATCAATTTTTGCAGTCCTAGTTGTGACAATGTTTCTGGGCTTATTGGAGTAGAATTAGGAACCTTCTTCATAAACTATGGTCCTGAGGTGGGGAGACGCCTGCTCAATGTCTATGGAGACTTGCTATTGCCTTTTTGTTTAGATCCATTTACAATTAACAAGCTTGTGCACGGATGATGGGAAGGACGCCAAAGCACCACTATCTCCTTGCTGTGAGACAGAACCACTAATCACTCCGCTGCCATTATAATCTAGTTAATTTGATGTATTTCCCCACCCTGGTATTATCAAAAAGAAGTCCATTCACCTTTGTTCCATTGGGGATATATTTTAACGGAGTCTATCTATTCTACTGTGGACGACCAGTTCAGTTGGTTGCAGGTCTACCACTCAGGAGCATTGATACAAAAATATTCAATTACGCTTACATTCATTAACTTATGTGCAGTTCAAAGTCTTCAAGTCACCTTTATAGCGTATGCTTTAGACAGGTTACATCAAACCCAACCTGAAGTCCTTTGTTAACTTCATCCTTTGAAGTAGAATTAATGCATTGCCTGTAGTAATTACAGGCGCTCAAAAAACCTCAGATATAGACAAAGGAGAAGTACCCTACAAGCATAGCACAAGTGAGATATGGAGGCGTAGACCCTGTGAATGTCAGGAAGCAAAAGGGGAGAGTTGTAAATTGGCATGCCTTGGATCCCTGCACCCGTTGCTCTGTAATGGATAACACAGTGAGGTGCAAAGACCCAGGGTGGCTTTTGTGCGAGCGAGAAGAGACGAGACAAGCAACACAATAAAGTCAGAGCGAACATTTGAACCAACTCCAGTGATGGAAGTGGAAGAATGGATGACAGCGCTTCGATGTTAGATGGCTCAATTCAGCGCAGTGGAAGCACAGAGTAGGTATGGATCCGTTTTGATGCTTTGTGTGTGTTTTCACTCTCACAATACAACAAAAGAGGACAACAGCGTCCACCACCAGCCATACTACTCATTTATTCCCCTCTTTTCATCTCAACCACGTACCTAAAAAAAAAAATCTAAAAAGGGCGCTTGAGAAGTGACAATAGCTATTAGATTCGCTCAATGAGAAAAACGAAAATATTGGATTCGGTCCATTTGTTTCACCTAGGTCATTATGTTTTATTTTTTACACCTCAAGGCCATTTGCTTGACAATTGTGTACCCCAAAATGGTAAAGTTCTTATGTTATTTAAAAAAACAAAAAAACAACTGCAGTGCACACTATCCTTTCAAGCCATGTTAGTTAGTTTGTTTTGTTTGGGTTTATATTCTCAAACAAATTCCGTTAAACTGCACAATGAAATTAACAAGAAATTTAGGTACCAAATAAATAAAATTGGCTAGAATTCCATGGGTATTATTTATTACTTTTCCAGCTCTGCTCTTGGATATAAAAACACCCAGAAACCATTGTAAAGGTTCTGATCATCTGCAGATAAATGATAAATGTCTGGTACAACTGATTTCTTTGAGAGCGTTTGTGAGCCCAATTTATTTTCGATAACACTTTCTTATTATGTTGTTTTTTTACAAACTACAGAGTATTTTGCTAAGTTGTCTAAAGATTATCTCCCGACCTTTCAATTATTACATGTTTATGAAATTGGTCGGGGGTTTCAATTCAATTCTATTCAATTTATTTTTGTAACGCCGAAAATCACAACGGAAGTTGCCTCGAGGGGCTACAGTGGAAAACAAAATAAACAGTGTTCATAGGGACTTGGAAATGTCCCAGCGTCCACAGATGTCCTTAGACCCTCCTTCTCGGCCAGGAAAAACTACCAAACCTCTTTGGGAAAAAGTAGAAACCTGTAGGAGTTCCACAGTGAAGGAGAGATCCGACTCCCTCGGACGGACAGGCGGACACGCCTCAATTTGCAGATAGAAGGTGGCGCTAGACCCACTCAGGAGGAGAACCAATTCTTCGAGGCCGATGAAGAACCGTTCATATGGCGTAGAGACCGTTTCTCCAGGCAGTTGAGGAGCATCTGGATCCACAGGTCATCGATGTGCCTGCTCCACTCTCGTCGGGGAATTGGGAGAAAAAGAAGGAAAAGCGACGAACAAATTGCCAGTGAAATTAAATATAAAAATATTGTTTGATAGAAAAGTAGTAGGAAACAGAGGATAGTGCTCAAGCTGCCATACTTCTCCCAGCATAGTTGCTCCTAGGGCAGCATAGCTGGGAACTATAGGTTTTTTATTTCTGTTCCTAACTGGCCTGACCATAAGCGATTTCAAAGAGGAACGTTTTAAGCCTGGTCTTAAATGAAGAGACTGTGTCGGCCTCTTTAACATGGACAGGAAGCCGATTCCATAACACAGGAGCTTGGTAGCTAAAAGCTCTACATCCTACTGTGCTTTTAGAGACTCTTGGGACCACCAGAAGTCCAGCATTTTGAGAGCGAAGTGCTCTGTTTGGATGATAAGGTACTATAGCCTCTTTGAGGTAGGATGGGGCCAGGTCATTTATGGCTTTGTAAGTCAGGAGGAGGATTTTGAATTTGATTCTAAACTCGACAGGGAGCCAGTGAAGAGACTCGAGCCCGGCGTAATGTGCTCTCTTCTTTTAGTTCCTGTTAATAATCTTGCTGCTTCATTTTGAACCAGTTGAAAGCTTTTTATGACGCTTTTAGGGCACGCTGCAAGCAGGGAGTTACAGTAGTCTAATCTATATGTTACAAACGCATGGACAAGTTTTTCAGCATCGCTTTTAGGCAAGATTTTTCTGATTTTGGCTATATTACGCAGATGGAAATAGGCTGTTTTTACAGGCTTGATTTATGTGTGCTTTGAATGAGAGCTCCTGGTCAAATAAGACTGCAAGGTTTCTTACAGTGGAGCTGGAGGCTACACTGACATTGTCCAGTGTGACTATCTGCTCAGATAAAGCGTCTCGTAGATGATTAGGGCCTAGTATGATGATCTCGGTTTTTTCAGGGTTAAGAAGCAGATAATTGAGTGTCATCCAGGTTTTTATATCCTTCACACAAGCACCAAGTCTGTCTGCTTGATCGGTCTGATCAGGTTTCATTGATAAATACAGCGTGTGTGTCATCTGCATAGCAGTGGAAGTTAATGCTATGCTTTCTGATAATGTTACCTAACGGCAGCATATAAAGAGTAAACAGAATTGGACCGAGAACTGAACCCTGTGGCACACCGTAGGTTACTTTAGAACAGGGTGAGGAGCTCTGGCTTACATTAACAAACTGGTACCTATCGGATAGGTAGGATTTAAACCAGCTGAGGGCTGTCCCTCTGACACCTACATCAGATTCTAACTTCTGCAGTAGAATGTTGTGGTCGATGGTGTCGAACGCTGCACTGAGGTCCAATAGAACCAGGATTGAGACCAGTCCATCGTCAGCAGCTAATAACAAATCATTTGTGACTTTAACCAGTGCAGTTTCAGTGCTGTGGTGGGCTCTGAACCCTGACTGGAAAACTTTGAATAAGTTATCGTCCTGTAGATGGCGACAAAGCTGTTTAACTACAACTCTTTCAAGGTTTGAATTATTTGAGTTCAGACTTGCTCATGTAGAAGTAATAAGAAGTTCAAATGTGTGTTTTTAACTTTCAAGATCTGCGCTGGTGAGAAAATGTCAGATGGGAGACAATACTTAAAGTGGTGGAGCACTATTAATTTGTCATATTCCCTGAGTTTATGTTTATGCTTAATATCTCACTGTAAACGTCTCTATGAACACAATAAAGTGAGAATATCTGATCAATTTATAGCAAAAAGCCCTGCACTGAAAAGTGCCGTGATTGTCAGTAGTAAGAACATTAAAGCTGTATGATTAACATAAACTTTGTAGACAAAAAAATTTCCATATGTCCATCAAAAACAGTACCTCTTACATGTAAAATATGTTACAGTAAGTGGCCTCTTTCTTCCCTAATACCTGCGTTTGTTCCAACAATGTCATGATCCTCTCTCGGCTCACAATTAGACTAATCTCCCTGTCTCTCCCTGTCTCATGTTCTGTCTCTTTCAAGGCAGTAATTATTTATGATTTAATCTCAGGAAGCCCTAACAGACCTCACAGCTGTAGCCTGTCACACATATCCACATGAAAACTCAACTGATGATGTTATGTACGCAGTGGCATGGCAAACAAGACACACTGCAAATACAATGCATGATAAATCATACAAGCCAACAGGTTTTTGAAAATTCACTAATATCTTTAGTTCCCCATGCGCATTTCACTTTGTAAATAGCTACAGGTTGAATGCTTTCAATTGATTTTCTTCCAAGTACCAGTACAAAAAGTAGTTCCATAATTAATCACAGAAATTGCCAAAATCCAATATCGTAAATTTCCAATTATATATAACCAAGATGCTCTTTCTTTCAATCTGTAAGAAGAGAATGGTAAAAACAGTAGGGCAGAGTCACTTAGGTACAATTTATGCATTGCTGTCTGATGTGAAAGTGCTGAAAATTGCTTTGCAGCCAGTCATTACTTTCTGACACGGGGCATAACTTCTTTCTAACCCTGCCTGTCTGACTGTAGAACATGTTATTACTGCACATTGGGGGGGGGGGGGGGGGATTTGTCTTTGCTTGATTTACCCACCTCCACAGTTCAGGGGGATACACAAGAATAAGAGGTTTTTCAATCAGGGGCATGCACTTGTTTTGTTCTTGTTCTGTCTGGGTAGGACTTATGCTGTGCTAAACAGCCTTTCATGAGCTTCTGTACCATGTTCATGCCATATTGTATTCTTATGAAAAAACATAACTGGGGTTGCGTTCAGTTCTGTAGGAAATACCAAGGCAGTTTATAAAGCACAAATTAGTTTCTTTTACATTCTTTAGTTGAACCTTGGACCATGTTCTGTATGATTTGGGTATGAGGCAATAAATACTCATGGGGCAGTCATCAGGGCCACATCTGACAACTTGATCCATGCTGAGGTCGAACTAAATGTTGTCCCAAGCATACCACGGGCTATTTGTCAGAGCCCTAACCGAATTCACAGCAGCACCCATTTGATATACTGTATATTCAAAGGATCGCATCCATACACAGATCAGCTATAATATGACTGACTGGTGAATAATGCAGCATAGCTCTTCATCATAGCTCCTTTGAGTAAGTGGATTGATTTGCTGCCTGAGAACATTTTGTCTTGGTAATGTTATGCATAACCAAAGTGGGATAGAAAGGTTCAACTGCTTCTGAATCCATTTGGATTACTATAAAATCTGTTTTATTTTCTTCATTGACATTAATCCATAGAGCAATTTAATCATGAATGTATATGAATACTGTAATAATAATATTAATAAATACTACATATTTTAGGTAAACTTAGATTAGCCTTTATTGTCCATGTAGGAACATTGTTACTCAGATTGTTTTTCTTGTTTTTTCATCCTTACATTGCCCAGGCTACTCAAGAATAACAGAATTGAAGAATAGAAAATAATATGTGTTTTCTTCTTCGTCTGATGGGAGAATGGCCCTAATTCAATGGTCGAATTGAAGTGATAAGGTCATGCTAGCACAATGACAGAGGAAAAAAGACTGAGGCTTTATTGTTTAATTGTGACATCGCCCTCACACAAACAGTTTCCCTTTTATGAATACTCCGCCCATTGTTCAGAACAATGAAAACAATGAATCTCCTTAGATCCTATCAAAAGTCATTCAAAATTCTGACAACTGGAAAAATACTTTATATGCAATCATCAGGTGTAGCTCAAACTAATATTCTGCCTTTGCCATGTGTCCACTGATAGAACATGTGCATGAGTATATTTAGACTTGTCGACATGCTCCTCTCTTGCGTTTCCATGGAAATAACAAGAGCCAAATTGTCAGTTTGAAAAGGAAAAGATGTGCCAAGTGCTGCCTCTGCATCCTTCTAAGCTGGAATCTGAAGGGATTCATATAACATGTAAATTTAAATTAAAAGGATAAATCTGTATTGTGTACTACACAATTGAGACTCTCATTTTGAATTAATTTTTTTTTTTTAAAAGCCCTTGTAACTTTTTTCTTTCTACCAATTGTTCTGTGCAAATGGAGTTTCAAGTGTGTTACAATAATCCATTTTATTATTTTTCATAAATTGGTAAGATGTTCTACGTGTGACTTGCAAAGAATTTGTTTTGATTGATATCTTTCCTTTTTTTGCCGAATATGCAGATTTTGTTCTAAAGTGCAGTCACTTTCCCAAATGGATGTTGTTTTGTCTTAGTAGCCACTGAAAAAACATTAGAACCTGCCATCCCATCTTACGCACATCTCTTTGCATGCTTGACCAGGAAATTCAATCGTTTATGCTGGTGAGAGGACGTTGTGCCGATCTCCCTCATTGTCCCCAGCGATACTCGTGCCCTTTCCTACATGAACATCTTTAAACTATTATTATTTGGTCTTTGTCTTTTCTCCTCCTGGCATCTGCAGCTAAGTGCGTCAGTCACCCCCTCGCTGGGTGGATCTCAGAGAGCCGCAGCTGTTTGGGGATTTGGAGAGGAAGACAGATGATGAGCCTTTCGCTAAGGTTCATTTAACTGCTTTTAGGGGGGCATGCTTTCCTAAAAGATGTTAAACGAACCTTAAATGTTAGACATAGAATGTTTGGAAGCAGAACTTTCAAAGACAAACTTGTGCACATTCAAAGTTCCTGAGCCAAATACTTAAAGGAGAATTGCATGATAATGAAGCGAAAGAGGATTTTTGAAGTGCGGTGCATGATGTTGGTTATTAGAAGCCCTCCTGGTAAAACTTGTTCAGACCATTTCCTGAAAACATATGCACACAATAGCAGGGTTTTAGTATGTGTAACCTTAGGATCAGGTCTCTTTTTTCTGTCAGGGGAGTTATTTGGGAGTTGCCCAAAACATGGTATGGCTTCAACCAACTGGTCATTGGGCCTTGAAATCTATTGTACAAACAAGCTATCCTTTAATTTAGTTGTATGTGTCTAAATAAGTTTCTCTCGCAATCATTTTACTATTGATTGATTCTTTTTTTAATTATCTAGTATTTGCATTTGCCCCTATACAGGCTTGGTATTTGCTGATTTGATTTTTACACCTTGTAGTCATATTTCTTCCATGGCCTAGCACCAAAGTACATCTCGGACATGTTAGTGCCATATGAACCATCTCGGACTCTGAGGACCTCAGGGACCGGCCTCCTGCTGGTGCCCAGAGTCAGGACTAAACATGGGGAATCTGCGTTTCAGTTTTATGCAGCTAAAATCTGGAACAGTCTTCCTGAGGATGTGAGACAGGCCGCTACTCTGGCAATGTTCAAATCTAAACTAAAAACTGTTTTGTTTGGCTGTGCATATGACTAAAATGCTTTTCTTTGCACTCTTCTCTTTTATGTCTTGAACTATTATTTTGTGCCATGTCTTTGTGATTTTAATGCATTTTTTCCTGTTGTGTGAAGCACTTTGAATTGCCTTGTGTATGAATTGTGCTCTACAAATAAACTTGCCTTGCCTTTCTTAACTCCATTTTGCACAGAGAAATAGAACAATGTTATAAAAGTTATAACATAGTTCAGACTGGGTGAAATTATTACCTTTTGGAACACTGATGGACAAACCCATCTACCACACGCAGACCTTTTGAAGAAAACCTAGTCCCACTTTAACAGATCGATGCAGAGATGTTCTTGTATCCTTCCAGGAGTTTAATAGCCAAGATTGCTGCCACTAAAAGGCTTAGAAACCACGATCATTATTGTTCTCTGGTGAGTGTGTGTGATCGCTTCCAGGCAAACCATTTTTTTCAGCTGCATCCTATTTGAGTCGAAAACCACAGCTAAACCATCAGAGTAAAGTTCGTCAATAGCATTACGTATGCAGGCCACCGTGCGACAAGCAAAGTGTACCGCAAAATGTAAGTACGGGAGAGACTGGAAATTACAATGTAATTATTTTGTCAGATTCTTAACTGTGCGCTAACCCGGGGGCACATTGTTCACTGGGCCATAATGATACATGCTGACACTGATCTAAGTGAAAGTTAAAGTGCAGCCTGTAGTGAATTGTGGGGACAGGATCAGCACAATTCTTTCTTCAAACAAAAGCCATGTGGGCGTGAAGATACATCAGCTCCTCCCCGCTGCAATAAGGATCCAAGAGAATCTATAGAGCCAGCAGGAAAATTCGTGCTGTGCAGTTGTTTCTATCCAGTACATGCAGAGGTGTAGAAGTGTACAGCAAGTAAAAGTAGTTGAAGACAAAGGACTGGAGTAGATTTGCCCATAAAGCTTTGTTCAGAATCTTGATCAGCAAACTTAAAGTCTGAGAGAGACAAACTTTTAAGTTTAAATATAGAGCTTGCAAAGTAGGTCCAGGCAATATGTCAAAATAAGTCATATGAGGATTTTCTGAGAACCTACTGTGTATCAGGGTGCCCACATTTTTCTACTTCTAGAGTCACTAAAGCCAAGTTCTATTTATGGATGTATAGATTCACTTTTTCATTAACAGTGAGTGTTTAACTCGTGGTTTTGGAGTGTTTTTTTATTATTATTATTATTATTATTATTATTATTATTATTATTATTATTATTATTATTATTATTATTATTATTATTATTATTATTATTGTTTTTATTATTATTGTTTTTATTATTATCACGATTATTATTATTGAATACACGTTATTATTGTCTAGAAACACAGTATAGACCTACATTAACTGCTTAATAACATGTTATCAAAAGGTATAAAACTGCAAAATAAAACTGGGAGAGGTAAATGTAAAACTTGCCTACCATTAGTATTATTATAGCTATCAGTTATTGGTGATAGGAGCTCCATGGTAACACTCGGAGGAGGGGCTTGTGACTTTGAGAAAGTCAGCTTTCAAAAACAAAGGACAGAAACAGTGTGACAGGTAAGATTACGCTATGTCATTACCTGTCTCCTCCTCCTGCTCCTCGGCACAACTTTCTCTCCTTCCTTTGTTGAGGGTGTGCGTTCTGCGGCTACCACTGTCAGCTCGCCCGAGCGCGCAACGGCCGCTCAGTACGAGCTGTCAGTGGTGCAGCTCTGCTGCTGCGTCGAAACTTATGAGAAAGCGACAAAAGTAACAACTGTATTCACTCTGATTGTAGCTTGCAGTTTACTTGTGCTATTGTGGATCTCCATGTTTTATGGACTGGTCGTTCTACACATGTCGCTCAGGAGAAGGGATGTCACAATATCAAATTCTACTGTTACAATTATTGTGAGGAAAAAACACCATACTTTAATGATTATTCACAATTACTGAGATCATGACCAAACTTCATTTTCTTTCATTCCCGTTGTCTAACACACTCAAACAAGGCATACAGCTAATATACTAAGAGTTAATGCAGTGGCTGTCAATGTTTATGGTCTCGAATTCCTCCTAAGCTTTGTCACACTCTCTGAGTCCCCCCTAACATGGATACTCCAGAACATTCTATGTATAGTATATTACAAATAATATTTTTTAATTCAAATACCATTAAATTTCACCTTCTTTTAAAATCTGAAACCATTCCAAGTACCTCCAGCTAAGTGCTCGTATGGAATTTGTTGGGAAACACTGGTCTAATACATACAATATAATGGCTGCAAGTCCTGTACTTACAACTTCATACATGCAATATATATTCCCATCTAGTTTCTTAAAATTGACATACAACTTTTGAACAACTTCTAAAAGTTTATTTTTCTTGAAAAAGCACTTTTAGAAGAAGCTACTACTAAGGTTAGGTTTGAGCTACACATGCTTTTACCTGTGGCAACACAATACAGCTGGTATGAAAGACATTGTAAGAGGCTAACAGCGGAAGGTCAGGACGCAGTGATCCGACAATGAACTGTGTACTTTGCTTGAGGCAGGCGTTGGGGAGTTACAACACCTTTGTGCAGACCGAGCAAGTGTGGGTGAAAAGCTCTGCAAGAAATCTGTGTCATTACCAAACAGAACAAAGACTGAGAGACTGGTTTATGGTTGATACCGCAGTAATTACCGTCCCTATTCAACTTAAACAAAAAATTCCAGTAGATTCAATGTTTTATTTTTCACCACACATTAAGGTGAAATATTAAGTTTTGTATTTGTATTAAAAAACGATGGCATTATTGCTACCTAGCCATAAGTGTGAGACAATCATTAGAAAAAATTACAAGGTTCAACATTTGTGGGTTTTCAGTTATTTCTTTCAACAACAGTGATTTGTCCAGCTTTGTATAGACCTCAACCCTCTTTTTGGAAACATAAAATTATAAAATGTCAAGAATGCAACCTTTTCATGCCAAAAAAAAAGAAAGAAAAAAAAAGATGACAGTTATTATCCCTGCACCTCATCCACTTATCATGTTTCATTTCACTTGATCGGAGTATTTTGGCGAGTCCATCAGAGAGAGAGGCGTTGAGTGGGCGCCTGAGTACGGGATAGCGAGGGAAGTGGAGAGGTAGAGCAAGCTGGAGGTGTATGATGGAGAGAGACAGAGAGATGGAAATGGAAACAAACTTTGGGTGGAGGGTCCTCTCATTGGGAAAAGAAGACTGGAGGGGCAGGCTGTGGGTGTGAGGGGTTACACAGGAAATACAAAAGTAGGCCATGTGTCCATAAAGAGCTGCGGCAATTAAACGGAATAATCGTGACTAATTTACTATTAAAATTTCCTGTGGACTATTTTAATAATCGTTGATTATTTTCTGGACTATACAGACTCTAAAATATCTGCCAGAAGATGTTTTATAACAAAGACAAGTGGAATTATGTAATCAAAACAGTTACAATTCACTTTATAGTGCAAACGATGCCTTGTCCATTGGCCATCTAGCTCAGAGTTTATTTCCCCACCACAAAAGAGATTGGCACATTTTACATAAGCTATTTACTATAAAACACTTTCTATAAAACAAAGTCTAACGTTCACGGGTTTGCCTTGATATAAGCCATTGTTTGACCTTACAGATAAACAGTTCCAGCTCTAGAATATAATTATATTAAGTGTATATGTAATCTAGACAAAAAAATAACAACAAATCTGTTGTTGAAAATCCTAGTTGTAGTCCTATCAACAGCTCCGGAATCTTGTAAAGTGTTTGATTTTTCAAAAATATATAAATAATGATTAAATAAGCATTCATCCAAACAAAAAAAAGATGACTACAACATCTGTATGTGACACTCCACGATTTGATGAAAAAGCAAAACGTTGAGCGAACTCATTTTCTGCTTGACATAACATGAATTACTTTGGGTAAAAAAAAAAAAAAAAAAAAAAAAAAAAAAAAGGGTGATTACGTTCTCGGTTGGTTTCTGGAGCAGTTTCATCTGCCGTGCAATTATTTGTGATGAGTCCAGCAAAAAGCATAAATGAAAACACAGGATCATGCTTTTTGTGTTTGGAAGTTTACCAGTAATTTTAATATTGCCATTCTTCAAATGTTTTATTACTATTATTGCACTAGTTAACCTGCAATTTTAAGAACCACCATTTGCTTAACTTTTCCTAGTGATATTTTTCTTAATAGATCAGTCAAGCCACAATTATTTGCCATCCCAATTACCACCAATTTTAGACATATTTTCAATGCTTTGCTAAAACATATGAAATGCATCGAATTATAATGAAAAAAGAGGATAGGACCTTTGTTTTAGTTGCCTTAAAAAAAATCCTTCCTCCCCCCCACCCCTGGCGACAGAGAGGGGGAGGGTGGGTGGTATGACAGAAAAGGGGCACCTGTTACAGTTAGTCATCTCTCAGTAACCTTAGTAACGGCCAATAGAGATGTAAAATGGCCGTCACCTAGGGAAGAAGGGAGAATGTGCACGGAGGAATGATGGATGTCGTTATGGCAGCAGGTTGAACTCAGGATACAAGTGTGCGGATGTGGGAGTGTCAAAGTAAGAAATCAAGGCTAAGGCAGGAATTAATCATGTGAGTGGTGGAGCATTCTGATGGATATACGCTTGTTATGTAGAGCAGCGGTTGTCAAACTTCGCTATAGGTGATTGTGGTTGAGACAAAGTTTGGCTCTGATTAAGGACGTGTTCATACTTGATCCCATTGAAGCGAACTCTGCTGCGCTTCCATCTAAGCACTGTTTATGGAGTTTTGAACGTGCTATGAACCAGATTTGTACCAAACCAGATTCGCACATTTGATTCATTTGAAATCAGAGGTTTCAGCGCGGTACACTTCCAGCCCCACAAAGATCAACCTAAAGACCGCTAGAGATGGCAAGATAATTAGGTTCATCGATAATCATGATTATTTCGGTCACAATATAATCTAAAGACAAAATATAAGCATAGTTTGCTTTTAGGAGAAAAAATATTTTGAAAAGTGACTAAATTATGTCTTTTTTTTTAGTTCAATTAAAATAAATGTGACGATTTTAGAAGCAAAATTAAATCCTTTCTGCTCTCTCTCAAAAAAGTAAACCTAAATGCTCTAAAAGTGCTTTTTTATCTCGCTGTTTATGTCATATTGATCTTTCAGAAAGTTTGATTTCATGAAACAGGTCACATATTGAGGAGCGGTAATGTGTTAAGAAGACAAGAAGTTAAGATGGCATTTGTTTTTATTTCATATAGGGCTTAATATAGACTCTCTCTTATATTTGAGTTAACTTTAATGATTTATCTTCTTCATATGGGCTTGATGCATTTAGCCTGTGCTTATCATATTTCATGTGTGAGCTTCTTGCACAAACAAGTGTTTCTGCGTCTTCTGGTGAAATGTTTTGCCAGATTTACTTGTTGGAAACACTTACACGCTGTTCACCACCGTCTGCTTTGTCCGTGCATGCGCTCTGTCCCCGCGCAGTTCTGCTTACCCCTGTGCCTGCCCGTGTGTGTCCGTGTGTGTGTGTGTGTGTGCGTGCGTGCGGCGCCTCTCGCTCAGTGCTCGCCTCGCTCAAACACAGAGGACAATAGTTAACTGAATTTCCTCCCAACCAATTTCCCTAGTTTTGTTTAGTCCTGGTTTGAGATTTAGTTTAGTTCTTGTTCTTGTTTGGCTCTGGCCTTGTTTGTATTTGGTTTAGTCCCATGTTTTACCCCTTGTTTAGCTCGGGTTTAGTCCTGGCTTAGACCTTCTTTGCCTCTGGGATTAGTATTTCATTATAACACGCATATTAATTGAAGAAGAACAATCACTCAACCCGTACAATACAACTATGTTAATAATATATTTTCTGCAGCTGAAAATCACATCTGTTTGCCTGTTCCTCTCCTCCTCCTCCTCCTCCTCCTCCTTCGCACCAGCTCTCCGTGCCCCCCTGCCGTGGGTGTTGTACAGTATGAGTAGTGGCTCCTGCGCTGCTCAACCTTTCTCGACCCATGAATCACTGCTAACCTCCCGTGACTCACTACCCAACAATATGCAAATCTTTTACATAACAAGCCAATCTTCCAAATCCTGCTTTTAAAATTCAGCATATTTATAGTCGACGTCCCCAAACAGCCCGTGGAGCGGATTGAGCAGGACCTCCTACTGACAGACGGTTCCCTCCTCCTGAGCCAATGAATGAAATCGTAGCAGGTTTTTTTTCTGTTTGGAAGAAAACTCTATTTCATATGCATATTGGTGATTATAGAATTGTATGAATATGAATATGGTAAACTGTCTCACACGATTGTCTATCTAATGCAGCTAAAGATATTAAATCCTGGAGAGGAGCTGGAGGTGGGTGTAAATTAGGTGTTAGTATGAGTGAAAGTACAAGAAAAGATCCAGCTATGTAATTTGAGCAAGTTCAGTCTAAGGAATTCATTTGATTCAACAATACAGTGGTTGGATAATTGAAATTTGTTCGCAAAAACTTTATGCTTAAGTAGCAATATACTGTGAAATACCATTAGGTACTGTATATAATTCTGCAATTAGTAGTGTTCATCTAAACTTCAAAGTCTCTGCTTCAAATCCCAGCCGAGGCGTTCCATTGCAGTCTCAGTAAAGTGGTTTGATGTGACAGGAAGGGCACCTGGCTCAAACAAAATCAAATCAAATCACTATTGTAACATACACAGAAAGAAAATGTTGTGTAGTGTGATTTTTTAAATTATTTTTTAAATTTTTCTTCTAAAATGTAACCACATTTATATGTATTTCAGTTAATAATACAGTATTTAACGTTATTGCCAAATAATAGACGATCAAAACTGTTCTGTTTCCTTAAAAATATGCAGGTGGCTCTCCCCCTCCAGAAAGTTACACACTGTGCCTTTAATCTATGTGTTTATTTGAATAAGCTCATAGAAACATTAAGAGATTTTCAGCAAAGAAAACTTCCGAAAAAAATCTGTGTCTGATAATCTCTTTAAATTGTTTTTTTCCAGTTTTACGTTTCTCCAAAAGTACCAAACGTCCACATATTTTAACGGGGCTTCAAGATAATGCCGTTTAGATGGGTTTATTTATGTGCATATCTTTGACTAAACGGTTTTATCCTGAAGTGCAGAAGGCTTGTTTGCTTGAGTCCTCCAGTGAAGCCTGCAGTCACTGACACTTCCAGTCACGGGTTACTGCAGCAGATGGAGCCCGCGCTGGGACTGGATCATGCACTCAACAATTATGCACCAAGTAACGATATTTTAACAGTGGAAAAAGAAAGAAAGAAAGAAAGAAAGAAAGAAAGCTATGAAAAATCAATAAAGTTAAGCCACTTTCTTGGCGGAAAATGTCTTGCAGTTCCAAATGCGAAGAGCAGAGCCGGTCTATCATTCACTTCATTGTTTTTGATCCCTTTAGCCTTCGTTTGTCTCAGGTCACTCCCGGTAAGATTCCAGCTCTGCTCCAAAATCATCACAGCAATTTATTTAAAAGAGTCACAATTCAGGGTTTTATAGATTTACTGAGTGCTGATTTTATTATACCTTTCAAATCTTAGGTGATATTTGGAAATCCATCAATGTTTCCAGCTGCTACTACTCATTACTAAAACTAAAAACTAGATAATTAAACAGGGCAAAATTTGATCTTTCCTGAGCAAGTGTAAAACTAAATGGGAAAATACGGAAAGTACTAATATTTTTTTTTAATAACGAAATAGAGTTTGAATTTTAGAACATATTTGGGTTTTTAAAAGGATGCCAGTATGAATTTCTGGTCTATGATGCGTGTCATGAATTTAATTCCATGGATCATCAGTATTTAAAAGTATGTAAATTTACAGAGATGGAATAGATACTATTTTTACAGGTAAAATACACATAGAACTGCAGGTCAACAAGTGTTTAGATGTAACAAAAGTGTTTTATGGCGGTAGGAAAAGTGTTAAATTGAGGCAGATGATTATCTGTATTTCAATAACTTGAGAAATCAGTCAGACTAATAAATATGGAAACATTAGCACTATGAAGTAGGTTAGGCCATCAATGGGAAATAGCTGAATTATGAATACAACAATAGTGGATCATTCCAGATGACACATACAATCTGCACACTGGCAGCAGGATCAAAGGCAGTGTAGTGACTTGTAAGCGACAGCGCAATCACAAAGTTTAGTGCCTCGTCCTCTGACACGTTGGAAGAGAGAAGCAGACTGGTATCTTGGCAACCACCACCGACTCTTCTGACACCGAAGGATGGACGGGATACAAGGAAGAGATGTAGGACTAATGGCGCGTGTTGCCATGGCATGTGTCTGCTGTCAGCTTAACCTCCTCTGGTCCATCCCACACTCCGGTCAGGTCAAATGCACGAGCTCAAGCTGTCGCAAAGCAGAAGTTCAACGTCGTTAGGCTGGTCCTGGCAAACTTTGGAGTAAAAGGACATAGGAACATGTCGCCAGGCTATTATGAGAAACAGCAGGGTATAGCTGGGGTTGTGGTCAATATATTATAGTGGAGATTTATGGTGGGGCTGGATCAAAAAATATATTTTCTTTTGAAAACTAAAAAACACACACACAAAAATTCTAGTTATTATTATTAAATTATTTATAATTATAAATGATAAATTACAGCAGTAGCTTAGTATCATACAGAATGTCACCCACTTAATGAACTTTGCACAGCAAGACAAATTCCCACAATATTTGTGTTCACAAACACTTGTTGCAATTGGGCCCAAGTCACCAGGGGGATGAAAATTGGACCAGTTACAGGGCAGAGCTGTGGTTTGCTTATTTTGCTGTTTTGATGCTTTGCCAAATCAGCGTGAAGTATTCGTCCGTTTCTCCAAATGCTGTCAGCGAGAACCGTCACAGATTGATAGTGTTGAACTCGAATCAAGAGCTCTACACATTTCAGCCTGGCTTCTAACTGGTTAGAAATGTTATTGGTTTGATTGGTCTGACAACACAACAAATTATTGTTTCCTTGGGACAAGACACTTTAGCCGTCTGTAGGTGAAATAATGTTTGGAAATCTTGTATTAATTGGTTAATTGGAGTGGTTGAAGGGACTCTAGAATGGAAATGTTCTTCAAATGTTGGTTTAAAAGATATCAAAACTCAAGATCTGTCTCTGTATTTGGAAAAATAACAATAATAAATAATTTTAACACATTTGGAATCGCATGGTTTATAGGCCTTCTTATATAGCAGAAAATAGACTCCACAATTATTGACAAAGTACAACACTCAAGGTGCCTGAAGCACAGACATGGAAAAGCAGATAAAGGAAACAAATTCAAAACTCTCTCTGTGTTAGTGTTGTAATTTGGCAATGTTTAGTTTTAACTTTAGCAGGCAGTGAGACAAATGCACTGCTGATGGTGCCCTGCAGTATCTGAAAAACATGAAAACGTAATGACACAGGATTTTTAACGCTGTTGTTTTTGTAAATGGAAAGCAATAGTGGTGTGACAAAACCTATTATAGCTTGAGTCAGATTCACTTCCTCAGATATGAAAATAATCCAGATTCTTCATTTGGATATGTTACGCCTGTTAATACAAGGTGTAAAGAAGTCCTTTGTGTGTTTATTTGCGTAGGAGCTCAGAGCCTTTCCGTGTGGGAGTGAGCATATGTGAATTTGACCCACTCTCTGAGAATGGACTAAGACGGACTTTTGAATAGTCCGTCTGAAGATCATGACAATACAAATACTACAACAATCTTGAAGCTACTTTTGACGACTAACTTTAGATGGTTTGGAAGTAAATTCAAAGAAGCCAGCATGAGATGGTTTGGGCATGTATAGAGGATGAATTTAAGAGTAGAAGGATCCTGAGAGCTGCAAGAAAACAGGAACCGAATGGTAGATTTAGGAATGTCAGATATAGGCACAGTCGTGTATTACTTTGTTTTCTTGAGCTCCTGTTTAATGCCACTCTTCTTAACGTCACAAGCAGCGTGGGGGTAGCAGTAGTACGCCCATGTAGGTTTAAAGGCCACATACCTGCGTCTCTCTGTGAGTATATTTTTGTGTATCTGGTATCTTAATCCTCCCTGTCAAAATGATTTTACAGGCCACGCTCATCTCCTCCAGTCTTCGCGAACAGAGGAAGACAGATTAGTCACACCTCCTCCACTGCCGCCTTTATCCTCTCTTCCACAAGTGTGTATGTGTGTGCGTGTGTGTGTGTGTGGGCCCGGCGTTTACGTAAAGCTCCATTGAAAAGGCAGGAGAGTCAAAGCCGAGAGTCCTTGGCAGCTGAATGCGATGGGTGTTCAATGGAGCGTTTTTTGCAGAACTGACCCTGCCATATTGAGTTTTATGTACAAGTGCGCACATCTTCAGCGCTACATGGAGCTGCACAGATATTCAGAGCATGCAGTTAAGGCTGGAGAAGCTTTCACGCACTAATGTGAGCACAGAGTGTTACTGTAAATGTACTGGACTGGGCTGTTTCCCAATTTCCATGTTTTCTTATGGATCTTTTACAATTGCTTGGATAAAGTATGAGGGAAACTATGTTAATTGTTTCCCTCCCATGATGATAAAATGTCCTTCTGTTTTAGGTGTACATTTACAGAAGTGATAAATGTACTATTCCCTCATTTTATGCCATACAGGAAAACATTAAACATATTAAGCAATATTAGCATTTTTTAATCATTTAAAACAATGCATGGAAAATGAGTAAAATTAGTTCTGCTTAAACAAGGCTAAAACAATAGCTGAATTTATTTAAGTGAAGCAAAGGTGTTTGGAGGGCGTAAAAGAAACAATGGAGCACTAAGAGGATATTCACCTCATGATTTCAGATTGAAAAACAAAGCGTTTTGATCTTGAACAGAAAAAACGTTGTTATTCTATTCTAAAAAAACTGGATTACGCAAACGTACTGTATATGTGTCTGCAATGTCAAACAAAACACAACATTATCACATGATTCTAATTAGGCCTGTGCAATTAATACAATTTGAAACAAATTGAGATCCAATGATCAGTTTTGGACTTTTCAATCGGGAGGTCTACAGCCAATCCTCTCCGAGTAAAAGCATGTAGTTTGGATCAGAAATTAGGATTATTATTATTGTTAAAATGCAATGATTAACTTGTTCATAAAGAAAGACTTTTTTTTTTTTTTTTTTGGTTTTTTTTTTTTTTTTTTGGAGAATAAAACATAAAACCGAGATCGATCAATATTAAGATTTGGGGTTTTTTTGCTCATTCCTAATTCAAATCTCAGTTTAGACAGTTTAGTATAATCTAAAACCTTTAAAATAAAAATAAAATATCAAAATGTTAAGTTGAATTACGTTTACAGGTGACAATCCACACTGATGCCGTAGGTTGCTAATGACCAGGATCAACTTATTAGCTGTTGCACTGCATAAACAAGGAGTCACACTGACGTATCTATTGTGTAACAGTAAACAAGGAGCTCATGCACAAGTGTGTCTCTTAATGTAATGTGCACACCCAGCCTACGCACACACGCGCTGAAGACACACCAGCGCACTGTGCATTAGACATTTAAAAGATGCATGAGATAAGTATCCTCGCACATGGCCTCGGATCCTGCGGTGTCGAAGGACTGCGCTCTTTCTGTGCCCACATTTGCCTTGATAACAATAATTAGTTCGCGATTCACACCAGGCTATTAATTACCCGCCACGTTCAGTTGTTTTGTCGGTGTGTGTGCGTGTGTGTGTGCGTTGGTGTTACATATAATCAGCAGGCGCAAGTGCAGGGGTCAACAGGAAGTGAGAGCGTTTCCTATTGTTGTGGAAGTGTGTGTGACGACCCCTGACCCCAGAATCAGGGCAGCGCCTTAACTCTCGAGTGTCATTGAAGTGAGCTGTTTGTTATTAGAATATGGGTATAGATTGATTGATTCTTTCACTTCAAAACCCCGTTACTATACAGTATAACAGGAATAGTAAAGCAAGCCAAAAAAGTACATATTACAGTACAATCTGTAATATTTTTCAAAATATGTATTCATAATGTTGTATTGGCGATTACAGTGCAATGTCAAATAGTTTACCTTAAAGTTGTGCTAACAAACTTTTCTTTTCTTTTCATGTCCTGTCCTGTCCTGCCTGTCTTCCCATGATGCTCTGGGTTGTTCATCCTGAAGGTAAGACAGTAAATCACACCTCCAAACACTTGCTTGCTTTGGAAAAAAAACAATTAATATCGCAGTGTCCATAAGCAGGCTTTAGAACAGAACGATTGCTTTTGGACTCTGTAAAATGTCAGAATTCATGTTTCAGCACCAACACTGGTGAGGAAATGAAGATTTGAAGGGGGTGGACAGAAGGGCCATCATATTTGCCGCTCTCAGACATTTTGGCTGTGATGGCTTGTCCGTGTTGCCATAGCAGCACGGCCACATACCAGCTGGATGGAGGAGACAAGCACACGCTCCAAAACATTCTCTTCTACAGAATGGATATTGGACTTAATAATAACACACATTTGAAACACTTTTCTAGTGAGATGCAAATGAAGCAATTATTGTCAAAGTGCAGTTTAATAGTGGATGAAATGCTTTGACTATTGGACCTTTGCCTCTAATGCAACATGTTAACTTGTGGGCAAAAGGATGAGTTATTAGTTAGTGGCAGTTGGAAGTCTAAATAGTCACCACATTTGGCAAGCTACTGTAAGTCTGTTTTGTTTTATCAAAACATCACAAGTTGGTAGCAGGAAAACACAGGCCTTTGATTTATCTTGCAGTTGTAACCAAATAATATATATGATCTATATTTGAAACTTGATGAGGGTAAAGTCTCTGCTACATAAGCCCTTCTGTCCGCAAATGTTGACAGTATTGTTGGTCCACACCCAAAACAGGGCTATTTACCATAAGAAAATTCATTCTAGTTGAAAACTAGTTATCGTTTTGCTAGTCAAAAACTCCCAGAAGGGAGGAGTGTCATGAAGCCAAAAACACAGTAGGGTAACCGCAGTCAGAACAGTGGGTCATGATTGACCTTCACTTAGGTGTAAACAGCTGGGCCAGTGCGTATTGATCTGCGTGATTGTACTGTCGAAACGCTTCACTTTCAGCCTCCAGCCTTTGCCCACTTGTTGAATTAGAAATTAGAACAACACGCACTCAGATTGCCCCGCCAAGCAGGCTACAGTTGATACGGTCTATTTTTGTTGTACTTCTTGGTGTACACTTTGTGTAAAGTCCACTTAGCAAACAAATCAATTGACTCTGCATATTTAAAGGTCCCATATTATGCAAAATAGACTTTTGGGAGTTTTTAAACCGTGTTACTTGTACCTCAAAACAACCCCCAAAGTATCTTTCAGCTGGGAGGGGTTTTCTGAGAGTCAACAACTGCTCACATGGTGGTGGCCAATGGTGGCCCAGATCTTGTCATACTTCCATGGTCTGTAGAAGCAAGATTTATATCAGAAAGGCATTTGTGTCTCCCCTTGACAGTTTTGTACAAAAAAAAAAGTTTTTAAAAGTCTATTCAAAAGACACGCTTCCACCAGAAGCCGGAACACGTCATCTGCCGAAACAGCGCTCATTTCTCTTCCTTTTGCGTAATTTTTCCCAAAATTGCCTGCTGATACCACAACTGATTGACTTTAACCATGGCGGATGGAAACGTACGCACAGAGCGATGGAGGAGCCAAGAGTCAAGAGTGACGCATTTTTCATTTCTGGGTAGGTAAGTTGATTCAAGAGATGCGTGATATTTAAGTATTAAGTATTATGTTATGAATGTTTCAAAACGCAAAATATGATCATAAATGTTCTTAGGGTAGATGATGAAACGGGAAATGTAGCAAAATATGGGACCTTTAACCTCAACTTTTATATGTTTTATTCTGCTTTGACATGTTTGACAAAAATACTTTATTATGAATTATTTTAGAGAATATTCTGCCCACATCTGCAAAATGGGCATATGATTTGAAACTGGTTAGTATTTTGCTGCAGGAAATCACAAATTTGGAAGACAGAAAACGAGCTACAATTTTCTATTTCACCAAATATCTTCACATATTCCGCCCAAAACTATCATCGTCTGACTCAACATGCTCATTCCCCATCTTTTTTCGAAAAATGTTGTTGCAAAAAATGTCTGCATGCACACCAAATTCAACAAGAAGCAAGCCTCTCCTCCACCATATCTGTATCCACTTTAAATCAGCTTGTATTAGCACTGAAGGGGCTCGCATGTACATGTCGCATGCACGCATTGTCTGTGACAGATGCCACAAACCTTGCTGCACCTTTGTCTCTGCCAGTTCTCCCTCTGCTTTCTCCAACCTTTCCCCTCCGTTCGATCTCGTGACCTGGGCCATATATTTTAATCCCACGTTTCATCAGGCTTTCAGCTCTCCCCATCTGTCTTTTTAACTCTCCCTGACACCTCCACCCTGCCACAAGCGCTACGTTTATCAATCACTCCGGACCATCTATTTTCACCTGCTACTGTTTTGTAACTTGTCCTTTGGTCTTCTTTTACTTCTTGTCACTGGATTAGCCAATCCAGTGATGTTGGTTTTGCCCCTGTGGGGTTTTGGAACTGTTGTCTTGAATCAATATTAATAAACAGATGGAAGCAGAGGGGAGGTGCTAAAGGTTACGCCTGGCTGTTACAGGGTGCATAGTCCTCATGGTTTTTTATGCTGTGGCCGTTGAGCAGCGTGACCAAGCATATTTTTATTAAATTGAATTTCCTTTCTTTCCTTAATTTTTACTTTCTTTCTTTCTTTCTTTCTTTTTTTTTGTTTTATTTTGCAAGCCACTTGTAACAGAGTAATATTCTTGTTGTAAAAGAGATACTGACACCAGCCACAATGGTTCAACGGTACAGCTTTATTGTAAAAACAGCTCTTAGGGTGATAATAAGAGTGTAATGCACCGTCTGCATCTGATTATAGAGTGTTTTATTCTCCATGAAGCAGGAATTGCGCTGTTAACATGCTAGTTGTTGTTGTTGTTGGTGGTGTTGGTGTTGTTGTTAGCTTTATCGTGACAGCCAAACTCACTCAATTGTGAAAGTGCTCATAAACTAAACATGTTTAATAATTCGAATGCTAGGAATGCAATTAAGTACTTCTGTTTTGTTTTTTTTGTATTACATCAAAATGAAAGTTGCTTGAATGTGATAGAAATATTCTAATTTCCATAACACTTCGCTGCATCTCTTTAATACACTGGAGTGTTTATGTACTTAGCTGCTCAGTGGCCAGTTAAGCACATTAGCCTTTGTGCACACAGAGGTGGCTACAGTGGAACTAACCCAGGTGAGCCAAAGAGCCATGATTATAGCTCTCACTTTATCAACACTCCAGCGTGTGTTTGTGTTGCGGAGTTAATGGACTAGCAATGATCTCTGAACCTTATCTTTGCCACCCATTTTACCTATTCCAATACAGTACATGATCATTTGTGTTGTGGAAACTTAAACTCATGAATTAAACAAATAAATTAAAGTCTTGAGTGAAAGGTTATTGGCTTGGTAGAGGTCATCCCATGGCAGTGGTGATTTGGTGCATAGACAGAGAAAAAATCAATACCGATTCAGATGTAAATGCTGCACAAAATATCAATTAGAGCTGCAACGATTAACTGACTAATTATTATTGGTCGGCTATAAAAAATAATCATAGTATTTTGATCATTGTAAAAAAAAAAAAGTCTCAATGTACAATAGAAATAGTCGACTAACAAAACTGTACGAATCCTTTTGGTCCACGTCCCAGCCTATAATTCTTATTTTTTTCCCTTTTGCCATTCATTGTAAAATCCCAAACACAAATCATTGTTTTGTACAGCGTTATTATAGGTGACAAATAGCTGTCACATAAAAGAAAAATGTGCAAGGTGAAATGCATGTTGTCTAAAGCATGAATTACACATGAATTGTACAAAACCTAAGCACATGCAAGCTCTAAGGCCTACAGGCACTGTTGGGCTTTGACAAGTGGAATAATTCATCTTGACTGACGTAAACATCCCTATAACCCAATGTCGCCAAGGCACATGCACAAACTGTATATGGGCAAATGTAATTATTCTGAAATTTAAAGTCGACTCCTGCTAGTTCCTGATAAGGCTGCCTTAGGCCACATACAAAAATAATAATATTAGTTTGGACTATTGCAGCACATATCCTTGCGTTTGCGTCAGTGTGCGTGAGAATGTGTAATTGTGTTATGTTGTGAAGAAGGCCCTATTCACTAAAGGGACTATCAATCACTGCTTGTCCAATCAGCTAAGTGAACCTCATCTGGGGCTTGTGTGTAGGCATTTCATTCATTTTCACTGAATCTATTTACACGTTCTGTGGAGTCAGCAACAGATATTTAAATGCCAGATTTACAGTTCGTTGAGCGTCTCCGGCTCTCTGTTTAATAGGGACCAGTCTGTGATACATGAGGGTGAGGAAAGCTGCAATCACTACTGCACCAAGAGGCTCTTTAATCATGATATTTAGGCAAACTGGCTTTACTATGATCATTGCTTTAATGTGCATACTGCCGTGCCATTTTGACAAAAGTTTGTTATTTGTGCTGAATTCTGAACAAATGTATGAAGTATTATATGGCAATGTATAGGACAATGAGCTAATGACTGTGGATAATGGTGAGATTTGGAGGATGGTTCGAACTAGAGATGTCTAAATATAACATTTTTGTTTTACAATCATTGTGAGAAAAAACATCAAGATGACCATACTTTAATTTTCTTTTATTCCTTGTTGTCTTATATTGTGAACTGAATCATCACAATGATTGATTAACCTATATACTGTATGACAATCTTGACATTCCTAGTTCAGAGCAGGTCGGATCACAGCTGAACCTCCCGCCACAAGAACAGTTTCTTTCCCTCTGCCGTTGGACTCATGAACACTTCTGACACCTGTCACTTTAACTACAATTCAATCAATCACTCACTGCACTGTCACTTTCTGCACTACATCTGTAAATTTAACGGTACATTTTTGTGTACATAGTGAGCCTATTTTTATTTTATACTATAGTAAATTTAAATTGTTTTCTTTAATGCATGTCCTTATGTTGTTTTTATTATTGGTCATTGTTGCATGTTGCACCTTAATGCTGAAACAAGTTCCTATGTTTGTGAATTTTGTTCATTGACAATGGCAATAAACCTTCTGACCTGAACTCAAACCTTTTCTGATCTCAAACAGGAGTATTGTCCATCATGTGGATTTTGGCTTGTATACATAAAACATTACTCCATCAAAGACAGGGGGTCATGGGTGAATTAACTTCTGTGACACTGTTCATCTCTCAGCTCAGATGGAGAACAGTATTTGCATAATATCCACTAGGATGGAGGGTCAGCAATCCGTTGTATTCATTCCATGCATAAATGTCCAAAGAGAATATTCTTAATGTTTTAGTTCAAACCAAACATAACCAGGCGAGTTTTTACCTGCATAAAAATCTCCTTGTGCCACTTTAAACGAACTGCTTTCCACCAATTGCACCTCGTTGGGGTATATTTTTCCTTTGAGTGACTGTAAGCCCCCCTCGCCCGCTCCCTGTCATGCTCATGGAGTGCTGCTGGAAATGCTTTAGTGTGAAGTGTGGCCAGGGGCGGTGGCTCTCCACCCATAAAGCCGTCTGTCTGTGTGACCTGTGGGACTACTATTGATTGAGTGTGTGGTGCCCTGTTAGCACTCTGTTAGCTTCATTAGAAATAGGTCCTGCAGTGCACCCTTCTGCACCCTCCTGCTCCCCCCTGTCAATCATCTTCATCACGCCAACAGTCTTCCTCAGATTCTTCTGCCTACAATGCCCTCCTTCCCTCCAGACCCTGCTTCGTCACTTTTATATTCTGAAGGGTAGCAAAGACAAAGTGTTAATGAGTTTTGGCAACTTAATTAGAGACAATGAGCTGTGAAGGACACATGCTTAATGGGGCAAAGCACTGTTTGGTTAAATGAGTTTTGCAGAATTAATTCACCTTAAATGAACGCCAAGGCTAAAATAGATATTTACATGTCGCTGTATTATTTACTATTTTCATACAGCTAGACTCGTTATACAATGTAACACAGCATCAACGAAAACATTTATGTATGTAATTTTATCAAATGTATTCAATAACAGAAAGAACAACATTTAATGGACCACTTACCGTTTAGCAAAAATAACTAGTTATAAAAAAAATTAAGATGACAGTAGAAAATATAGAGAAAAGTAGCAGTCTTCAAAGCACTGACTCTGGGCATTTGGTCCTTTTGGTCATGTTAACATAAAATCTCCTCTGGGGGAATTTGCATGATCAAGCACTAACTGAGTCAAGTCAAAGGTCAGGCTGACTTTGCTATTTTTGTCACTGGAAACAACCCAACAATAATAGCCACGAACACAAGGTGCAAATGGCACAAATTATACAGCGATGACATTTTAGATTCCCGTTTCCTAATGTTAATACAAAACTACTTCTAAATTATACATGGGCCTGAGTTCTAACCCCAAAGCTGAGCAAATCCCTTTAAGATCTTTCTTTTCTCACCAGGCCCATTGAGGACTTAAAGGCTGCTCTTCCCTGGTTGTCATAAGTGAGATGAAAAAGTGAAGATGAGCTCTGTATTTCAAACTAATATAAAAGGGGCATAGCTGGATTGTTTGTCAAAAGTTTGGCAGCTCTAGCTATAGCCAGGTCATTGGTTGAGTGACTGCAACAGGGGAGCCGCGCCAATACCCCGACCCTGACACGTCGAGATAAAAGAGCTTGAATGGACTAAACCCTCGACAAACTGTCAGTCTATTGCATTAAAAAAAACACTCTGGCACAATGCAATGTCCCCATCACCTGCTTCTTGTTGTCTGCTGTGCATTGGCGGCAGACCAGAATGAGGTTGATATTCAAATCGCTGGAGTGTTACGGTGAATGGTAGGAAAAACACACTCACAGCTTGAAAATTCTGTTTTTTTAATGTTCCATTCATGAGTCCTCCTCTGGGATGTTACAACATTTGTTCCTAGATTATCCAAAAGAGCAAAGTGGCATCAAATTAGCTCATTTTGGTTGTAATTACACTTCCTGGGACAGTTCCATAATATGTTCATAGTATCTGGGTTGTAATTATTTTTCTGAATGGCGCTCGATGCCAAATTAAACAATTCATTGGTGTATTTCATCTGGGTGGTGCTGGTAAGGCTTTAGTTGTATAATTTACCAGTCATATGAAATGCTTTTCATGATACATTTACTGGAAAATAGTTGGCAGCGTTTGGTATACTATAATTTTGGCCGAATAAGTAACACTTTGGAAGGTGAGCTCATCACAGCTGTCTGGTCCAATTTAGTGAAATTGTATCCTTTTTCAACATTGATGACATTCTCCAGGTGCTTGCCTCAGGGCTTACACCTCCACTCCTGCATTAACTGTTCTCACCTGTTATAGAACATTAAGGAGTTTTTTGGAGAATGCGTGTAGTCAGTATGATAACAAGAACATTTTGGAGAGGGCAAACCCCATACAGCAGAATCGTAGATACTATGATTATTATTGACCAGAATAATAATTTTCAAATAAATCAGTTATATCAATATTTAAATGAAACTTGAGAGCTACATACATTAGAAATTGTTGCTGTTCTTTGAGCTGTTATTTATAGGCTTGGTTGTCACTTCCTTATATTGTGGTAGTATTGGTACAAATGTGAGACAAGCTGGCCACAATATATTTTATGGAGCCATTAGCAATAGACATGTCAAACAGGACTTTATAGCATGGTTAAAAGCATGGTTATCAGCTTAAATTTGTGTCGCATATTAGGCAAAGCCAACCCAAAAAGTGAAGAAAAAAGGTCATGGGAAAGCAGATTGGAGCTGGTGGAGACATGACCCAGTAGACAGAGAGAGGTGAACTAAGTGTCAAGGATAATGGAAGGTAACGTCGGGAGACCACGCCCATGTTTATGTATATGTGTGTGTGTGTTCAGCACTGATAAACAGGGAAGTTCCTTAATGGGAGTCCATCCTGGAATTTTGAGCAGGAAACAGCCCCTCAAACAATGGCGTATCACATCCACACACACACACACACATAGTATTCATGAGCTATTAAACCATTCTGTGAGCTCGCATCTGGTCACAATACATATTAGAGAGTATCTACTAATTACATGTGCTAGTTAAATACATTTTCATGTTTTATTTGTTTCATTCATGTTTCATTTGTGCTCCAGGTGTGTTCCCTCATGCACACATCCAGACTAGAATTTGTATTTGGCACAGGAGGCAACCTTGTGAAAATAGGCAATAGCAATAGGCTATTGACCAGCTCCACTCCAGTCAGTGGCTGCAGCCAGATCCTCTTAGCTAGAGTGAGGGAGGGTTGCCCCATTATAAAAGGGCAGACAACAAACAGGTGATAGGTTGAGGACAGATTAAGTTTAGATATATGGGGATTATTCATCGATTATAGTCCAATTGGTAAAATGTTCATACATCAAACCTGAAGATGCTTTGAAACAGTAGGGCATGTTAACCAAAGAGCTAAAAGTCACTGTCGATCATAGAATGGAACTCACTGAAAACCACCTCACATTATTGATTTGTGTGGTTGGACTTTAGCCGGCAGCTTATTCTGAAGATGTGACAGGGACACAGCCTTATTAATTTGACTGACAACTGGGACTGAAAATCAATAACTAATAACTAGGTAATCGCTAAACAAAGGCCGGGAGCTGCTGGATTTCTTATCTTAGTTTGGGCCAAAGCTCCAACTTAAATCTCACTAAACTAAAACCGCATTCCCTGAAGAGTCTTTTTCTCATTTCCAGCAGAATCTCAGGGACCGCCTCCAGTGCTCTGAAACCATTTTGCTTTCCCCCTAAAGTGATATGATAGAACAACCAGCATTCAGGGGGGAAAAAAAGGCAAGCTTGTTGCAAGAGTTCTTACTTGCAGTTGCAAAGAACTCCAAGCAATGTACTGCCACCTTTGTTCCCTCTGTTTATCATTATGCTATTCTTGGGCAAAAGTACTGAAATGAATTCACTTCAGCAGCAGGGCCATATGCGGAGATTGAGCTCGGATCTGTATCCATGGCGATTTGTTGCCCTTATGAGTGTAGTTGCCTTGGCAGCAACAGTTGTGTCTTCACCAAGTGCCTTCACATCATTTTTTTTCTTTCAATATTGCTTTTAGACTACAATCATGAAAATGATGACGCACTTCTGCACCAACCCTTTTCTGACTTTTTTCATTTGAAGTTAAAAACAATCATGTATTTGATTATGCATATCACCTTCCTGGACACCTACAGTTCTTTGCATAAATTTTTTTTAGATTGTGAACTGACCATTGTACGCCTTTCCACTGTCAAAGAGCACATTCACACTTGAAAGGTAAGTCAAAGAGCAGCAATAACTAGGGATAGTTGTTCCCCAGATATTGGTATCGGTCCAAGATTGAAAATTCAGCCGATATTTGGTACGGATATTTTTTCTGCACTGGCCCAGTCTGTGTGAGCCCATGTGTCATTCCCACTTCGTCCTTAGTGCGTAAGATTTGTCTTTTTCCTAATGAGTAAAAATAGAAATGTGAGACCATTTAGGCAAAAAATATGTCCATACTTTTACACAATCATGCCAGAAATTGTTTTATATTCCAGAAAAACTATATTTTGTTATTATTTTTTACAAAAGTGAAAAGTTAATTGGTGAGCTTTATTATAAGTCAACATCTTTGTGGTATCTGTAAATATCAGTTATAGTCCACAACATTAAAACATAGATTAGATATCAGTATTGGCTCAAAAAATTCATGGAATTGATGCTGTTTATGGACGAGTGGACAGAATGGATCAAATCTGGCTCTTGACAGTTTGCTCTCCAGTCTCGTCCCCATTTCATGCTGCATTGTCCTGTCAAATAAAACCTATGGGCCAAAAATATCCTGTAAAAAAAAGAAAAAGAAAAGATAAAGTTGACCCACCAACAATCCTGTTCAGTAGCCATCTCTTTACAGTGCAAGCCACCCCCCTTAGTAGATTCATCAATCAGGAATCAGTGAACCAAAATGAAATTCCGTTTTGAGTGTTATTGTAGCCGGAAAATGATGAATGCCCTGTTTCTTGCCCTGTATGATTTTAAAATAAGAATAAGGGAATTTAAATTGTATTGCTTGATGCACACAGCCATCAAAGCATTGCTAGTTATATTAAGAACTGAAAGTACAAACCAAGGCTGGACAAACAGCATTTGAGGATGGAAGGGTTTCTATTGGAAGCCGATTCCAGGCAGAGGGTGCGAGTGAGCGAGCGTGTGGGCGTGTGTTCCTTAACAGAGAAGGAGAGATTAAAATAGAACAACAGGCTCATGACGATAGCGCCTCTGTCACACACCTGCTGCGGAGAGGACACTGCCACACACGTAGTACAGAACGGGATCTAAGGGACCCAACGGGGAGACAGGCAGATGACACACAGGCAAATGTGAACAGTGAGGTTATGTAAAATTCACAAGCAAATGAGTCTGGCAATGGATGACAAACGTGTCCAATTTTGGTACCCACAAGATTAGCTTTTCTTATTTTAGGTTATAGTCTGACAGTTTTGGGTATGGATTCAAATTTAAATCATAATATTGAGAACCAACATGGTGTTGCACAATGTGTTGCATACTATTTGAGGGACCTTGATATTTCCAGCGCACAGATTGGCAGTTGTTAACATTTAAAGGGAGGCCAATGGTTCAGCTACAACAAACGATAATCGGCCCCACTAAAATGACAGGAGGCACTTAGCATATCATTGTACAAAGACAGAAATAAAAACAGTGGTGTCTTTGTTTGTGATGTTGTAAGACATTGTCAAAATGTGATCTAGATTAAAATCATCATTATCAGAATCAAAAAATTAAATAGTCCAACCAATAGGCAGTATTTTCATGATATGTGTTAGATTTATTTAACGTTATTTCACGATGTGTACTGAAGGCCTGTATTATGGAACACTTATTTTGGGGCATTAAGTAGCACAACAATAACCTCAATAACAGTCACAGACGAGCAGATCATAAGCACAGCATTAGTGGGAGAAAGACATTCCCAGGCTGTGAAGTCTTAACCATCAGTAGTAGTGTCATTAGTGCATGGCTAATTGTGGTAATGACAAGCGGCAGCCATTATTAGTGTCCCCAGTCAGAGAGGCTGAGAGAGCAGCAAGGCGCTGACAAACGAGGAGGGAGCCGGGGCACAAAGGACGTGTGTGGATCAGTCATAGTCAGACAAAAGAGACACGAGGGCCAAGTCTATTCATCTACACAGAGAGAGAGAGGACGGCTGCCAACAACACTCCACCACAATACATCAGGACTACTTTGTTCAAAAATGCCCTTTGTCATGGATTACAGTTTATATCGACATTTTAAGTAAGAAATAAAAAATACATAAAATTCACCCAAAAGTGGAGAACACCCAATCAATATGGATTTTGGAGGGCCCGGTACAAGGCCGATATAAAAGGAGGTTGGAGGTGCCGATAGCCGAAATAACTGCTGATATATTTAATAATGTAAAATAAATAGTTTATAGGCAGCTGATTATAAAAAGTGTGTCAGATTCATTTAAATTGGGTTTATTCTGCCTCTTAACAGTGAATTTTAAAGGCTGAAACTATTGAAGTGAATCTTAAGCCTAATTATTGCATGTGTGTCACTGTAATTAATATGAGGAAATTCACGACTCATTTACATGTCAATGTGAGCCCAGTAAACACGGATACAGCCAAAATCACTTTAAAGTAGCCAATGAGAGAACAGAGGCAATGTTTACAATGTTGTGGTAGCGCTTCATGTGTTAAGTGCTAACTAAAGTAAACAATAAACAAAGCATGCTCTCATCTCCACACTGACACTGATCAAAAACAAGTCCTATGTTGTCACTGGTGTGGTCTGTGCTGAAGTTACTTTTTATTCTTGAGTTTGTTGCTGGGTTCAGAGTATATAAAACAAGGTGCTGCGATAAATATTGGGGCATTCATCTGGTAGTAAATTTTATCAATTTGTTGAATTCTAGAGAGTTTAAGCTTTAAACCCATGTGTAACAGGTGGAATATCTGCCAGAGTTGTCCCATAGCTGATATTTGCCCTGTTGGCTTGGGTCCTAAACACTTTCACCATTAGTTACCCAGCAGTGACAAATGTTGATCAACATCTCCCTTTACTTTCTTACATTGACTTGGCGAATGCATTTCTGTGGATTTACTGAGCAAAATGTGGTAGATTTGGCCCAAAACATTTGCTTTTTGATGCATGTTTTTGAGCCCTGTTTTTGTTAAATAATCTCCTACATTGATAAAAAAAAAAACTCTTCTCCTTGTTTTTTGTTTATTTGTTGATTCAAAGTTGACATGAAAACCAGAAAGTGAATAGAACCCGGCCCAAATAATTGTACTATCTAATATGTTACTGCAAAATGCCACTTGGTTTCACTTATTCTGTCCAGTATTTTTGAAGCACTATCTGGTACAAATATAGAACTTATGCCTCTAAAGGACATGGACACATTATAGTGAGAATGGTGAACCTCTCTTGAAAATGTCTTATAAAACAGACTACCTGTCCCCTGCTGTCCCTGAAGATGATAAACTAGCCTCACTCTGAAAATTGGCAGATGTTCATTAAGGCAGAAATGTGATTGCTTAGGCCTATCCCGCTGGGGTTTGCTCCGTATCAATGGAACGGAATATGTTATGGACACGCTTGTAGAACTTGGCCTGGGGGCTCTGCTAGTCTAATTAACACATGATGTTTTAATAATACCGCCCTAAATGCGATCTGATTGATGATGTGTGTGGAGTTATAAATGGCCACGCATATACACTGGCAGGAGGACTTTCTCTTCTTCATTCTTTCTTGGCCAATCTCCAAACATTCTCACAGCCTCTCTGGGTAAATTGAATATACTTTTTTATAGGATTAGATTTCCATGTTTATTCAGTCAATTACTGCCTTACTATTTGTTCTTGCTGTGTCAATAGTTGCTTCCCCGGCTTGTCTGATCATCGTTAACTCCCCTTTGTCACCTGTAATATTTATGAAATGTGCTCTTTTGATTGGGCCCAGTTTAATACATTTTGCCCTGGAAGGCTTTATTTGAACTGCAAACTCTAGTTGGCTCATTAAACGTCTTCATGGAGACACTCCTCCTGCATGTCCTCCCACGCACAAGTTGCATCCACTGACATGTCATTAGTAGACAGAGTAGTACGGACCCCTGCTAATATATATATTTTTATTCCTACAGTTCCCTTGTCATTACAATAACCCGGACCATTTTGGCACTTGCGTCAGCCAAACTGTCCTCTAAAATTGTCCCTATAGTTGGCTTCTTTATAGTAGCTTCCAGGCCATTCTAAGCCGAGGTGGTCTGCTTGTTTTCAGTGCATGTGACTGTCTCGACTTTATGATTAACTGACAGTTGTCCAGGGTGTATGAATTGAATGTCCAGTTTAATTTATTTAGTACGTTTTTTTCATGTTTTAGTCCTCCTTTGAAATAGTTCTTGTTGAGTCAAGGCGCATTCCTGGGTAAGTAAATAAGTAAGTAAATGTGTCTAGTTTGGACAGGGGGTCACTCTCTTTCTATTGATTATATTGTATTTTGCCATGAAATATAAATTCACATATGTTGAACATGATTATGTCTATTAGTGACTGGACCCTAGAACTCACTATATTACAACACAGATCTGCCTTTTAACAATATTAATTTTAGCTGCCCCTCACCTGTCTGTAATATAGACTGTTGTGACATTCAACACCCACCATTAAACAGAAGTAACCACAAGCTCAAGTAATACTCCAACAGCAGTTTAGAGGGCCTATTTGCAAACATGTATTTCTCAGTCTCAAGTCAGTTTTGATTGCTCATTCCCCAAGATTGTATGCAGTTTTGATTGCCCATTTCCCAGTTCAGTTCTGGTTTAAATCTGATTCAGACTTGGTTTAGTCTGGTTTTG